>JAESIW010000200.1:3271653-3376011 GCA_016802295.1 Brachionus rotundiformis
AAATGGACCGGAATTGTCTAGCCGCATCCAACACTAGCCTAAATGATTAAAATTTTCAACAATAATTGAAAAATTGAAATAAAAATAATTAATAAAAAATCATTTCAAAAGGTTTTGAGTTCAGTTGTAATAAATGATATTATTAGTACTTATCTACATATCAAGCTCATAATTAACTTAATTAAATCGAATCTCCTAAATTTAATTCTTCAATCGAAATTCTGTAAATCAATTTTTATCATAAACTTTTAGTTATTTTAAAGTTAAACTTCTATTACTAATTATTTTTATTAGCTTGTAATAAAAATAACAATTTTTCACTAATTTCTGATTATCATTCTTTGAGTTCAATAAAATAAAAAAAATCAGAAAACCTACAATGTTTTGATAGAAAATATTGATATTTTATCCAAACTGTGTATTCAAAGCCATACGAATCAGTCTCTCAATGATATCTTACAAATAATTGATATCTTTGAATGTTTTTTTAATTTATAAAGTAAACTAATAAGAAAAATTAAACAATTGTTTGTTTCCACTTTAAAGAAATATACATTGATAGATAAGCCTAATAACCATTATATAAAATCTAAGACATTTTGTATTTGAATTAGCAATTTTTTTAGCATCAATTGATTTCGAATGATCATTTAAAATAAAAATCAAGTCTGAAAAATTATTTTAGTGCCGATGGAACAAGCACACTTATAAATTAATTAAGAATGCTTACACTTAAATTGAATTTATATGCAAAAAATTTAAAACTAAAAATTTTCTTGAAACTCGAGAGAAATTTCAATGACTTATTCAAAATAATGGTTGTATTCGATTTCTTTTCAGCTTAAGAATTTTTCATAATGATACGGGAAGGTTCTTTTTAAAAATTTGCTCGAAATTACAGTCATATTATATATTATATATTAAACTCAAATAAGATGAAGCTATATTTAAGTTTCTTGTAAATACTTTACTTTGAGAAATTTTACAATGAAGAAAATCTAAATAAATCAATGCATGATTAACAAGGGCATATTGAAGTTTTTGATCAAAATTTACAATTTTTTTTAATTTTTTTAGTTGAATTCTTTGGAGAGGGAAACTTAATGCAGAGACAGATTTTCATCTATAAAAAAATATATTAAACCATAAGTGAGAATTTGCACAGTATATGAAATTTTTGCAGAAATCTGCAGACATAAAAGATTAAGTTTAACATTGAGTGTTTACTTTGAAAATGTGATTTTGTTATAAATTTTTAACTATTTTTAATTATTTAAATATTTTGTTTACGAGTCCTACTAATTTTTGCATTCATTTAATAAGCATGATCATTTTAATTTGCATGGATAGACAATGATATTTAAATATTAAAAAGATATTTTCCTTTATGTACTTTTTGGTATTTTTTAATTCCTAGATCCTTTTACTTTTAGTCCTTTTTGTACTTAATGGTAATTTTACTTTTTATTTTCCTCGTTCTTTTTTCTACTTTCTTTACTTTTTGTAATTTGTAGTTAGTTTAATCTTTATATCAAAAATCTAACTGGGTCCAGGGCGTAAGTCTTGTTTAAGGATTCGGTTTGGTGAAGATTAGAGAACTATTAGTAAAAATTAAAATAAATAATTAAACTATTTATTAATTAAAAATCTTAAATTAAATATTCCATAAAATACAAAACGTAATAAAAGTATTAAACAATTTCATTGTCTATACCTCTTAATTTGATCATTAACTTCAATTTGCCATTGAAATCCAATTTAAAATAATATCTGAATAGAAAAAGCCCTAAAATTGAACAGCTCAGAATAGAAATCTTAAATTTCTAACAATTAATAGATTTATTTATTTCATTAACTTTTTTAAATAAAATAAAAATATTATGTTATGACTTCAAACTACTTGAAATTCTATTAAAACCAAGTATTTTTTTAAGTGGTCTTGATGATTTGGCTAAAATTGATCTAAAATATCTATGCTAAAAGCATGTATTGTGCATTTGAAAATTAGATTTTGCTCATAATTAATTTTAACACAGGTATTTTTTTTTTGAATAATTTGGAAAGAACTTCACTATCATATGCTATTGATGATTCCAAGCTATTGAATGGTTTAAAGAGTAATTATTTGGTAGATGCATTGAATTCTATCAATTGTTTTCACATTAGAAATCTTTGTTTTGAATTTTTTAATTGTGTATGTAATTTAAATACATATCGAATTGAATAATGTAATCATTAATTGCAGAATTCTATTGTAATCACTAAAAATAATCCAAATTTTTACCAATGAAGAATTCATAAACCTTTCTAAAGAATTTTTGTTTCTTTTAAATACTCATTTAAGCCGTATAAATATTATTTGAATAAAAATATTTTTCAAAAATGGGTGTCACAAAATTGTTAAAGAAAAAAGGCGATGGTAAAACTTATCCTAAGCCAGGCCAAAAAGTAACAGTTCATTATACTGGATATCTTGGAGTAGTTGGTGGAGCCAAGTTTGACTCAAGCCGAGATAGAAAAGAACCTTTTCAATTTAATATCGGTCAAGGTCAAGTAATCCGAGGTTGGGATGAAGGGGTAGCCCAAATGAGCCTTGGAGAAAGGTCTTATTTAATCTGCACCCACGATGTTGCTTATGGTGCTGAGGGCTCGCCAGGAGGGATACCACCTTATTCAACATTGATTTTCGATGTTCAATTACTAAAAATTAACTAGAAAATAATTAGTTATTAATAAATCATTTGAAAGAATTTTTTTAGTTTTGGAATTTTAACTTTTAAATTCCGGAAAGCTTTTCCTCAAATTAATTTCAAATTAATTATAAACGTCATTAGTCTGTCAAAAACAAATTCATATATATATGGATTTTGATTTTTTTATAAAATCAAATAAATCGAGGTCTTATTCTTAGATACTTAAGATTTACTCTTTATCTAAATGTTAATAGTTATCCTTCTAAATAATACCAAAAGATAATTATAGATCTAATTTATTTCACTCAATTATCTAAGTTTATAATTAAATAAACAAATAATTTAAAGAAACAAAATTCTTTAGAGTTTGTAATGTGCTTTAGACATTTTTTGCTTAGTAGTCAAATATTTTTCTTATTTATATATTTAGTAAAACACTTAATATAAGCATCTGATTTAATTTAATCTCACTTATTGATATTAATTTTTATCTTAATGGAGCTTATTAATAAAAAAATATGAAACATATGAAAATTTATTTATATTTTTTACGTCTTTTGGTATACCAAATTTAAAATAAATTAGTTAGCTTAAACTATTAGTGATTATTAGAATGAATCACCCAATAAATTTCAAAAAACTTCTATTCAAAATATAATTTATTTTAATATTTAAAAAAAATAATAAAAAAATTATAATCATGAATTAATTTTTTTACTGGAAAAAAAACTTCCGTTTAATTACCGGTCATGTAATTTTTTAAATGAGTTTTTATTTTAGTTTCATTATTTGAGCAGCATAAAATCTCAACTACAACAATTAAAAATTAAATAAATTTTTCTTATAAATCAAATATATAAATTTGATTTAAAAAATTTCTGATATTCTTTTTTATTTTAGGACCCATTAAAAAATATGTTTATGAATAAAAGAATATTAATAAAAGTAATTATAACAAGGAAAAATTTAAATAAATAGTTAAAACAAATTTTCATCATTTTTAGTTTTCACAAATAAATAAAATACTTTCCAGTTTACAATGATTGTACTAGATCTTAAAGTTTTGTATTTGAGATCAGAAAGGGTTTATATCTGTTAAAATTTAATCAGTCGTAGGAACATTTGTTTATATTTAATTGTTAGTACATAATAAATTCATCATTTAAAATTATTAAAAAGTGTGCGAATTTAAGTTTTAATTTTTGGAAGATTATTTTTTGAAAAATGCGAAATTTTGAGCCAAAAATTACATTAAATCACCTGAAATGAATCCTTATCAGA
Source organism: Brachionus rotundiformis (assembly GCA_016802295.1). Lineage (NCBI taxonomy): Eukaryota > Metazoa > Rotifera > Eurotatoria > Ploima > Brachionidae > Brachionus > Brachionus rotundiformis. The sequence continues at coordinate 3,275,628 of JAESIW010000200.1, forward strand.
AATGGGAAAATCTCAATAAAAATAAAAAAACTAGATAGAAGAGACGACTTGGTCCTTTCACTAAGGAAAGGCGTTTCGCTTTTATTTCAAAAAATTAAATTATCATACATTTCAACAGCTCGAACAGAGTGATTATAAGAGAGATTTAAACAAATTTTTTAATTACTAAAAATACTCAAGTTAAAATCCTTATTAAATAAAACTCTATTTGTAAATTAATAATTATTTATTATTTTTAAAGAAAATATTTAATTGAATTAATTGAAAAATTGTATATAAGTTATAAATTTAAACAAACTAATTATTTTAATGTCATCCTCCTCTTTTTCCAACCGGGCTTGGGACCGGCTTTGGCAGAGTTATGATGACGTCTTTCATCAAAAAGTCAGTGGCACGTTCATCATATACAGCGCCATTCATCCGATTACTTAATGGCTTCGATCACAAACCAAGCGACTCCTCTCACTCGAGATAAAGTTACGTCAACCTGCAGACAGTCAGCTGCACAGAAGATTCTCGCTCCTTTCGGATTCTGTATTGGGAGATGGTTGAAGCCAGCTGCACCCTCTCGACGCAAAACTTGGACAAAGACCCGTAGGCTTATGTACTCAACATACAGCTCTTCTGCAGACTACGTGAAAGACCACACGCATCGTATGTGCATGTGACTGCTCCCACCCTCATCTTTTTTCATCAGGGCTTGGAACCTACAGACCTGAAGAGTTATGGTGACCAAAATTTTCTCAATTTTATTAAATTTGGAATGATTTAAAATGACCAAAATGACATCCTATTTATACCCTTTCGTGAGCTAAACAAATTAAATAATTATTAAAACAAATTTAACTAATTTTTTTTCTTATTTTAATTTTGTTTAAATTATATTAAATAGAAAATTAAATAAAAAAGTAAACAATAGCGGGACTACGTTAGTCGTTCTGCTTTGTTAATCTAGTTAAACCAAACTGACTCAAGAATATTAACTACTATTTAAATAATAGCTAAGAATAAACAAGATTGAGATCTCAAAAATCACCAACAGATCAGCGACAGCCTGCTTTCAAAAATTAAAAGGTTTCTTATTTTTTATAAATAAAAATAATAGCTATCTTAAGTAGATATATAATACGAATATAGTTTCTTGATGGTTTTATTTCTCGAATTCAAGATTTTATAAGGAAATGATTCATAATTATTTAAAAAAACAAAGAATAATAACTCTTTTATTTGTTGTTTTACGAATTCAAGGATCTAAATTTTTGTTAATGCAATCTCTCTTTTCTGATCACCAAAACCATGTTGGCTACCTACGATCAACTTTTTAGAATAAAGATAATCTTTTTTCAGCTAATATATTTTGCAGAACCATTTTTTGACCTTTCTAAAAGAAGTTATCTAAATTTAAAATATTTTCATTGTTTTTTGCTACAAAAACACAATGCCTTATTTATTCCTTTTCTGGCTTTTACTAAAAGAAATAAACAGGTTTGAATTTCTTTCATAAATAATCATTTAACACTAGAAAGCCCGACCTAAAAATGACAAAAATTTAAAAACTTATTTTTAAAGAAATTATCATAGAATAGCAACATTTTTTTTTGATATTCAATAAAGTCTCCATAAATCTTTAAAATAAAATACTGAATATTAAATTCTGTTTCTGCATTCAAAAGATATTGAGATTTGAAATTTAAAAAAAATGGGTCTAAAAAACCCGTCGGGTCTTCTAGTGTTAATGAATAAAGCCAGTACTGGCCACGTAGATAAAAAAACCATCATACTTAACCTTTAAAATTGTTCATATATAAATTTGTATCTTTCTCGTAAGCTTTTGTAGATTAAAGCTTAATTTTTATCTTGTTTTTAAAATAATGAACTTTTTCAACTTTTTTTAAGGTAAAAATTTGAAATTTAACCTGTCAAGTAAAAAAGTGAATTAAATTTATGTAATAAATAAATATGAAATAGAATTCTAACCCATTAATAATACATTTAATACCATAAAATATCGATTATTAAAAATGATTCAAATTAATATCGGTAAATAACTCCATCTCTTAATTTATTAGTTTTGATTTTATACAAAAAAATTGATACTGATAAAAAAATTTATCTGTAACAATTTTTTATTAATTCGGCTTTGTGAGACATTAGCTTGATAAATTTTGAATTTTGATATCTAAACTGACTTGGAAGCATGAAATTACTGATACTTTTTGTTTCAAAAAGTGTTACACTAATTATCAATACTCAAAACAAAAAATTGTATTTATAAATTGGTGATTAGTTGGGATCGACAAATTTTTGGGACTTGTCTGTTATGTGATCAGTTGGTCACATAAAGATATCGCAAAAATACATAAATAATTTTTTTATTTAAATTTTATAATTTTAAATTAATATATAAATTGGTCACGTAAATAAAAAAACTGGTCATATAAATTTAATAAATGGTCACTTAAATAATGAAATTAAAAAAAAAATTCATTTTTTTAATAATAATATTGTCTGATCACATATTAGGTGATCAGTCAGAAAAAGTACCTGATGACCAAATCGAAATAATGTCAATGGTCACCTAATATGTGACCAACTGATCAAGATCCAAATAACAATCTTACTGCTTATAAAGATATACACTTTTAACAGAAGACGACTTCTAAGCAATGCAAGACCTATCTCGAAATAAATCGAGCTAAAACAATAATAATATGCACAAACAATTTAGATGACCCGATAGACCAGATTGTAATAGAAAGCACATAAATCGGTTGCGTAGTAGAATTCAAATATTTGCCAAGTATTGTAAGCGCAAAAATGAAAGCCAATAAAGACATTTATAGTGAAGAAACAGAGCTGATGATGAAATAAATCCAAATTTTATTTTGATTATTTTTGTATGAAATCTTAAGCATCCTAAAATACTAAAATAAATTTTTTGCTTTACTATTATTGTTTATTCCAATAAACGCCTAAAAGGCGAAATATAATTTAAAAAGTAGGTAAAAATAAAATAAAAACAAAAGCCGAAAAAATTTTTTTCTTATTATAGTTAAATCAAATTACGAAATTTAATGAATTATAAAGGTAAAAATTTCTAATCAATTAATATATTGAACATCTCTAAATTTTAATAAAAGAAAACAATTTAAATATTTATTACAATAAAAAAAATTAAATCAAATTTTTAATTAAATATTTTTAAAAGTTTTTGTTTTTTTTATTTTTGAAAAATTGAATAAAATTTCGCTTATTATTCTCTCGATTTCGATTACTTGATTCCGTTTTTTTCTCTTCTATATCACTAATTGAATTGTTATCTAAAATTTATTTTCAAAAATTCAACATATCTAATTAGCAAAAAATAATTTTAAGAACAAGATACATCTTCTAATTCTTTTTGTATCTTTTCAAAAGAATTACATGAAAACACAAAACTTTTGTTTTATCTTGTGTACTTAATAAAATTTTTACAAATACTTTTATCTTTTAGTTTTCAGGTCAAAATTTTTAGCTTTTTGTGACAATTAATTCGAAAAGTGAAAAGACTTCAAGTGAAAGCAGGAAAAGAATTTTGATCTAATTTTATCAATCATTAATAAAAGTTAAATGATTTTAATGAGAGTTTAAAAAAAGCAGTAAACAAGCTAAAAATTTTGAAATTAAAACTAATGAACATTAAAATTATTTATTTAAAATTATTTAAAATTTTGTAATCAAATTTTCATTAAAGCTAAGTAATAGGCTACAATTGCCATGATTCATGTAATAGAACCTAAATTTTGTGTTTTTGAGCATGAACTTCTTTTAAAAAGGCATACGATAAAAAGTGTATTTGAATTAAAATGAACTTGGCAATATACCTGAAAATTCATCTACATCAAGATTATCAGCCGAGCTGGCACGAGCCATTCTTTTCGATGATTTGTTAAAAAACTCGGACTGTATGACTTCGACTTGAAATTTATCATTTTTTTCGCCCTCTTTTTTAATTATTTCAATCGCTTTAGAAAAGCTTTTGTGAACTAAATTAATACCATTAACTTTGAGAATGCAGTCGCCCACACGCATACTCGAATTAGCCGCAGGAGAGTTTTTTTCTATTTGAGATATGTAATGAGCGCCAGTCTTTCCCTTATTTATTGAGAATCCAAAGCTTTTTGAGCCTGGACTTCGTGATAAAATAATCATTCGACTCTCAGGATATTTGTCTAAAAGAAGAAAAAAGATTGTTTTTTTGGTAAAATTTTATTAAATTTTTAAAAAATACCATCTGAATCAATAGACGAAGCCCTTAATTTTTTATTATCAAGAGTATGACTTTTAGTAGTATTTACTTTCCTAGCTTCTGATTCATCTATTACGGTCAAGTCTAGGTGTTTGGAATGCTTCAGCATTTTTTTGATAATTTGCTCTCGTTCCAATCCAATTGCACTATCTTCATTTACTTCAATTATCAAATCATTCTCGCGAAGACCAGCTCTGCTAGCGGGTGAATCAGCCTGAACTGAAATGGCGTAGTGTTTACCCTCGTTTTTAAAACTCTTTAACTCAAATCCATAAAATTCATTCTTATTAGCTCTGGTCAATTTGCACTTCCTTTTAAAATCTTCGTTTTCGCTCATTTTAATTTCTAAAAAATTGTATTAATTTTTTGTCTCTTTAAATTTAATTTTTATACCATCCTTGTTTTTTTTTGATTCTGTTGGAAATGGATATGTTGGTGGTGCTATTATTGGATTAATGATTTGCAATGCAGACAAGGCACTAGGAGCTTCTCTTGTTTTTGGTTGCTGAATTTTTTCACTGTGAACAAGTGGTGCTTCGGTCAGTTTATCAAATTCATTTAGAGTGTTCTGAATTTCTTCATAAGTGTCATCGTCCTCAGATTTGTCCTCAATCGAATCTAAATCTAAATCTTCAATAACCAATTTACCAAATAATTTTTCTGAATTTAATTCATCCAATTCAAAATTTGAATTCTTAAAAGAGATCAAATCATTTTTAAGTTTGTTCAAAGAATTCAGACGTTCATTAAGCCTTTCAAATTTCAGGTCCACATCTGATTTATATTTGTCAAGCTTTTCCTGACTAGTTTTAACTTCTTCAATCTCAATATCAGCTTTTATTTCAGTAAGATTCTTCTTGATTTTGTAGTCTTTTTTGCGCGATTCTTGATTTACCGATTCCCATTTATTTTCAAATTCATCCAAGCGATAAATAAGACTATCTTGGAGTTCTCTGATACGTTTGACCAAGTCTTCAGCTCTTATGTTAATGGTTTCCCGTATCCAATCCAGATTGTTGCGGTAATCTCGCTTGGTTTGCGAGTCCATTGACTCAATTTTCTCTACTAGACCAAAACTGTTCTCAATTATTTCTTTAAGCTTTTCGTAAATTTCTGGTATTTTTGCTCGTGGAATTAAATTTATGATTGCCCAATTTTTGGCTTGTTTGTCGAATTTTTGATTACAAGCCGGACATATCTGATTGTTCAAATTCTTAACACAATAATCACAGAATGTGTGGCCACAGGGAAAAAGAGCTATTGGCAAGTGATCCTTTTCGTTGAAATTTTCGAAACAAATCTCGCAAAGTAATAATTTTAAAATTTCGTCAGCTAAAAACATATTTTTAATTTTAAGCTTAAATAAAATAAGTTTTTTCCTCGATTTTAAAGGTGATGAGTCTGTGGGTTGAAGAAATAATCAATTTTTATCTTGGTAATTAAGATAAATTCTTCTAAAAAATTTTTTTTAATGATAAAATTTCTAAAAGACTTTGTGTTTCCGAAGCTGTCCCAAAATTAATAAAACATTTCATATTTTATATTTTTAATTACTAAATCTATGAATCATTGGTTCTTTAGCTTTTTTAAACAAAATATCTTATACTTATTATTTATTAATAATATTTAAAATTAATTTATCTAAGTAATAAATAAATAGTTTTTTTCAATTAAAATTAAGTACAATTTTAGTGGTTGAGCACAATTTTAAATAAGGAAAAATTTCATATCTTTAATATTTACACATTTACAAGCCGAATATATATGAAAAAAACGAATATCTGATAAGTTTTAAATATAAATATTAAAATCTTTTGTAAATAATTAATTTTAACTTAAAAATAAATATAATAAATATAAATATTTCAAATTGCAGTAGTTTTCTTGAAGTTAAGAAAAATTTTGTCAATAAAATTTTTATCTATTCAATGTATTGTTTTTATTCCAAAATTTCTTGAATGGCAATTTTAAAACTAAATTAGAGAAAAAAATTCTCTTTTTAATGTAAATAGATAGATATTACGAATTAATTATAAAGATTTAAAATAAATAATTTATTAATTTTATTTGTCGCCATCATTATTTTATGAAATGGAATAACAAAAACTTTTAGAAATAGAAATTTCTTTAGTTTAATTTAAACAGTTTAAGCTTAATAACCTTATAAACATATTTCATTCATTTGCAATTTTAATAAGTTTTAAATTCCAGTCTTAGTAAATAAAATTTGAATGAAATTCTTTGCCAAATTGTTTTTTAAAATAATAAATAATTGAAAAAATTTAAAAAATATATTTTTTTAATTGGTTAGCTTCTTTAAAATTTTGTTTCAGTAATTTAATTTTTGATCATCTTGAAAGATTTGTTGCAGTTGCAAAATAAATTCCAATTGCTCCTCCTGAAATATTTCTCTAATTAAAAACTTAAAATAAACAATTCTCAAATTTACCAATGCCGCCAGCAATAATTAATGCAGCAGAAATGATAGCGATTACGACCAGACATATAACACATCGAGTATGACTTCTATCCTTGTATCTTATGAAATTGGTATTATTAAAGTCGATCGGTTTCATTTTAGCTTATTTAAAACTGTTTATTAAATGTTATAATATGAAAAAAAATATAAATAAGATTTGAAAATAAATTTAAAATTTTAATTTCAAATAAAAATATTGATTCTCGAATACCAAGTTGCATTTTTAATTCAGAGGTATTTAAAATTAAAGGTATTGTAAATTAATATTCAATTTATAAAGAATGTATTTTGTTTACAAAAAAAGTCAAAAAATTTTAATAATAATTTTGATTAATTTGGAAAGAGCTTTCTTGATCCTCATCAATCTCATCTGAATATTCTTGTATTTCTTTAAAATTTCCTGTTATTTGAGTTTCTTCATTGTAAGAATCGCTTAAATCTACGTTTTGTTCTTCAGAACTAGGCTCAAATTCAAAGTTATACTCTCTGTCTTGTTCTTCTCTTGCAGTTGTTGTGAAATAGCATAAGCTGGCCGCGAAAGCAACCATTAAAAATAGAACATTTTTGTTTCCAAGCATATTTGAATAAGTTAAAACTGTAAAAAAAAAAGAAACTAAAATAAATATAAATTAGAAACAAATATCTTAACCACTGCGTAGAATGTTTTTTCTACTCTTTATTTTGAATAACTTTAAAATCTAGAATTTTTAATTAAAAGATATTTCGATATTAAAAATATTTTGATAACAAAATTCTTCTTTAATTAAATTTAAAAGCAAAAAATTTGATTAGTGAAGCAGTCTTAAGTAAAAATTCTATTTATACCAAAAATAATAATTAAGAATTTTTTTAAATTTAACAATTAACATAATCAATATAAAAATAAAATTCTCAGACAAAATTCAAAGTCATTAATTATTATTCGAAAAAAATTTTAAGAAAATTGAGACTTTTTAAGTAATACTATTACATTATTTTTTTCAATTTTTTAATTGAATTAAGAGAAAATATAAAATAAAAGTCTTCAAGTAAGATATTGAGATTGATCATGTCATTTGGCAATTCCATTCACCTTCTCAAACGGATGTACAAAAGGCCATCTATACAAAATTAAACGAAAAATAGATAAATACTATCAAAATATTACAATGAATTATTTCGGATTTAATTATATCAATTTTTTAAATAGATTATCTTTTGGATTTTTGGAAAGTATTTATTAGAGCTATAAAAAAATGACATAGTCTCCAAAACATAATTATCACAAAAAATTAGATATAAGATTTCTAATTTTTTTAAAAATCTCTAAAAATAATTTAAATAATCTCAAATAAAATAATTTAAAAAACTTTAGAATGATTTCCTCAATAAATTTAATCTTGGCATTGTGAAATTTGGAACAAAAACAAAAATAAAATATCAAAAATGCTTAAGCCCAAGTTTTGAGAAAGCAAAACATGCTCTGTAAGTTGAAACACCTGGTACATCCTATGTACACAAAGTTCTGAATTTCGCAGAATTATTGCTGAGTTTTGAACAATCATAATATTCGTGGTACAAAGGATGTACCAAGTGCTACAATTAACGGAACATGATTTGCTCCTTCTGAACTTGAGCTTTGGCATTTTTGATATTTTTTTTTGTTCAAAATTTCACAATGCCTTTAATTTCTAAAATATTTATTTTTTTAATATTTTTTGTACTCTTTATGTTTTTTAATGTTTTGAAATGATTGATTTTGGACTTGAATATATATATATATATATATTATTCCATGTCGTTTTTTCCAAATCTTGATATATTTTTTTGTTTTCCGATACATTTAGACACTTCTTAAATTTCGAATTCGTTAGTTTCTCCTCGTATATTTTTTCTGGAACAATTTCAATTTCTTGTTCTTGTTGTAAATTTTTTTTTTGGAAAATCAATTAATTCATTAAGTAAGGAGATTAAGTAGTTATTTATAGAGGCAAAATGTAAATAATTTATCTAATATATGCAACATTAAATATAATAAAGTATGAAAATTATAAAAAATAAAATTCTTAAAATTGAATTCTCATTTTAAATAATTTTTTAAGGCTATTTTTTAGGATGAATTTTATTCAAATTAAGATTGATAAAAATTTGGAAGCTATTGAATATTTTACTAATGGTAAGTTGGTAAATAATGACTTACCAATCTATTGATAAAACACGTATATTATTTTACAACACATTTTAAATACTTGAAATTAAACAATTAATTTTATCAGTTTTTTACATTTGATTCACAAATCAGATAAGTTAGTGAGTCAATTTAATGCTATTTGGATTTCAATTTTTAATAAAAAAAATATTGACTTTAATTGGTTAAATAACTTGGAATTATTTAACAATTTTCTTCAAACAACAATCCTGGACAAGAAACTTTTCTGTTGGTAATCATATAAATGTGCCAGATTAGATCATAATTTATCTCACTGTCAATTATAGAATCGTGCCGATACTTTGGATGATCATTGACAAATTTCCTAATGTAGCTTGCTGGAGTCATTAGGTTTCCATTAGAGCGCCAGCTAATTAGCTGTAAATACTGTTTTAATTTACATAATGTAAAAATTTCTACATCTTCTATCATGGACAAATAATCAAATAAAATTCCATTTATTCCTTTAAACTCTTTGTTTCCATTTATAATTTCATCAATGTTCATTTCAACTAATTCACATGTTTTCTTGCTTGCGTTCATATTCTCTTGGTCACAAACATTTTTTCTGAAAAAAAATTTTTGTTCTAAACAAGCATTCCTCTTCTGAGCTCTTACCATATTTTGGTCAATTTTGCTTATTGGAATTAAAAAATTCAAATTGAATTGCTTAATAGCATGTAAAAGCAAGATAACAAAAGCACAGAAGGCGCTGTTCTCGAATGATGTAAATTGCAGCTCAATAGTTCGGAATTCGACACGCCATCCAATTTGATCCTTGTTGTCTCGAATGGGTGGTGGTTTAAATCTCATTGATTGCCAATTTGTAGATTGGATATTTTCAAATGAGTCAACATCTTGGTTATCATCACTGGTTACTTTTTCTCTAAAAATAGCCAAAGGGTCTCTGATAAACAAATGACTTACATGCTCAGCCAGACTTTTATCAACATTATTCTCAATTAGCTTTTCATAAAACTCTTTGTCTTTAACAATCTCTATATCGTTATAAAGCTGACCTGGCTCGCTTAGAAACGAGTCTACTGAGTCGTACCGTGACTTGTGGACCCGATATTTGTCTGTTTTTAAAGGCACATGTCCAAGTTCCTCGTCAGTTCGGTCGTCTACCGAAGCACTAATCACATTCCAGCGACAGTCTATGTCACATAAATAGCCTCTCCAGATTGGTGATGATGCACTCAGGGCCAAAAGAATTGGAGTAAATGGTAATAACTGATCATACAAATATTTTGCTTCTTCTATGGATTCAGCTTGAAACGTTGTTTGAAGACATGAACAGCCCATTCCAAAACCAGTCGCGTCTAAGATTAAAAAATAATTTTATTTTTTGTTTTTATTTTTCTAATTTAATTACCTAAATAGACATGGTCTTCTTTGGTCATGTATTGGCACTGTGAATTTTCGAAGTTAGGCAATTTTTCAATAAAAGGGCTTGTTGTGTGCTTATCTTTAAAAATCGGAATATAAATAGAGACCTTTTTGTTGCGTCGTTCTCTTATATTTCTGGATAAGGTCTTAAATCTAGGATGACCACTGTAAATAATTTCATCAGGATAAAAAATAGATCTGGAAATTTCTTGACTTGGACTTGTTTTGTAACTAGGATGAGTGAACTCATGACAACCTAAAAGAGGAAAACAAGTCAAATAGATAACATGTTCATTTTGGTCCAGTAAAGCCTCTATAGCCTTTCTTCTTTGGTCCATGTTGTCCTCTAAATTTTTAAAAATGTTTAGATCGTATGAAAATGGTTCCTTTGGTATTGATTCGACTATGTAGTTCGCATATTCCGGATGAAAAGAAGCAATACTCGAGTCTTTAAGTTTTTCCAAAAGCTTTTCTGCTTTAAGCAGTAGTTGAACTTTTTTATTATCATGGTCAAAGCGAATCAAAGTGAATTCTATTTCATCGCCCCATTTAAAAGGATAATTGATACAATTTTTAAATCTGTGATAAATTCTAATGAACTGGTCAATTCCTGATTTTCGAATATTTATTGAATGTTTTTTTGTCTCAATCCAATCAAGAGGCGTACCTAAGCTCAAAAGTCCCATATTTTCATTTGCAAAAATAATATAATATTCTTCATTTTTATTTAAGTATATTTAGTTGTTAAAAAATTATATACGTAATATTACCCAAAGGTATGTTAAATTTTGGAATTTCAAATTTTTAAAAGCTATTTCGAAATTAGTAAGCCATGAAAAAAATATTAAAGTTAAATATAATTTTTATTTATAACAAAAAATATTCATACAAAAATTTTTTTCACATTCAAAAAAAAATTTATTTAAATCGTTATTTAAAAATAATATTTAATAAATTTTAATAATAAATTTTTTTTTCTATTAGTTCATAATATTTTTAATTCAGATTAATTATTTAGATAATTAATTAATTTAGAATTTTATTAAGTTCAAGATGACTTAAAAAAAGTAAAAAAGAAAAAATCTCTGACAGATTTACTAAAGTGAGATAAAAAATTGCTATTTTAGTTCATTTTTTTATTTATGTTTATTTTTCTAATATTAATAAAGCTTGTTCTTTAATAGACTTATTTCTAAATTTTCAAAATTGGTAAAAAAAATTTTCCAATCATACAGTAAATCTCTAAGCTAAATTGACAATGTCTTGATAAATTGCAGTTGCTCTAAATAATAAATATAGACTAATGTTTATGAATTTAAAAAGATTTTGATAAAGTTTCTGAATGGACCAAAAACTGGCTTTTTCAGCTTAACAAAGAGAAGTGAAAGGTGATGGATCGTGGCAGTGGTAATCCAAAATTCAATAACATGATCAATCAAACTCCTCAGTTAAAAACAGATAAAGAGAAAGATCATGGTGTCATTTTTGCTGATAACTTGAAGTGGTCGGATGTGGTAAACGATGCAATTTGCAGACTTTATAAGGCTATTGTTAAACCATACCTTGAATATGGTGTTCAAGTCTGGCGTCGTTTAATGGGCATTTAGAATCGAGTCTTTAAAAACAACTAAATAAATTCACTTCGCTCATCTTAAAGACGTCATGATTTTTCAGTAGAAAGACAATTGGTCACAAATTTTGAAGCAAGATTCAACTTTTTTAGTAAAAGAAAAGCTAATATTTGGAATAAACTAGAAAATGATACAATTACCGTATTCCCTCATAAATTTGAATGTGCTGATTTAGAATTTATGTAATTTATTCCAATATGATTGAATTTTTCATGCATATAATCAATCAAAGTTTTGGCCCATTTTAGCCGGGAATCTTTCTTTTTAGTTGTATAAAGGTGATATGGATACTTAATTTACCCTGGTAAAAAGTTTACTTGAACAAAATTTTTTTAAGGAATCAGAAAATTAAATTTATGTTTTGGTAACTTTTATAGTTTTATCAAAATAAACTAAATTAAACAAAATAAAAGGTGTTTGTCTTTTAGAGTCTCTGGAGTAAAATATCCCCAACTCAAAAATTTTCAAAGATACTTTTTTTAACTTATTTTTTGTCTCTTAACGATATATTAAAAATGCTAAGACCGGAAACAATTGCTTCCTTCATTTAGATAAGATCAAAATTTAAAAAACGTAATTAATTTCTTTTTTGTTTGAAAAATTAAAAATTTGGATAAAATTATATAAATTAAATTATTTTTTTTATTATTTATTCATCACTAGATTGACAATCATTATTTAATATCAATGAATCTTCGTTTTCTAATTTATCCTTATCACAGTCCAAAATAAATTTAAACAGGATTAAATTTAAATAAATTTAATTTAAAATATATTTAAATATTATCCATGAAATATTTTTATTTTGAAATTACTTAATAAGTTTTGTTAGATTTAATCATGGGCGTTGAAAAACATAAACCTGGACAATTAGATAAAAAGAGAAGAAATCTCCTGTTTTAAATTTATTTTGGAAAATTCAATCATATTGGAATAAATTACATAAATTCTAAATCAGCACATTCAAATTTATAAGAATATTTGAAAAAAAAATTGTCTAAGGCATATTTCATATCTTCAGCAAGTATTGCCCCATATCCTTTGAAATCAATTATTTTCACATTTGCAACATGTTCTACTTGGATAAATTTTAAACTAATACCTCGCATATTTCTAGTTAACATTCAAATTCTTAATTTGGTGTCAATAATCTACAGTACTGGCAAAAAATTATTTTTTTTAGAAAAAGATCGTAAATATTTAAAATGTTTTAAATTAATTTTTGATATTTAAAAAAATAAACATACAAAAAAATATTTACGAGCCTTGGCTAATTTTTTTACTTCAAATATTATATAAGAAAGAAATCTAATCATTATTTAAACTTTTATTAGAAAAGTTATTTTTATTTAAGTATAATAATAGGTTAAAAAATTTCTTTATGTTAATCTTTAGTTAGGACATTTATTACCTTATTCTTATCGTTTTTTCCGAGTAAAACAGAAAAAAGGATATAAATTATCTCGATGAACTCAACTAGACTTAAAACACTAAATCCAATAAATAGGCCTAAAAGTCCACCAATATTCGATATCAAGTCAACTGTTTCCATCTTTCTCAATTCTTCTATTTGCTCGTATTCCAATGAATCATAAAATATATTTATCTTAAGTGAATTCTGTTTGACAAACTTTAATGAGTAATTGTAAGACGAGTTTTTTCTATTTAGCATTTTAACAAGACTTTGAGCTCTTATATCTGTTGGGAAATTGGAATAAGACAGTTTATATTCATAAATTGTCTTATTGCATTCTAAAAGACAAAAATCAGCGCAGTTTTCTTTTACATCACTTTTGGTAAAGAATTCTGTAAATTCTCTAAACAAACAAAATAACTCTTCTAAATTAGAACAAACTTTTACATCTTTAAAATAAGCAAAATTTGGATCGAAACAGTTACACTTGTTGATTAATGTTTTCTGAAAACAAACATCAAAACAAAGTTCTTGACTGTAAGATTCGGATTGATTAATTGTTGCTTTGTAAACATCTGTTGAAAGGAACTTTGAATGATCATTCAAACAATCACTGTAAGGATATGGTAATTTTTTAATCAATTTCTTTTTAATAATGATATTTGTTTCGTATTTTGACGCTAAACCGATTCCTCTCAATGGATTTACTCTTGTTTTAGAATCAAACAAAGTAAGATGGATCCCCTCGTAGGCCGCCAGATTATTTACTTGGTCAAGATTTTTTTCCAACAATTCCATTCGTATTCCATAATAGTTACCTATGTTCATTTGTTCTAAAGGTGATTTTTTATTGTTAAAATAGTAGCAATTACCATATTTTTTTTCAAAATACCAATTAAAATCTTCAGAAATATTACAAGGTCGAGTATTGTAGTAACAGCTTATTAAATAAGAGTCTATCTTAAATCCAAGCGATTTTCTTGTATTATCAGAAATATTTTGATCCATTGAGCCAAATTTGCTAAAGTAATCAAAAACATCCAAAGTTAAGCTTTCGTGAGTGGATTGTTGTGTAATACTTTCCAAAAATGATGAATTGAAAATATCTTTTATATTGTTATTTTTCATAAAGTTATGAAGAAAATCATAGCCATTTTTTGTCGAAAAAAATTTTTTATGACATATCGACAATGCTGGCAGTTCAATTGGTATTTGAGGATTTAGCCGAATTAATGTCGTAACCTCAAACTTTAAAAAGTTATTTATTGTATTAATGATGAAAAAGCAACATGACCCTATGCTTAAGCCTATGAAGAATATCCAAATTAATTTTAAGACTTGAATATTTGTTTTAAATATTTTTGGAAAACCATGTAATGATAAATCCTGAACCCAAGTTAAAAGATTTTTCTTGATCTTTTCGAATTTTTTGTAATTATCCGATTTCATCTTTAGAAAATCTAGAAAAACACAAAAAGTATTAAGAGAATATTTTCGAAAAATTACTGTGCATTTGAAAGGAATATAGTTAAATGTTTTTTCCTTGATAAAAGCTTTTAACATAAAAAAGGAAAATACATTTTTTTTAAATTAAAAATTTTCTTATTAATGATCATTTTTCCAATATTCAAGAAATTTTTTTTGATTTTAATTAAAACAAATAAAAATTTACTTCCATCTAAATTTAAATTTTAATTTGTTTAAAACTCTATCCAAAACTAATAAATTTATTATATTTTCCTTTTTATTATTTTCCATTTCAAAATTTTATTTTAAAATTCATTTTTCAAAATAAAAGTGTTCAAGTACTTGATTTTTGAGTTAAAATTTTATTTTAGTCCAAGTAGAAGTAGTTGTAGAGATGAGACTGTAGTGTAGAATTAATATCTCCCGGCGTTTAGCCTTATAAGAGCTGTGGTAGTCTTTTGTTTCTTTCAAGTGTCTCATATATCTTTTCAAACAAATGAGCTAAATTTTTTTTTTATAGTCTAAATTTTGAGAAGCCAGGGGAACCGGAGAACCGTTCTCCATAAACTCTATAAATGCTCCATAAACAGAAAACAGCTTTGAACAAATAAAAAACCAAATCTCCTCTTGAACACATCCTCTATTTAATACACCACCACCAATGTACTTATTGGCAAAATTTAGCTGAACCGCGCCTGTGTAGTCCTCAATTTGCCTTGTGACATAATGATAGACTTGCTTATTTTTTTAGTACAACTTTGGAACAAGTTTTTGTCCAGATTTTTTACACTGATCCAGCTATAGGTAATCGGTTCTGAGTCAGTCACCCTCTCAAAGTATACCATGATACATTTTAATTTTTCTTGGTAGAATTATAATTCTTTGAAGCAAATATTCTGGCCAAGAAAAAAATAATCGTTTTTTTAATCTAAAAATTGTTAATGTTACTGATTAAGATTAAAAAATGGCATCATTCAAAAGTGCAAAAAAACGTATTAGCTAAAATATGATTATTGGTGTTATACATAAAGGAAATTATTGAGCTAGACAATATTCACTATATCCAAATTGTCTTTAATCGAAATCCCAAACAACTTAAGCCAATATGAGTCCATTAAATCAGGAAACATAATCAATATTAATAACATAACTAATAATTATAAGCGAAAAAAACTAGAGGAAAAGGAAAAGTTTACCTCCCTTTCTGTATTTTTTGTAACTTAGAATCAGCTCAAGGAAATCTAGCTTTATATGACTTTTGCCGACAACGATTGGACCTGTAAATGTGCCACAGAGAATTTGCCTGGCGGTGTCATTTGGTATCAATGTACAAAATGTACAATTCGTTTAAAGCTTTATAGTTTTAACAACTCTATCCTTATTGAAATGACAGACGAGGTTCATTTTGTATATCAGCGAATATGAAGAATCAGACTCGGATGATCCGCCTGTACAAGAGCCATTATCAAAAAAAAATTTGTCTTGAAGAGACCCCAGTTAAAAAAAACGCGGTAGACCAGTTGGATCAAACAAACAAAAAAGAAAGTAAAAAGTGAATATTATTTTTGTCGATTTTTAATCATTTTTGCTCTAATTTGATATAAATTGTATTGATTTTTTTATTTATGTACCTTTTTTAATATATTAGAAATAAAAAAATACATTTGTTCCTTAGTTCAGTAATTTTGTTTTTTATTTCAATATTAATAACATAACTAATAATTACATGCCATTCATTTATCATTTAACTGAAAATATACAAATTATTTTTACTTTTTATAATCTAAAAAGACCTCAATCTCCGATCGTTGTGTAAAAAATTTACTATTTTATTAGTTTGTATTTTTTGAAAAAAAAGTATTAATTGATAAAATGTCATCAGATTAATTTGTTTAATTAACTTTAAAATGATAAAAAAATTTAATTTTAAATGATGATTTTTTCGTAGCCATAATAATTTTGAAAAATCTCCAATTTTTTTTAAAGCTTTATTCAATTATCAGTTTTCTAGAGGTTGATAGGAAAAAAGTCGTTCTTTGATAATATTCAAATAAGATAAATGATAAGTTATCTTTTCTCAATTATTCAAATTTAAATTATTAAAATTTAAATTATCTATTTAAATTTAATTTAAATTATCTTTATGGTTATTGAAAATATGAAAAAAATTTTTTTCGTTTTCGTACTGATTTTTACTTTTTGCCGAGCAGAATTTTCAGATTCATGTTCGTATAACCTGAGTAACTTAACGCTAAAATGCGATAACTTCACTGATTTTAGCCAACTCAATTTGGAAAATTTAAACAGCTCGCCTGGCATTAAATATTTGTATTTTAGTCCGCAAGAAAATATTGATTTCAATTATCTTGCAGCTTTTCAACTTGACCAAGTAACCAAATTAATTCCAGTCAACTCTGAAATATTTTTGGAGAATTTTGATAGCTTTGATGTATCCATCACAGAATTTTTTATTTGGAAATCGAATACCATAAAAATTGATGCGTCTAAATTGAATTTTTTAATAAATAATCAAAGTTTACCTAGCTGTGATTTGAGCCGAGCCAGTGTAGCCAAATTTTTTCGTAATTTTAAAAATATTATATTTGGCCCTAATGTAGCATTTGTTGAACCAATTTGCCCGATTTTATTTTATCGAGTTAATCTAGACACCTTAGAATTTTCCAAATTGGAAAAAAATATATTTTCCAAGATAAATTTTGATACAGGTGATTCACTTAATTCTCAAATAAATAATTTGGTAATCAAAGATTCTAGACTTAAATTTTTCGACTCTTCTTTATTAGATACCAAAATTTTTCCAAATTTAAAATCATTCTCATATTCAAGTTTTGCCGATGATGTAGATTTTTTTATAGAAGAAAAAGTATTTAGTACTTTTAGCGAACTAAAACGCCTGGAAATATCTATACAAAATTTTGGTGGTTTTGTTCATAGAACTGGTCTATTGTGGCTAAAAAATGTCAAGTCAAATGAATTTGAAATTATTTTTAGAGATTACTCTAATTCTTATCTTTACCCGGATAGTGATTTTTGTTTATTTTACGACACACTTCATACAAAAAAATTTACTTCGTTTATCTATACAAATGAAACTGCAAATTGCTCTTGCACTTTGCTTTGGTTAATTAATAGCACCAATGTACAAGCTGCAACTTCAGTTGAAAATTGTTTCGAAAATAGTCAAGAATTATTTGAAAAATGTTCATTTGGAACAAAGATTAGAGAATGTTATCCTGAAAATACGACAACTAATATCAAGACCACGACTAAAACGGTTCTAACTTTGGATAATAAAGAAAATATTTGGTCTGTAATACCAGCAACTATTGGTTTAGTTGGCATAATTCTTTTTTTGCCTTTTATAACTTATATTATTTATCATATTAGAAAAAGAAATTTTAGAAAAAAATATCCTCATGAAAATGAAAATGTAAATACTTTTTAATTCAATTAGTTTCTTATAATAAAAATTTTTATTATTCATTTTAATATTTAAAAATACTAAATTAATATTTATTATCCAGAGAACTAATACCTTAATGACTTTTCTCAACTCTTTTTTAATTTTTTTAGGCTTAAATAACCAACAAACTTAAATTGAAATTGAAAGTTCATATTTTTTAGAAGCTTTTTAGATTTTATTAACACTATTCTTTACTGATAAAATGTAGTTGTCAAAATGATAAAGTGGCAGGCAGATGTTTCATTAATTAAATTAAAAGTAAAAACTTCAGTTACTCTCGTCGAAATTTATATATTCTTTAACGTCAACTACTTTACTTTTTATACTTTTAAATTCGGAAACATCCACTCTAGAAGATTCATTTTTTGAAAATAAAAGCTCTATTCCATAATAGATAGATAGATAATTTGTTGAACTAATAAATTGATAAAACAATCTTTAGACTTGTTTATAACTTGTTACGTAAGCATCCGTAACTTATAAGATTTACGTATTATCAAGTTTTACTATGACATGTATAAGTAACAGTTTTAAGTCAAAGTCACAAAAATTTAAGTCAAGTCAATGACTTAAAATTTTCAAATAAATGATATTTTTTTTCGAAATTTAAAAAACTTTAGTCTTTACATTTAAATTTTCATTAAAAACGAAAAATTAATAAAAAATAATTGATTTTAGACGAGTTGAAAATTTTTTTTAGTTGTATTAAAATATTCAAGTCATTGTCTTGACTTATGACTTGTGACTTAAATACAACTGTGTTAGTATTAATAAAGAAAACTGATTTTTTGAAGAAAACCAACCTTGTTTATGGTAATGGCATTGCTCTTTTATAGATAAATATCATAGTATTATTGATGTGAAAGTATTGTTAAATTTTTACATAACATTGTAGTTGTTCATTCAAAGCACGAGATATAATTTACCTTTGATGAATCTAATGTTCTGTGGAACTTTTTCCAGTAAAACTTCTTTTCATTATTCAAAAAGTCAAAGAAGTGTCAAATTACAATTGAATGAATTGAATAATTGCCTCTAATGCATTGAATCGACAATTTTTCTATCTTGAATAACTGGATCCTACCTTCAAATGTTTTCTTCGTTCTTTTAAAGCCTTCAACCCAAAAAAATAAACAGATTATTGAAGCTCTTTAAGTTTAGTTTCCTCTCTAATAAAAATTTTTAAACTGAAAAATAAAAATTAAATTTAATTAAAATATTAATAAACCATTCATTCAATTTTTTGTTAAGATTGTTAGCACATATGTACAATATATTTTAACAAAAGTTTCAAAAATTTTAATAATAATAATAAAATAGTTACCATGGAAACTATTTCATACTAAAATATTGTGTGAATACACTCTAAAATGAGTATTATTTAAAATTTAGATAAATTTTTGATCCGATAATGTCAACTAACAGTCGATCAGATACCAAACTTAACAAAAGAGATAGAGTAAAGAAAAAA
This sequence comes from Brachionus rotundiformis, assembly GCA_016802295.1. Taxonomy (NCBI): domain Eukaryota; kingdom Metazoa; phylum Rotifera; class Eurotatoria; order Ploima; family Brachionidae; genus Brachionus; species Brachionus rotundiformis. The sequence goes on from JAESIW010000200.1 coordinate 3,295,439, forward strand.
ACCGATGAAATTGGAAAGTTAAGTCCGACTCAAAGTGAAATCGAAGAGAAAATCACTTTTAAAGCTATCGATGGTGAGGACATACAAAATTTAGCCATAAAAGAGGAAGATTTGAAAAAAGTTTATTTAATTTAAAGTTTTAATTACTTAAATTTTTGAATTAATTTTTCAGCTAAGAGTATCCAAATCGAAACAAAATCAAGATAAAGAAAAAGTCAAAGAAATTAATGTAAAAAAAATAAATAAAAATGCATATCCTACAATTGAGTAATCAACAATTTTAAATTTAAACGATATTTTCAATTAATTAAAAAATTAACTAAGGGTTAAAGTTGCTAAATTAGCTCCAGAAAGACCAGTTAGGCCTATTGACCCATCCGAAAATTTAGGAATTCGCTTTGACAGCGATGGAAATTGTATTCCTTACAGTATCCTTGGTACTGTTGAAGAATATTTACAAGAAGCGGTTGTAAATGGAAAACCAATAAATTTAAATTATGGTCCTGAAGATTCGGATAAACCAAGTGCTGATTTCTATTTAGAAGAAACAGATTCAAGTGTGTCCTTAAGCAAAAAATTTAAACCAAATCTCGATGGAGATATGGGCGAAAATGCCTTAAACAATTGGTCAGACAAAATGAACGAAAGAAAAAATACCCAAAATTATATATCAAGTATTTACAATTTTTTTTGTTTTATTTCCTTTTTATGATGCTAATAATTGATAGAGATAAAAAAGAAAAAAAGCAAAATTGGTACCTTTTTCGAATTTAAATAATGGGGCTAATTAGGGCTTGCATGAATATGTCGCTGATTTGTGCTTTATTATAGTATTATTTTTATTCCCAGTAAATAATATTAAATTATCTAAAAAATGGGTTTGATATATTTGATATGTTCATCATTTATTAATAATTTTAGGAAATTTTAAAAAAAATTTCAATGGCAACAGTTTATTTTTTTTAAGTTATAAATAACACTAATAAGCCTAGACTAAAAAAAATAAAATATTTACTCATGTCTAGATAAAATAATTGTTTCTTTTTTAATAAACTAAAATATAATTTAATTAAATTTTAAAATGAAATCCATTTTTAGAATTATCCGCAGCAAATAAGTGTCTGCTTGCTTTCATTTTAATTTGAATATTTTGTAATTTTATAAAAACTATTTAATTAAGAAATGGTGAATCGGCCAATTGATGGACTAGTAATGAATCAATCAGATAAAGCACAGCAATATAATGAAATTAAGACACTGATAGATAGAACCCTGCCTTTGGTTGAACATGGCAAAGGATGTAAGAAAATAAAATTATACTTTTAGTAAAATTGTAAAATACAAAATAAATAGATAGACTTGGAAGCGAATTTTGGAATCAACCATTGAGAATTGGCAATGATGAAACAGGATTATTGTAAGCATTTTAATTAATTTATTAATAAATTGTTAATAATTTTCTCTAGTACAACATTAAAAAAATCCGAACAGGGTATTCTACCGCCAATTGAGCACATTGCCAAGCCATTGACAATTTTAAAAGAGTCTGACTTCAAATTATCGCAACCACCAGTCTCTCATTACCCTTGGCATGAATCAAAATATTTAAATCAACGCCTAAAACAATTAGATCCTTTAATAAGCGAATTAGTTCCTCATAGACCACAATTTTCTAGACTTGAACTAATTGGTAAAAATCCATTCAAATCACAAGAACCAGATTCGGAATCTAGTGAAAAAAATGATTCAAAATCAGACTATATTGTGATTGATGATACTTGGATCAATAAAAATATAGTCAATCAGGACAATAAAGAAAACACAAACAATCCATATTTGGTTTCTGAAGATCAAGATGCAGAAATATTAGCTGACCATCCAGATGTTGTCCAAGCTCCAATCTTTGGACCTTGTATTGTATTCGGGGGTCAAACGGCAGACTGGACTGGAAACGATGTAGAGAATGCTGGCCTCATTGCTCTTGAAAGTCGGCTTAATTTTGAAACAAAGGCTGGAAAACGAGTCTTAGCCACTTTTGAAATTCTTAACATAGGCACCACTTCAATTTATTATGACTGGAGAAAACTTCCAGACTTGAATCCATTTGAAATTAACAACCAAAAAGTGCAAAGATTCTATTTTGATACACGGTCAAGTAATATTCTTGCTGAATGTCCAGACCATATTTAATCACTTATTTTTTTTAGATGTTATAATGCCAGGTGATTCTCTAAAAATTCACATTGTTTTTAAATCGAATATTGGTGGCATTTTTACCGAAAGATGGGAATTTGTAACACATCCAAGACTCTTGAGTGCAGCAAGTCTTGTTCTAACTTTGAGAGGAGTAGCTTTTCAAGAAGATAAATTTAAAAAAAATCGCATTTTATTAGAAGTAAATTAAGAAAGGATTTTAAAAAATTTATTAATTTAAAAATTAAATTTTAGAAAAAACTATTTTCAAGAGAGGCTGAAATAATAGCTGATTCCATACTTGAGCTTATATTATCTGGAGTTCGTACACCGGACAGATGTGCGACGCCAGAAAGAGCCTATTTGACCGAAGAAGACCTCTTCCTGGAAAATAATCCGCAATTTTTTTACGATCATGAAACCATAAATGAATTAAAGAAACTCTATTTGGAACTTTTTGAAGAGAATGAGCGTCATTTACACGAAAATGAGTGGAATTTGTCAATCAATGATTTAAAATCTATGATTTTGGATAAAGATGAACCGGATGATACCAACAAACAGAACCTTTTATTCAGATTAAATCATATGGTTGAGAAAATAAGCTTTCCTGCTTATGTTCCTGAAAATTCAATTCTCCATACCGCCTGTTATGACATTTTATGTTCATCAATTGATGAAATATACACTGATTTAAATGATTTAAGACAAAACTTAAACATTCCGATTGAATTTGGAGATGAAATGTATCCTTTGGTTGATGAAAGTAAATTTTAGAAGAATCAATTGCTAAATAAAACAATTAAATTAATAATTTCTTTTATTTTTTAAGATGAAAGAAAATATGAAGAGTGGAAAAAAGAATTTGAAATATTCAAACAAATTGAACGTAAGTTTTTTTTATCTTTTATTACAAATGAGAATTAATTAAAGAATATAAATTTTTTTAGAAGAGAAAAAAAATAGACTAGAAAAAGAAAAAGGTAAAGATACCAAAGGCAAAAAGGGTGGAACTGCTCAAGGAGATAAGAAAGATGATAAGAAAAAAGATGACAAAAAAAAGACCCCGACTCCTGCTGTTGCTAGTAAATCTCGTATTAGTCGAATGGAAACATCACGTTCTACTTCACAGGCTCAAGAAAAAATTGAAGAAAGAACTAAGACTCCTGTTGTATTGACTGAGAGGCAAATAAAGAATAAGGCCCTGTTTGCTGAAAAAGCCTATCTAGATGTTTACCAAATACTTTGCAAAACAGTTGATAAAATTGAGAATATGTTTTATGAAAATTATTCTAAACAAGACGATTTTAAAATTTTAGAAAACTTTATTATTCAAAAACAATACGTCAATGTAATCCCAGAAAACTCGGATTTTATCGATTAATTTTTTAAATATTATTTTTGGATTTTTTTAAATAAATGCTTAACTATTTAAACCTATGAATAACTAACTGTGTCATCATTTAAATAGAAACATATGTTTAAAAATCTAAACAAGAGTTTTTTCTAAAAGCTATTTATTTTTTATAAAATAATCAGTTATTATATCTTTAAAAGGGATTTTTGTGTCTTAAAACTTGAATTAAGAGAAATAATCAACCCTTTTAAAAATTTTTCGAGTGACCACGAGCCAGTTGTTTTTCTTCTTAGCTTTAAAAAAGTTATTTTGTCCATCTAGAAGTTAATGACGTTTTTGTTCTCTTGGCTTGTATCTAAATGGAAAGACCAAGGGACTGGTCAGGCAGGAAATAAGAAAAAATTTAGAGCAAAATTCATTATCTTTTAATTTAAAGCTTGGACTTCTTTTTCAATGATAAGTTCCAATATATGGGTGGCTATTTTTCAATGAAAGTCCTAGTATTTTTCCAGTATTTTAGAATATTGAGTTTCTGTGATTAACTTAAAGTAATTTAAGAGAAACAACACCTAAAAAGAAAAAAGGATGGGTTAATTTTTTTATGAAAATATGTTTAGTTAAACCTGGATATTAATGATATCCAAATTAAAAGATGATGAATTTGTTAATAGATCGAATAAAAAAATTGGGAAACATACTTTGGCAAAATTTTATGTAACACTTGAAAACCTGGCTGATTAATTACAAAAATTTCAAATTAATATATCTAAAGAATTAGAAAAAATTTTTTAAAATATGATTTAAAAATTTAAGTATTAAAAGTTGATTTTAGTTTCTTTGAATAATTTTTGATAACTTTATTTCTTTCAGATAATATTCAAGTTTATATTTTTTAAAAAGGGGTTTTAAAAACTCCTCTGACTTTCTAGTATTAACTTAAGATTACCTTAGATTTTTATGATCTGCATTAAAAAGTTAATATTTTGTTATTAATTAAATGTATTAAATAAGTAATAACCTGAAGTCCATAAAAAAATAATGTAATATTATAAAAAATTTGTCAAAAAAAAACTTTTCTTTAATCTTTACCAGATTTAGGCTTAAAATTTCCTTTATTTTAGCTTTTGATTTACCTTAAAAACTCTGATCGGGTCTTAATTAGATATATTTTCAAGAGTTAAAAATGTTTTAATTATAAAAATTTAGAAAGCTCAATTTCTATCTATTTGATTTGATTGAAAATCAAAAAATCTGATTAATACAATTTAATTTTACATTTAGACAACTTTTTATTCAAATAATTTAATCAAAAAAAATAAGATCATATTAAACTTTTATTAAATAAATAATAGTCACACTTTAAATTTAATATTTGTTTGAAATTTCTTTTATCTAAATTCATCAAATTAAAAACTTCTGAATGAATAAATAATTTCAAAAATCTATTGTAAATTACATTCAGTCTTCCATAACTGTGGCAAATTCCAGAAAATCTGTAATTAATTTTCCAACCTTTTCTAATTTTTCAGAGTCTTTTTCCATCAAAATATGAATATTTTCTTTATTGTCCGATACAGCTTGGCTTATTATTAAAGGAATTCTTCTTTTAATTCTGTTTTCAAATTTTTTTACTATTCTCCTAACTATATATTTTTCTTCTGGAGTTAAAGTCTTGCTGGCCTCACGCAGTCTATCATTGAATTCACATAATTGCAGTAAGCGATCTCCATCGCCCAGCATTAATCGTCCATTCATTTCCATTCTCAGGCCAAATAATTGCTTGATTTTTTCTAACAGTTCCGGTGAGTTTTGTTTTAAATTATTAATTTCTTCAGAATCAATTACCATCGCTGCAGTATGCATAATTTCTAGCCTTAGATATTGATTAATACTGTGCAAAGTGTTGGCAATAGTGAGCTGTCCTTCTGGCGAAAAATCGGCTATTATTGCAGTTATATTTTTCTCCAAGCCACAAATGTCCGGAAATTTGGACTGCATTTCTTCAAGACTCATGTCACCTTGAGTCGAGTTGAGTAAATTCAAAACAAATAAAACCAAGATAAATTTTAACATTTTATTTTTAAAATTTAAAATAAAAAAAATTTCAACCAGATTTATATACTTTTTGAATGTTTAATATTTGATTAGGAAATTTGAAAAATAAATCATTTAGTAAATAATTTCGTTATTACAAAACAAAATTCCATAATTAAAATTTAAATTTTGTCTAAGTAATTAAAATTTATGGATTTTAGAATTTTCTGTGCTATGCAAACATCATGTTTTAGTCCTTCAATTAAATCTTGGTTAAAGCCTTTTTATGACTCAATTTAATTATCTTCAATTTTATTCCTAAATGAAACATAAAAATAATTGAATTTAATAATCATATAGTAGAATCGGATATTTTAAATTATTTCGAAATAATACATATAGTATTCAATTAAATGATCCTAAAATTTATTTATCATTTTTATATTTAAATTTATCAAATATCGAGTTATCTAAACTAAAATTAATGCAAAATTTGCCCATCGAAAATTTTCATGGTTCATTTTAGTTTACGAATATATTTATTAGGGTTTAAAAATATCTTTTCTTTTTTCTTGAAAATTTTAAAATAATAGCAAAAAAATTAATTATTTTTATATTTATTCTTCTATCATTCCTGAACAAGTTATGGTCAACAGTAGGAAATGTAATGAGAATAAAGCTGACGAAACTCTTATTCTTAGCCTGAATTATTAGACACTAACACAAATCTTTATTCTTTTTTTTAGAAAAAAACCTAAAAACCTGATAGAAATTGAATGAAGGCTTATATTACCGAATTTCATTTTTTAATTAAAAATTTTGAATCAATATCAAATTAAAGTCACATTTTAATTAGAATTCATTAATTTAATTTTCTATCAAAACTAAAAAAATAATTTTTCAAATATTTTTAAAATAATACTTTAGAAATGAACTCTGATAATCTGTCTGAAAAATTGGAAAACCTTGCCGGAAAAACTTCAATTCATGGTCTTTCAAATATATTCCTATCAAAGAGGCTTTTTAACAAATTTTTTTGGCTCATCTTGTTTGTTATCTTTACCTCTTTGGCAGCGTGGTTTGTGCAAAAAAATATAAATGAATATTTAAAATACGATGTTCATACAGAACTAAAAATTGTTAGAAAAAATCAACTAGAATTTCCTACAATTACATTTTGTAATCTTGAATTGTGTGGCTTTGATAATTATGATTTTTTCACTTATCTTAAAAAATTAAAAATTGATGTAGAAAGTCGTTTTAATGAAAATCGTGATGACCAAATAGATTTCAATTTTAGAACTCAAAGTATTAGAACAAGTTTATTTTCTGCCAAAGAGATCTTTTTACGCAAATATGATCCATATAATCTGGAAAAAATATTAAACGAAACATCAGACCTTTTAAAAAAGATGTATGTCACATGCACCTTCAATCAAGAGTTCTGTTCACTTGAGGATTTTGAGTACTATGGAATAGGAGAGTTTACCAAGTGTTTCAAATTTAATTCTGGTAACCCCATTTCCAGAAATGGTAATTATATTAGAAATGTTACAAGGTTTGACAAGAAAAATGGATTTAGAATGGAATTAGTGTTAGGAAAGGACATAAACTGCAAGTCACCACTAACAACAACTTCAGGCTTAGCAGTATACGTTCATGAGCCTAGTTACAGTTTAACAGAGGATGATGATGCCATTTTGGTGCAACCAAACACTGAAGTAGATATTGCTTTGGAGCTCACTAAGGTCAAGAAACTTCCTGAGCCTTATGGTGATTGCTATAAGAATATAGAATCAATTAGGATACAAGATACAAGCTTGATTTCAGAAACAATTCAGTTAATTGGTGTCTACACACAGCAATATTGCCTACAATTGTGTTATCAAAAATTTTTAATAAAAAACTGCAATTGCTTTGAAAATTCATTATATAATTTTAGACCTAATAATATAAAAAATTGTACCAAATTTATTGATTCGCTGTATACATGTCAATATTTAATAAGAAAGCTGTTTTTTAATGGTATCAATGATATCACTTGTTTATCAAAATGTCCAAAAGGTCAGAGTTTTTTTCCAAATTAATCAAATTCCAAATTAATTTTGTTATTAATATAGAATGTGAATTTTTAAAATATGATATAACTGTATCGAATTCAGCTACTCGATATGAACAAAGAACAACCAATATTGACGATAATATGGTATTCGTAAATGTTTATTTCAGGGTTGGATCAATAACTGAAATAGCCGAAAAGCCAGCAATTATATTTCAAGACTTAGTTTCAAATTTAGGGGGAGCTTTGGGATTATTTATTGGTTTCAGTTTTTTGAGCATGGTCGAGCTTTTAGAATTTTTGTTCGAATTAATTTTTAATATTGAAAAATTTCAAATTAAATAATTCTTTATGTTTTACCTAAAATTTTGATCTAACATTTTAAAACTTTTCGCAGCTTTTGATTTCTTATATCAGCTTAAGGTTTAAAAAAAATAATGACAAAAAAAAACTATTTTTTTAATTATTTAATTGTCTTTTTGAACTTTTAAATTATTCTTAATAAAGAAAAATGAATTTCTATTGATTTTATTGATAATTTACCATTTTTAATCAAAATAATACAAAAAATTTTATATTGCTACCACTAAAAAAGATGATTTTTTATTACTATTTTCTAGACTGTAGTGAAAAACTTTTAAATCTGGAAATTAATTTTAATCATTATTTAGATAAAATGCTTAAAAATGTACGTGCTAAATTAAGTTATTTTTTCTTTTAAATGATTTTTTAATTAACTTACTAAATATAAATTAAAAAAGTCAAAAACAATTTTTAAAATATAAATTTAAATAATGTTGAAAAAAATCTTTCAAGAAAAGTTTAAAAATTGGTTTGATAATACCAAGTTACATGGAATACCATTGATAAAAATAACCCAAAGAAAACGCCTTAAAGTATTTTGGTTGATATGTTTTTTGGCTTCGTTTACAGCATGCGTCATTTTCCTATGCAAGGATGTGATCAAATTTCTAAAATACGATGTAGAAACAGTGATAGAAGTTTCAAGAGACTCTAACTTCATATTTCCAACAGTATCATTTTGTAGTCTACAATTATGTGGTGACGAATTTAACAATTTTGATGAAGAATTTTTGATTCAAGAGCTTAACACAACAGTAAATATATTTTCCCAGCCATTAGACAATATAATCAAAATATTACGAGCTAATCTTGTAAAAAAATACAACTTGACTATGATAAGTTCTTTAAAAAATAACTTAATTAGTTGCTTATTTAGCGGTGATATTTGTTCAGAGGGTGATTTTGAATATTTTCAATTAAGCGAATTTCAGAATTGTTTCAAATTCAACAGTAATTGGAATCAGCCTAAATTTTCCCGGAGATTTGGTAAATCCTTTGGACTCGAGATGGAACTATTTATAGGCTTGCAGAATAAATGCATATCACCATTACCATTTACTTATGGTCTAACAGTATATTTGCATAATATGAGCAATTTGATCGGGAATGACGCTTATGGAGTCCAACTTTCAGCTGGAACTGAAACCAACATTGCTATAGATAGAAAATTTATCAGTCGTAAGCCTAAACCATATTCAAATTGTATAGATAACAAAGACGCCGACAATGGCTATTTGGTAAAAGAGACTTATAAGCTTGCTGAAGGGTATTCGCAAGCAACTTGCTTTAAGCTATGTAATCAAGAGTTTTTTGTTAAAAATTTTGCATGTTATGACAAATATTTGCCTTTTACCAGAAAAAATAATTATAAAGAGTGTGAGAGTCAAGAAATTCAAGATATAAGAGAAGCCTATTATGGAAAATCATTGGATAAAGAGTGTTCAAAAGAGTGTCCACCAGAATGTGAATATGTTAAATATGACCTGACTGTTTCTAGTTCAAGATTTCCAACAAAAACCTATTCAAAGATGATAATGCTAAATGAGAATATAAGTAAAAATTTTGATATAAAAAATCAAGAATTTGAAATCGAATACAAAAAAGCTTTATCAAGCATGTTGTCTGTCAAGATATATTATAAAAGTGATTTGGTCACTAATGTGAGACAGAAACCAATGATTAGCAATGAAGTTTTTATTTCAAATATTGGCGGAACATTGAGCTTATTTTTAGGTTTAAGCTTAATAAGTGCAGTTGAGTTTATTGAATTTTTGATTGAAATATCTGTAATCTATATTTACAATGTTGTTAAAATAAAGTTTAACTTGATTAAAAATGTTAAAGAATAGTTTTGATAATTTTTAAAAAAGCAATTTATTGTATTGAAATTTTAATACTTATATAATCGTAGTATTTTCATTAATAAAATTCATTTATATATTAACAGCAATTTTTTTTTTTAGAGTTTAAAGTATAATTTAATTAGGTAATAATTAAAATTTCTAATTTGAAAATTATTTTAAAATGATTAAGTCTAGTTTCATTTTAGAAAATAAAACCAAAAATTTTTAAAATTATTGATAAAGAAACTTTAACTTACAATTTTTTCATTACCGTCCTCAAATATGAAAAATTATACATTCTATCAATTATTTATAAATCGGTATAAAATTATTCTAAAAATTGGTATATTTAATCACGTAAATAATATGTAATTAAATTGAAAAAATCTATTTCTAAAATTTTACTTAAATTATTTTGAAAAATATGAATATCAAAACAATCAAGCTAAAATGCTCAACTTGGGCCCAGAACACCACATTTCACGGCCTACCACACATATTTTCGACTCAACAAAAAGCAATTAAGCTTCTCTGGATTTTATGCATATTGACTTCATCTAGTTATGGACTTGTGCTCGTAATAAAAAATTTAAGTTTGTATCTCAACCATGAAGTGATAACATTCTTTGAAATATCCTCTAAGGCAGATCCAATTTTTCCAACTATATCTATTTGTAATTTAAACACTTGTACATTTCAACAGAAAAATAATTGCGAACATTTTTATCAAGAATCAACCGAATCGATTCGCGATTTTTTGATACAATGTAAATTTGATGGAAAAAAATGTAGCTATGTAGATTTTTTTATGTTTTATCTAGATGACTTTAGAAAATGCTACCAATTTAATGGTAGACACACTGGCTTAAAGCGGTCAAGAACTGGAAAAAATAGTGGATTGCAGCTAAAATTAGAATTCAATTCTACTAAATGTTGTATATTAGATAATATTGTCCTTTATGTTCACAATTATCCAGACTGGATTTCTGACCAGCTAAGTGGATTTCTGATAAATTATGGAGTTGAAACTGATGTGGCAATCGAGAGAACTTTTTATATCAAAAAATCAAAACCTTATAGTGATTGTGTGATGGAACCAGACGCAGACAACCAGTCGATACATGTATCAGCAACTTTCAGCTATCTTAAAGTCTATAATCAACAAATTTGCGTATTTTTATGTTTTCAGCATTTTTTAAAGCATAATTTTGGGTGTTTTGATTCGGACCTTCCAAATTTAAACAAGAATTTGCCATCTTGCTCTAATTTAATTAATTTTGATAAAATTAAAAAGAATTTTTTTTCCAGTAAACGATATGACGACTGTTTGAAAAAATGTCCTGTTGAGTGCGAGCTTCAAACATATAAAGTTACTTTGTCACAACTTAAATATCCGTTTTTTGCTTTCAAAAAAGTAAGTGATTATAAAGAGAAATTTTATAATTCAAGTAAATATAAGGCAGAATATATATATAGCAATGTTTTATTAAATATATTTTATAAGTCGGATTTTTTTACCAAAGTTGATGAAGATGAAACATTGGTATTTTCGGACTTTTTGTCTAAAGTTGGTTCCACCATGGGTCTTTTTTTAGGAACGAGTGTTTTATCATTAGCTGAAATAATAAATTTAGTTATTGAAATTTTAATTGTTTTAATAGAAGAAAAGAAAAATGAAAAGACAACTGAAAAAACTTAAGTTTACATAAGTTTGAAAACTCGTCCTGTAAATACGCAATTGTAAAATATCCATATTCTCTTATTTATTATTTATATTTTGGAAGCTCTTCATTTTCCCATTTGAACAAAATTCTGCATCATGTTCCACTTGCAAGACCATTTTTTTCTCAAAAATAATCGTTAAATATCATTTGATTCCCAAAAATAAAATTAATAGAAATGTTTTTTATATATTTATATTTTAAGAAATGCAATAAATTAAGATCATATTTCTTCGTGCTTCAGTCTAATCAATAATTATTCTAATAAACTAATTATAGCCTTTGAAGTCGTTATTATCAAATCTAATAATTACCACTGTTCATTCTAATGTATTATGATTTATAAATTAAATAATTTTTTTGGAAAATTTAACAAAAATATCATTCATCATTTTATCTCAACTTATTGAAAAATATGATCATACTATTTTCCATTTTATCTACTTCTTCATTTTATTCCATTTTATTTACTTTTATTTTAATATAATCAAATATTTTTTTTAATAAATATATACATCTTTAAGCTGTTTTTGAATATTCTCATTTATCTTATTTCATATTTTTTAATAAATTTAAATTATGTTTTAAATAAATAATAAGGAATAATAAAAATATAAAAATTTTGTTTTTATTGTGAAAATTTTTAATATTTAGATGAATATTTATTGTTATAAAAAAGATAATTTCTTTATTATAATTTTTATATTGGCTAGGTATCCTTTAATTGTAAAAAATAATTTTTAAACAATCTTTAAGTTAAACTTGGACGACAATTCAACGAAAAGCAAAAACCTTTTCCTCAAAGTACAATTAAAAAAAGATAATTGAAACAAATGATGATACTACAATAGATAATAAACTTAGAAAAAAAAATTTACTCGAATTATATTAGGATATGTAGCATTTTTTTAAAGAATTATACTAAAATTCCAAATTCCAGATTAAGAAAATATTATTTTATTCCTAATGGTTACCTTAACATAATGGTTGATTTTATTTATTTATCTTAAAAAAATAGTCTTAAAATTCAATCAATCATTGACGTTCTTATCCAGAAACTCGAAGTTTTTACTTTTTGTTTATGGGTACAATGTTGAAAATATTAAATAATTATCCAAAAATTAATGTTACTAATGCAACTTAAAATGATACAAAATTTTATATTTTTAAAGTTTAATAGCATATTTAAAAATACATTAAATTATAAAAAAATACATAAATATAAACACATTTAAATATTCATTTGCTAAACAAATCATTTAAATATTTTAAATTATTAGCTTTAAATATTAAAATTGTGCTTCGAAATAACAAAATATAATTTATTCTTAAAATTTAATTAGCCTAGAAAATTATTTGCTGACATTTAGTTCATTAAATAAATTTTAAAAAATCGATTAAAGTAAATAATATCTGATAAAATCCTATTATATTTTTCAATTAGAGGAATCTTTTGATTTGTAATTAATTTAATTTGAATTCATGCTGCAATCAAAATGATAATTTATTAAAATGAGATTATTATGAGACAATTTTTGAAAGCCTTTTAAAAAATATAAGAAATTAACCTGGCAATTTTTGAAATAAAATGATTTAGTTCAAATATATCGATTGTAATTTATCATAGACCAAATTAAATGTTGTATGCATAATTTTAATTGAGTGAATTCAATTAAGAATTTAATTATTAGAACCGATTAATTAGTTTTCAAAATAAAACGAATCATTAAAAGTTAGAAAATTGAAGTATTTGCGTTGTTAAAATCTCCAAGAATCAATGGGTACCAATTTTTAATCCCAAGTAAGATATGACATGTATTTATTATTTATGCTAAGATGAAATATAACTTATTTTTTTACTGGTCTCCCATGAGAATGCTTTTTATTTTAAGTTACTATGCAAAAATTTTAAATAAATATTATATGGTTAAGTTGGTATTTTTTTAAAAATTAAAAAACAAGTTTATAAATAAAATTTAAAAATCAAGATATTTTTCCTAATTTTTTTTTTGCTTTTTCGTTTAAAATTTGACTCATGACTTAGTTAAAATTGGTCTGATTGTTTTAATACAACTTAGGTTCTTCTCGAATTTTTTTAAAGAGCTTTCAGAGGTAAGTAAATTTAGATAAAAATATTAACCTAAAGAAATCTTTTTTAAATATTTCTAAATAAAGAGAATAAAAGAGATAAATTTTTAAAATTCAACATTCATTCGACAAAAAACTTGATTCATTTTTTTATTCGCAATTTTTTAGACCAAAATAATATTTTTAGACAATTTTTTTTTTTTTTAAATCAAATATAATAAAATAAAAAAACAAATATTTTAAGAATTTCATTTTAATTACTCATTGTTTTTAAAGCCAAATAAATGATAGTTTGCTTATAATATAAACGGAATATTTAAATCAATATTAAATTTTATTTTTAAAGACCTAAAGGTAAACTCGAGGCAACTCTCGAAAAAAAAAGTAATAAATAATATTCAGAATTTGAAGAAAAATACATTTTTTATGTCTTTGGTACTCTTGAATTTATTCTTTGTTCTAAACACAATGGTAAAACCTAATATCATTAACAATAGCTGTAGCATAACAGATGAATAGTACAAACTCTGATTAATTTCATATTGAGCCACCAGTGGTAAAATTCAGTAGTGATTTTTTATTTTTAGAAAAAGTAAAATGTAGCTAAATAGACGGAGCGAGGTTTATATATTAATCAAATTATACATAAATTTTATAAATGATTTTTTTTTGCTGAAAGAGTTCAAAATGATTTCAAAGACAGGCAGGAAAAATTATTTCTTCTGTCACCTTTCAAATTTGAATAAGTGTTTTGCATGATTCAATGAAAATCAATATTGATCGAAAGTAAAAATATAAAACTTCAATCATTGTTTGTTATTTTTTTTAATAAGTTTTGATGAAAATCATAAAAATTGTCATTTAAACTAATAAATCTTATTAATAGATAGTGAAAAAATACTTAGAAATCGAATATCATAAAGATAATGTTAAATTATATCCAGACTTAAAATAAAGAGATTATGTTATTTCCAAAAAACACTAGGCCAAAAATCGATAAACAAAATTTAGTTTTAATTTTTTTTAATTTAGCAAGTAAATAATTTTTAATTTAAATTATGTAATGTCACATTGGTGACAATATCTGTCGGGAAATAGACCTGATTGAATATTTTATATAATAATTTAGTTTTTAAATAATTTAATTTGTCAAAATTCCGCAAGTCCCATGTGATACTTTCATTTTTTAATTTTTTCCTAATTTTAGTTTTAATTTTTCTCCTGTTAAAAAATATTTTACTTTCAAACTTTTATTAGATAACTTTTAAGGCAAACTGCATAAAATCAAAATTCAATCCTTTCATTCTTTCAATTAATAAGCTTGCAGCTAACCTAATCATTCATCTAAAAGTTTCCAATATAAAAGTTTTCAAATTCTATGCAATATGATCGAAGTAAAGCAAATTAAGAAGGTAGATAATACACATTCAAATTGAGTTTTTAATCTTTAATTTTATTCGTAGTTTAAATTAATATTTATTCCCAAAATAAACTATCAGGTATCTGAAGTTAAATTTATTCTATTTTTGCAGTGTTTGTTTAATTTAAACTATTGATTTTAAAAGCTTTTTTTTAATTAAGGATCAAACAAATTATTTGAACAAAATTGATTGCTAGTTATACTAAATTTCACCAGGAGACTCAAACTAAATACGACATTATTCATTTCTTTTCCTAATGCTGTAACTAAGGAATATAATATTAAGTGATTCTGATAAATTGATCGTTTAACCAAATTTGTAAATTTTGATTAATTATTTATGCAATGACATTCCAAAATTTCTGGTTCAAAAATTTGCTCACTTATGAATATTTTTATACTAGGAAAATATATTATAAAAAATATTTTTTTGATAGATAGTCGAAAGATAAACAGACCGAAAATTTGCAATTTTCATTTTATCTTTTTTTCTAGAAAATAAACATCTAAAAATTGTTTTTACTCTAATTTTTATAATTTGAGCGCGATTATGAGCAAATCAAATGATACCAAAAGTATCAACAGTTTCTTGACACCGGCAATATCAGCTTTGGAGATCGACGAGTTGGACGAGTCACGGTAATATATTAAAAATTAAAATCAAAACATTCTTTATGAAGGTATTAAAAAAATAACTTTGATTAATTTTTATCAAGGGTTCAAGTTGAATTTTTTTCAAATGAAAAATCTCTAAAAGAACGTCTAAGATTATATTTCATAAAGAACAAACGCTCGAGTAAAAATTAGTTAACAATTTATCTATTTATTCAACTATATTTTAAACTAGGTTTAAGAATTCGAAGTTTTAATTTTTTAATTAAAATATTGACATGTGTTCTTTATGTAGTTCGGGTCCAGTTGGATGATTCCCTAGAACCAAAGTAAAATTAGATATCAACATCAATTATTATCTATTTTTTTTAAGTTTTCAGATTCCGCATAAATATTTACCTAATATCAGGTAAAAAATTATATATACCATATATGATTAAAATTTTTTTTCATCAAGTTTTAATTGTTGGAACAAAACAAAATCATCGGAAGAATTTCGGGTTAACCCATGTATTAACTGGTAATTCCTTTTTCTGATTCTATTTTTGGTTTATGCAAAGAGAATTAAGTTTTTGTTTGAAAACAGATTATTTCATCACTTGAAGAATAAATAATCAAGCAATCATAGGGTTATTTAGAAAAAAAATCAAATTATTATAAATATGAAATTTTTTTAATTTAACCTTGTTAAAAACAATGCTTAATAAGCAAATGCTAGATCCATTTTCAGTAAGCAAGAGCTTAAAATTCAATTAACGAAAAAAGCGGATTGTATAATTTGAGAAAATATACTAAAAAATGAAAAATATTTTTCATTAATTTTAGCTTTTTCTAATACAGAAATTTAATTTGTAACAATTAAAAAATAATAAAAAAAAATTTAAAATTCTATTTATTAAATTTGTTTATCTAAAATGACTAGAAAGCTGTTGGTTGAACATAAAAAATATATTGAATCAATTAAACTTTTGTATAATCATTGAATGAAAATATAAATCACCTTGAATATTTGATCTTTACACCCTTAGTTTGATTTTAAACAGGTTTTAAAACATTTTTCTAATACCAAGTAAGTCAATTAAGGTTTTTTTTGTAAAACTTTATATTTCAATATTTATTATCAATGGAGGTACCTTAAAGTATTTGATAATTTATTTAAATCATCTTCAAATTTTCATTCTAATTTAGAATCTTTGTATAAACATTTTAAGCTTTCTAATAAAAATTACTAAAACCTTTAAGGGATGCCATGTTTTACATATCGACACCACTTGGTTTGTGGATGGCACAAGTTGTTTTTGCTATACTGAGCTACAGTCAAACACTTCTGGTCACCTATCTCACCTATAAAGTTTTAATAAATAATTTGTTTTAAATATTTAATTAAAATGTTGATAAAATAATTAAGGGTAATATTCTTCAAAGTTTGTCGCGTATTGGATTCATTCTAGATACTTTGACTTCGTTTTCACTTATAATTACGGTAAATTTTATCTAAATAAATTAGCTTAAAATTGCTATCCAAACTTAAGATATGGTGGCCCCCAATTCGTTTTGTTTTTGTACCAATTTTCCTTAATTGCTGGCTAGCTAAACGTCAATTAGAAAACATGTTTAATGACCTGCATAAAGCTATAGATAAATCTACGTCTGTCCTATCTCAACGATTGATGATACTTACAGCAACTCTAGGATGCTTAATTTTCACTGGGTAGCCTCTCAAAAAAGAAAAAAAAATTTTAATATTTTTATTGAAAGAGCTTGTGCCATTCAGCACATTCAACGAGGTGGAAACAGACACTTCGGTCTGTTTGAATCTGTTTGGTATATTGTTGTAACATTTTCAACAGTTGGCTATGGCGATATTTACCCAGACATATGGCCATCACAATTATTCATGATTTTACTCATAATTGCTGCTTTAGTAGTGCTTCCATCTCAGGTAGCTAATCTAAATGAGAATTGTTAACTTTTCAAATTGATGATAATATTTAAAGTTTGAACAATTGGCAATGGTCTATATGGAAAAACAGAAGAGTGGAGTGACATATACTCGTCAAAGAGCAGAAACCGAAAAGCACGTAGTTGTGTGCACCACAACAGTAAAGACAAATTTAATAATGGATTTTTTAAATGAATTTTATGCTCATCCAATGCTTCAAAATTATTACGTTGTTTTATTATCACCAAGTGAACTAGACCCGAATTTGGCAATGATATTCCAGATGCCCATTTGGTCACAACGAGTTATTTACATTAAAGGATCAGCACTTAGAAATTCGGACTTGAATCGAGCTCAAGTTGATTATGCTGAGGCATGCTTTATTATGGCTGCTAGAAATTACCACGACAGACAAATTGCTGACCAGCATACTATTTTAAGGTCTTGGGCTGTGAGAGACTTTGCACCAAATTGCATTCAATATGTACATTTACTTAAACCAGAGAACAAAATGCATGTCCAACATGCAAGTAATTGGCTTGATATTTACTTAATTAAGTTCCCAACTCCAATTAATTGAAAAATTAAAAATTTTAGATATGATGAAATACATTTTTAAATAATTTCGATAAATGTTCTTATCCTTAATTTTAAGAGTATGTTGTTTGTGAAGACGAATTCAAATTAGCACTATTGGCAAATAATTGTCTTTACCCAGGACTATCTACCTTTGTCACTTTGTTACTGCATACTTCAAGAGGAAGGTATAGCATTTATTTTGTAAAAAATATTTGTTCAATTGTTAAAATAAAATGTAGAGAAGGCTATGAGTCTGATCAAGAATGGCAGCAAGTTTACGGAAGGTGCTCTGGTAACGAAATTTACCATATTCAACTAGGAAATTCGAAATTTTTCGGAGATTACGAGGGCAAAAGCTTTACTTATGCGTCTTTCCATGCACATAGAAAGTATTGTATTTAGTCCTCAAACTAAATCTTTTATTTAATTTTTTTTTAAATTTCTACAATAAGATTTGGTATTGCTTTAGTTGGCGTACAGCCTGAAAATGATGACATTAAATTAAATGCTGGTCCTAAATATATTCTTAAGTCAACAGATATATGCTTCTATATGAGCATCACTAAAGAAGAAAATTCCTCTTTGTTAATCGAGGCCTCTGAAAAACAACAAATACCTGATGAGGATCTGACTCTGACAGGAAATTTTACCAAGAAATTTTCCTTTAGAAAGTCAAGCTATATAAGCAAAAATAACTCATCTCAAGCCGATCAAACTAAACTTCTAGCAGGTAATTCAATATAAATTTATTCAAAATTGAACAGAATATAAGACTTTTTATTTTGTTTAGAGGATAAGTCGAAAAGAAATGAAAAAAAACAATTTCTTGATGATAAAATTGGATTTTCTTCGTTTCGAAAGGAAAAAAAAACTTCATCAAAAAAGTATTTTTTTCTAATATTTTATATTTTAATTAAACAATGTTGAAAAAAAGTTATGCAAAAGGAAAAGCGCCTTTCCCACCTTACGTTGGATGTTCCTCAACTTTTTGCTATTTGCTTAAAGAAAAATCCAATATTTGTTGTCTTAAATTGAACCAAGAGTGCGAGCACTCTAAGGCTACCCAAATATCTGATTATAATTTTGAAAATAAGGCAATAATTTTAGCTAGTGAGAGCACAGATAATGCCATCCTCAACTTTATTGTACCTCTTAGATCCCAAGTTTTAGATGAAAATTCACTTCATCCGATTGTTTTTTTATTAGAAAATGAGTATGTTTCCAAATTAGATAGACAATTTAAATAAAGACCTAAAATTTAAGACCAAATGGTGTTTTTCTGGAAATGATTAGATGGTTTCCGTTGGTTTATTGGATGAAAGGCTCCATTAAAAATTTGGAAGATTTGTTAAAAGCAGGAATTAGTGATGCCAAGTGTTTAACAATTTTGAATACACAAAAGCAAAGTGCTGAAGAAGAGCAATCGTTGATTGATTGTAATACTATTTTAACAGCACAATACATATTCAGGTATTTTTAAGGACATAAACTTTATATTTATTTCCTCATCAAAAAATTTAATTTAATTATTATTTTTTTCTTAATCAAAATAGTCATAGTAGTTTTTGAGCATGCATGCAAATTAAGGACATTTGTTTTTGGTGATTATAGAAAAATACTAAATTTTATTAATTAACTTTAAATAGAATGTTTCCAAATGTTAAAATATGTTCCGAAATTATTGACTCGAACAATATGAGATTTATGCAGTTCAGAGCCAACGATCAATTCTCGTTGCAGATATCGAAACGTGAAAAAGTAATTTAATTTTTAAAAAACTTTTTTAAAGAAATCATTTCTTAAATTCAAAGATATGTTTTTTTATAAGATCAAAAGTATAATAGAATTTTTTTACATATTTGTTTTACACTGATTGATCATTTTTGCTTAAATTATTCTTTGCAGTTTTTTTAAATTATATTTTTATCTATCTTTTATTAACTTCACTTCATAGTTGATTGAAAAACGTTTTTAAAAACAATTTAAATCAAAATTAAATACAACAGATAAAAAATTGTAAAATTTGTCACTTGGAAATTAAATTAGACTATTAATTTTCATAAAGAGCTAATTTTTAAATTTAAGATTTTTTTCAGGAAAAAAAATCATCTAGTACTAAAAATTATCGTATTTTAGGTGTTTAGTAATGATATAATATCTGTTAGATAAGAAATAAAATAAAAAAGGGGTGACATTTTAAAATTGAAAAATAATTTTTGACTATGTTGATGCACATAGCTGCTTTTATCTTTAAAAGAATGGCACTTTTCAATATTCAGATAAGTCTATGTCAAAGAAAGCTATACTACCAAGATCAAAGAGTTAATTTAGTCTTTTATAATTTTTAAAAAAATTTTCATAACAAAATCCTTCATACAACTAAAATCACAATCTTATTTTGCCAAATTTAAAACATATGTTATATAAGAGTTTTAATTTTGTCTTCAACTCAATAGAACATTACATAAGTGTTTATTTCTCTTATGGTCACAATTTTTTATTGATAGTATAAAGCTGAATAATGTCAAAATCAATTAGTTAAGAATGAAAATTAATTCTGTTAGATAATAAATCAAATTTGAAAAGGGGTAAAATTATTAACTTAAAAATAAAATAAAATAAAATTTTTTGAAAGTACTTTTAATATTTTATAGTTTTATATATTCAATGATTGAGGTAAAGCAAGAAGATACTGTCACCAGTTGTTATTAGATTATTAAGTGCGAGCATTATAAAATTTGAATAGATAGAATTAAGTCCACACCTATTTTTAGCCTATTTGATCTAAATTGATCAGATATTATAAAAAATATTCTATATATATTGTGCACAATATGATAGCATAGTTCTTAATTACTAATCTTAAAGTTTTTTAACATTTGATTGACTTTTAGTGACTACATTAGCTTTTAATACATTAAATTTGATGCAAAATATTAGAATTTTTTATAAAAATGTAAAACAAAAAATAAGAACGAAATTATTTTATTTTTAAAATCAAATTTTAATTCTAATTTTTTTTAAAGATCGAAACAAATAGAGGAAGTCAAATAGCATATTTATTCAGATTGCCTTTTTCAAGCGGCAATGTTTTCTCCGCCGCAATGTTGGACACATTATTGTACCAAAACTTTGTTAAAAATTATCTAATTAGTTTTGTTCGTCTAATGCTTGGAATTGATCAGGCAATCGGGTCAGGATCTCTTTCAAGTGTATTTTTTATCGTATTATTTCAGATAAAAAGACTAAAATTATTATTTTATTAAGAGAAAAATTACATATAAAGATTCATGGATTCGTACTTACGGTAAAATTTTGCTTTTAATATTTTCTTAAAAATAAATGATTTGATGCTTTTAAAGGTCGACTTTACCAATATTTATGTTCAACCACAAATGAAATTCCAATTGGAATCTATAGAACTGAACCTACACCTAAAAGCGTTCAACACGAGTCAATCAATAAAAAACTCGAGATTTCAAAGAATGATATTCAGGCTATGATAAAAACTCGATTAGAATATCTTAACATAGATAAAACTTTAGGTAAAAATAAATTTTATCTTTAGTTAAACAATATAATTTTTTGTCTTAAAGATTCGAATGAAGAACCTGAGGAATTTTCTTATGTCATAATAAATCCGTCATATGATTTGAACCTAAAAAACGGCGATATAATGTAACTCTATTCTTACTTTACTATCATTGAATAAAATTTTTTTATTTGTTGAAGATTTTTGATCAAACCAGCTAATGTAAATGAAGATAAAGAGAGAAGCGACTCTTTGGCCAATATTGAATAGTACATCTGAAAATATTTTTTATTTTTATTAACTTGAATATTAAAATAAAAAAATATAAATTTTTTTATTCTTTTTTATTATACCATACCATTATACCTTGATTAATCCGTAATAAAAAATTTATTAGAGTCTCACCTAATTTTGAACAGGGATTTTTGTCATTTGGAGATGAAGTAGTTTAATTGTTATTAATTTAATCTCTAAATGTAAAAAACATACAAACTAATCTTTAAAAAAAATAATAAAGTGTTTTTATCCATATGTAAGATATTTTGTTTCAAACCACTCATCAAATTTATCAGTAAGTATATCAAACACAGGAAATGACTGTGATGGCTTACAACTTTTAAATTTATACCATTTATATAATCACCAAATTCAGAACCAGATTAATCAACATTGTTTTTAAATCTTAATTATTTTTTATTTTAAATTATTTTCGATAAGTAAATTAACGATGAATTCTAAGTTTTGGATGTTAATCATTAATCGGGAAATTTAAGTATATGCTTAAAAGTTATCATAACTCTATTAAATTACCTAATTAAAAACCTTGATTAAAAACTATTTTCTAATCATTCATAATATTCAAAGTATCAATTTAATGCAGAGGCATATTTGAGTGTTTAGCAAACCATGTTTGACCATTCTTTATAATTAAGAATAAACACTGTGGTGGCTTTGACATGTTATTTGACCTTAAGGGCGATATCAGGTAAGATGAACAGTAGTAACATGGAGGTCAACAATGACTAAAGAGGTTTTCGAAATGTAGATGATATGGAATGAAAGAAAAGGTAAAGATAAAAGATCGACTTGAGTAGAAATCAATCAATGACCCAAGGCTGTCCCTAAAAAGCTAATAAAGAAATCAAATTGAATCAATCAAAATCCAAATTTGAAGAAAAGTTGATAGTTTCCTAAAGACTTCTCTTATTTTATTTTGTGAACTGATTAAAAAAACCTAGATTTAGGATGAATATTTACTTTATTTAATAATAAATAATACATTTTACCACAACTAAAATTGATAACTAAAAGTTGCGATACAAATATTTATTTTGTTTTAATTATAATTATTTTAATGGTTTTTCAAGTAATGAAAGTTTTACTCAATTAGAATTGTTCAACTTGAATTTTTATAAAACAATCTTATTTTAAAATAAAACTTTTATTAATTAATTAATATATATATAAATTAATTCTTTCAAAAAATTCAATTCAAATTTTATCAATAAGAAAAACATTTTTATTGCTTTAAAAAAAAGAACAAATTTGAATAATTATAAAAAACTTCGAAACGGATAGAATAAAAAGTAAACAAGCAAGTAATCATTGGCATAGGTTTAAAAATACATATTAAATATACTGCATATTCTAAATTTAAAGAATTCATTTTATCAGAACTGAACTGATATATAAAAAAATAAACTATTTGCTTTCTTTTTCTCTTACACTGCTCAATGAACTAGCTTTGTTCGAGCTTTTCTCAATACACTCATTCTCGTCTGCTATGAAACATTCAAAATCATTACGGGGCTCAATCATAAACAAATTGTGTGATATTTGTACTTTTTTTTTATTTTCAGTACTATTCTCTTTTAACTCTAAAGGATTTAAATTAACACTTATATTAAGACTTGATCTCTTTTGGCGAGTGACTATACGGTTCAACTGAGGCTCAGATTTGAATATTTTAAATCTGTATTGAGAATTATTAAGGCTTTTATCTTTGATTGAATTAAGAAGATATATTTTCATCATAGACTTGAGTTTTTTAGCTTTTTTTGAAAAATTTTTGCTATTATCTGACAATTTGTACAGTCTATCTATGTTGTCGGCTAGTTGCTTGTTATCTTGATGCTTTAGATTGGACTTTTTAACTTTGGGATCAAAATAGCTTTTATTTATGTCAAAATAATCATTGTACCAAAATGCCGCATCAATGTTTCCAGACTCTCCGTCAATAATTATTTTATTATTTCTTAAAGTCATTAAAGTATCATTTATTTGCTTGCTTATAATTTCTTGTTGATGACGCAAATTTCTCAGTCTAATCTTATCCTGATTTGACTCGTCGTCATCACTGGTGTTATCTTGTTCAACAGGATAATTGCGAACCAAATTCTTGGCTTCTTCTGATCTCAACAAAATTGCTTTGGCTCTTCGATCTAATTTTTTTCTATCGTCAACTACACTTGGCTCATAAGAACCAGTTCGGAACAGAAGTTTTTCCTTATGGTAGATATTTTGTCCTGAATTTTCCATTAATAGTTTCATATCAATCGAATAAGCTGTCAAAAATTTATCAAATTTTGAACCAATGTCTTCCATCTAAACAAATAAAATAATTAGAAATAAAAATTTTCCAAAAATAAATATTTTAAAGTTTATTTGATAAAAACTTACTTGTCTTTCGATTTTAACTACTCTTGATGCCAATGAAATGCTACATGAATCGTAGCAATCTTTAGATTTAGTAGAACCAAGAATTTTATCAAGTCTAGAAAAAATTTAAATAAAAAATCAATATTTGTAAGTTTTTATATTTGATTTAGTTTTCTTACCTAAATTGAAGTGTTTTAATCCTTGCGAGCATATCCAAATTTCCGGCAGAGTATTGCTCGATAACATCAGTGACATCATAGGGCCTAAGTGCCTCTTTAAATTTACGTCTAGCAACAAAATAGTTGATTTTTCTGTAAGCTCTGATGGCATTTTTTTGCTGATTAGTCAATTGAGGTTTGTTGCTATGATGATTACCATGGGATGTTGGTCTACTATCGGAACCAAGTAATTCATCATTTTCTGTCTTATAGCTTGAAGAATTGAGTTCGCTGAAAAAATTCAGAGTTCTGTGAGCAAAAGAAGATTTAATGGGTGCTATTTTGGCCTGCTCGTTTTGAGATCTTGAAGAAACTTGCTGAAGTGCGGCAACAAATGAGTTGTTTGATCTATTTCCAGTATTCTGGTAATCGTTAATGGGTGAATCGCTTTCTGGATTTAAAGTTTCGGGACTTGGTGAAGAGATCTGGCTATTGGGAGCATTATAAGTGTAAACACTGGTTTGACTATTGAACAGGCCCGGTATCACTATAGCATCCCTTCTGGTCTGAAGAATTTCTACATTATTTCCGTGATAAGGTAACTGAATTAGTGAATTGGTCTTGATGTAGCTTTTGTTTTCGTTGAAGGGCTTTTCGGACGAAAGAGGTGGTGTACGCCGCTTTAAACTAGTAACTCTATTTAAAAATGAGTTGTTGCTGATGTATGGCTTGGCCAAATTGGCTATCGAGTACTCAGGTATGTTTGGCGGTTGACTCAGCGATGGAAGTATTGACTGCTGTTGATTGGCAATGGCTTTTTGATGAATTTTCCATGTTGCTACGCTCATCGAGTTCGGGTCAGCTGCATAACATCTCCATAAACATTGAATAAGTCGAGCTGCTGGTGCTCTTCGACGGTTTAAGTGCTTTTGTCGCTGCATTGCTTGGACCTTGAGGGCAAAGCCTGACCCAAGAATGCCTGCAGGTAAAGCAAAAAATGATATTCCAATCAAAGCCACAGAACTCGCCAAGACCTTGCCAGCCCATGTTACCGGGTAAACATCACCATATCCTTTTATTTCGTAATTTTAACAAAATTTTCATTTTGATAAGTTTAATTACCTATTGTACATAATGTTATCTTGTTTTTAAAAATAAATTTAGAATTTTATTATTTTTTAAATTTTAATTCATTAATTTTATTCAAAAAAGATAAGAGCCACATTACGTTTTGGTTAATCTCTGATAAATTTTTTATATCATGTGATATAGTTGTTTAAAATAAATTAGACAGAAAATCTCAGTGTTTCAAAATTTCGAATAAAAAGTTTAATTACTAATTTTTTTCTGCCTAAAATGAAGATTTTGTGCCTTTATTTACTAATTTTTATCCAAATCTACCAAAGTACTAACTGGTAAGTTGAACTTAACTATAACTTAATTAAAATTTTAATTAAAACTTAATAATACAAATTTTATGGAAAAATAAAAACAATGAACTTTTTAAAGTTACAAAGTTAAAAAGAGATTTGATTCTTTTTTTTTAAAAGTGAAACGACTGAAGAATCGACCACCAAAACTACTACCACAACAACCATCACAACTACCACTACAACCACAACCACAACAACAAAGCCGCCTACTACATCAACACCAGAAATAACAACAACATCCATTACTACACCTGAAGAAACAACTAACGTAGAGACTAAAACAACTTCTAATAGCCAGTCATCTTCAGAATCAACTAAATCAACATCTAAAATCACAAGTGCTTTGACTACAACTACTACCAAGTCCTATGTTCCCAGCTCGACATTCACAGCCGTGACTGTTATTTTGTTTTTATTAGTTGGAGGCCTATCTGGTACAGTAGCATATCTTTTCATTAAACAAAGAAGAGGTGGTTACAGCTCTTTTAGGGCTTCTTAATTTTATTATTTTTGAATAAAATATTTTGAATTTTGTTTCTTTTTTCTATACTTACCACCCCCCACCAAAGACTATCAGCAAATGTGCTGATTTTGGTATCACTGGCATCTTTTTCCAAGAGATACATCACAAATGAACTGCTTATAAGACTCAGAAAACCAATATAGAAAGTAGTTATTAACTCTTGCCGATGAGCCCAAACAACAGTACCTTTATTTCAGATCTGTAGTCAACAAATAAAATAATTCAATTGATTTTCTTACCCAAGAGACGCCAAGTTCCAGCGCGTCTATCAACTCTTAGCATTCGCAAAATTTGGAAAAAGCGTAGACCACGGAAAGCCGCAGCGGCAAAATTTTTATGCTTATTCTGACTACTAGCTATTACAGTTAGCGTAATGCTCGCAACAATAACAGTCAAATCTGTCAGAAATCAAATTTATAATTTTAGTATCTAAGAATTAAATTAAAACCTAAAATGCAAAAAATATTTCCCATAAATTTCAGCCGTCCCTTCCAAGTTTGGTATCTAGACCGGCATCCAGCGCTCCAAACTCTCAATGTAAGCTCTACACTGAGCCAAACAACAATTACCATTTCCTTTTAAATTCATAAATAATAAATTTTCTAATTCAAAATCTAATTTTAATTTTTACTGTTTGCATTAACACATTTCCAGCCGTCTCTTCATATTGTGGTATTGTTGCCAATACACTGAGTATTAGGCACAAAAAAACTGTAGCAAATCTTAAAAAAATATGTGATTAAGAAAAAAAAACTAAAACTCAAAGTTCTGATGAAATTTTTAATCTTAAAAAATGCATTTTTACATAACAAGTTGGTAAGAAATGGCAAAAGCACCGCTAGGCCTTTCAAGATAATTATAAATGGTCAGTTGGAGCCTTCGGTATTGTTTGCCACGTTTGTTAATGGCCGAATTGTGAAAATGCTTGCCAGTGATCAGCGAAACTCGCTTTTTTTTCGAGTTGGAAGTACCCTTTTCATTTTCGTACACTTTATTAATAGAAAATTGTCCAAATCCTCCCATAGGATACTTGGTTTGAAATTTTGGTCTCATTTTTAATTTAAATTACTCGGCTTGTGTCTTCGTTTTAGTCGTCATTCTAGCAAGATATTGAGCTTTTATTTTAAACTTATCTCTTAAAGCATTCTGCCTTTAAACCAATTGTATTAAATTCATGTATGATTAAATTAGCTCAAAACAGGAAGGAAAATATGGAAAGAAAATAAACAGAAATGCTTTCTAAGATAGCAGAGCCATTTAACTATTCATTCGGATTGTTCAATTACTAATTTTATTTTATACAAAACTAATAAAGCGATTAAACTGATTAGGATTTAATTTGAGTAATTTTTTTTTTCGAAAAGCAAAATTTAGCTTTGAATCGAAACTTAATTGAATTCAATATTCCAAAATTTGCATGCAAGCAAAAACTTTATAATTTATTTTTCACTTTATTTTACAAATTATTTTTTAAGTAGGGAATTTTTGTCAAATAGTTCCTATTCATTTCAAATTACCAAATATAATTAATCAAGTTTATTATTTAATCCCAAGTTTTAAATTTAGAAAAATAACATCTTATAGATAAAAATTTGGCTCTAAAAAACTTGTATTGTCTCTACTTGAAAAAGCTGTGTTCAAATTTAACTTTTAGTCATTTCCATTAAAGTCTAATTTGGTTCGATTAAAAGCCTTTTTGATCAAAATTGTGGATTTACATTAAAAAAAATAATTTTCTTCCCTTCTATTTTAATCAAAATTGAAAATTAATTTTAAATATTAACTTCAATTTTCGCTTCATTTAAAAATTAAACAAAAATAAACATAAAATAAAAAACTGGGAGTAGCCTATTAGACAAAAAATAAAAGCTACTGATCTATAAACAATATTATTAAGGTTAGAGTACTTAAAATCTTTGAGAATTAAATTTAATTTGACAAATCTCTAAATCGATTAATATTTTATAATCCGATTAAATCAATTTTTTTCATAATTTATTTTGTTTGCTTTTAAAACAAACAAGCTAAAATTTTACTTAAAATATTACTTTAAATATTAATCAAAGCATACAAGTGACAGAGACTTAAAAAGCTTGGCTATTCATTTCCTCCTTGATTTCAATGCAAAAGGAAGCCACGCTTGTTTTAGCATTTAAATGCATCATGTCCTCAAGATAACTTGTATGATATCCGAATGGTAATTTGTGTTAAATTTAACAAATTAGGATTCGATGTATTAAAACACTTTGGAGATGATTGATGTGATATAATTTATGATAGCTCGATAAAGAAGCCTTTATATCTGATATTGAAATCATATCAGGGTTAAGAGAAAGAAATAATTATTTAAGCAATTTATCGTCAAAGCATTTACAAACAAATTGAAACAATTGCCATAATGGATCATGATGGTAAGCATTAATGGATGGAACAACCCTTTACATTATTCAATCGGCAATAAACACAAAATATGCATCAATTTTAAACTAATTAAGTTTATTGGAAAATTTATTTAATTTTAAAATTAGGAATAAATAATTAGTTAGAATGGAAAATTACATTGACTTTGATTAAGTCTCTTTTTTTTCAAATAAAATATTGCTATATCCGTGCTACCTCATGCAAATTTTCAAACACTAGAAAATTTATCCAACATATTTAATAAACAGAAATTTCCTCACCGAATTCTCTTCTGATTATTAAAATTTTGCCTGAAATTATCAGATATCATTATGAAACTTACTATATTTCCGCCAAGATAAAAAAACACGATTCACAAAAGCTAGCAACCAAAATCCTATTTTAATAATGTAGGAGAAATTTTAATTTATAAAGCTAATGGGAAGTGTTTTAATGTTCAATTTTAATTGTATCCGTAAAGCTTAGTTACAATATGCCTGGATCAATTTTGTCCATAAGTTTTTATTTTAATAAGTTTCAATTAAAAACTATCAAGGTAATTATTATTTTCTAATATCGATTTTAAAATTCTCTTGATATAATTAGCGCTAAATATCTAAATTAAATTTGGTTACCTAACTGTCAATTGTATGAACATGATATTGAAGGTATTGTTCATTAATTTTTTTCAATATTATTATGAAAAAATTCCTTAATAAGTTTAATTAATAGAATTTTTATATACATGCTTAATAAACAGGAATATTATCTTGGTATTTTCTAGACATGTCATCGAGATTTATGTTCGTCCATTTTTCCAATTTAATTTTCTAAATTTCGACTTTTAGTTAAAAACAACATAATTGTTTTTGATTAATAAAAAAATTTAATTGCTTAAAATAAAAAAACTTTATTTTGTGAAATTTTCATTAAAAAAAACTAATTTCCTGTTAAATGTAAACGAATTAAAAATAAAAATAAATTTTTAAGAATTTAATAAATTAATAATGATGTAAAAAATCTAATCAAGAATAGCTGTGAGAATTATTTAAATATGTGCTTACTCTTTTTTCTTCATAATTCTAATTATTTTTTATCTAAAAAATTGAAAATTTGTAGTTTCCCTTAATCTATGCCTCAACAACTGGCCTTAAAGACCTTTGAAGAATTTTTGAAAAAGAAAACGAATGTCAAACTAAACCAAAATCCTTGATTTTAATCAATTTAAAACATTAATTTACTTAAAATAAAAAAAATTTTGACTGTTTTGAAATCAAAAATAAAACTTTTAATTAAAAATTTTAATTATAAACTGATTGCATGGTGCTTAAAGGGCACAGATCCAAATTTGCCCTCCCATGATGATATTTGATTAGAAATCTATTATTTTAAACTAAAAAAAGCTTGATTTTTGTGAACAGAAAATTATTTAATAATGCAAATTTTATAAAGTATCAAAGCATATAATACATATCTGTCAATTTAGTTGTATACAAAACTAATGATAGCAAACACATTTGATCTTATTCAAATATCAAACTATTTTTATAAATAGTTACTATTAAAAGACAAATATTATTTAAAATAGAAATTCATCTGTATATTTCAGATTTTTTTTTAATCATGATATTTTAAGAAAATAGCAAAAATTTAACAAATTATTTTATCTTTTTAAACGAAAATCGTAAGTAATTTAATTCTTGATTTAAAAATCAGACAATTTGATGGTTTAATTTGCTTCTATGGTTTTTGAAATTGGTTTTCAAATTTTAAACAAACGATTTAAGCAAGCTTCGGAAAGAGTATCCCCAAAATAAATAATATTTCAATTAAAAATGTCCCATTGTTGAACAGGAAATTATTAAACTCGAAATTAAGACAATTTTAAATTCTAAATTTCATCATTTTTTTCCTAAATATGAAAACAAAAAATTATTATTTACATTAAAATGTGATACAATCCGGATTTCCATCCTCTGGGTCGTTCGAGATAATTGTATATTTTACATTGCCAAATTCTGTATTTAAAGTTACGGTTCTTGTTTGCATTCATAATTCTGTTGTTCGGTTTTACTCTGGCCTGATTGTTGGATTCGTCCAGTGTTGAGCTTTTATTCAATTTTTGCTTACTCTGTTCTGTAAATTTAAAATTTAAGATTTTTAAAAAAACTTAATAAAAACAAAATATTTTCTTATTGCTTTCAAGTAAATTATTTTATTTTTAAGTCTTATTAATTTAAGTAAAAATTAGTGCTTTTAAACAAATTAATATGTTTTTTTAAAACTCATTTTTTAATATAATGCCTAGGATAAATTTTAACTCTAGATTCTCTGCCTTTAGCCCTATACTTTGATACATTATCTAACTCAAGCTGATTTTTAGCGTAATCAAAGAATCCTTAAAGCTAATGATTTACAATTTTTTAAATTGGTTTTTCTCAATTATAAATATATAAAAAAAAGCAAACCAAGTAATGATTCATTTGGATCAGTGTTTTCTTGAATAAGCGAAGAGTCTTGATTTTCGTTTATTTTTTCATTCGGATTCGTGAAATTATTTATTGATTCCTGTTGACGCTTCCAGTCTAAATTTGAATGAATGTTTTTAACTGTTTTATTAAGAGAATTGTCATTTATTTTTGTTAATGAACTGGCAAATTTGGAGTCTTGGCTCAAAATGGTTGTCATCATCATCGAGTCAGTTTTATCCACCTTTGCCAATTTAGACTTGGAGTCTGGAGATAAAATTTGATGATGACGACTACCAGATATGGGGGTAAACTTTGAATTGGATTTTGCGGATGGTTTTGCCATTGAATTTCCTACTGAGTTATCGCTATCATTTTTATTCCCATTTAAAATTTTAGAGTTATGGCTTGACATGGTCAAGTTGGACTGATTAATATCATTCAAACAGTAAGACAAGGTCTCACTATTGTTATCTTCATGGTTAAAGCAGTGTCTCAGAGTCTTAAGTATTTGCTGATTAGGGGAACTATTCGCACCAGCATACATGTTTTTATAATTATTAAGATCAACAACAAAATCGTTCTTACGTAATTGGTCCGAAAAGGGCTTCTTTTTGGGCAGTTTGGCATTGAACATGACCCTACTTTCGAAGTCCAGCTCGCGTATAGGCACCATAACTCGTCTGACTGAACTCGAATAGTCATCGTAATCGCTTGACAAGGAATTGGACGAATTTGGCAAATTGGCATTTTTCATTCTTTATAACTCTGCGATTACTCGGCTTAACAAACAAAATATAAAATATTTCTGCTATTTCGTTTAGAAGTACAAACACTTATTTTCAACACATAACATCCAGGTGCTTTGAATTTTTTTATAAATACGGGATGGTAAGGGTTAATAATCTGTTATGAAAAAAAATAAAAATTATATGTAATCATATGGTGCTAATTAACATGATAATATGATATCATTCCGAGACATTATCATTTAAGGGACTAGTCAAAACAATAATTTATATAACCTTATTATATATGTATGCTAATGACAACTATTAGCAATTATTTAAAAAAGCATGCAAATTAAAGGACCTGGCTTTGATTGTTTTTGTCTCTCTTTGGAACAAATTCAAAGCTTTAAGTTTGACTACTTGATTTTTTCGATTAATCTAAATTTTATCTAAATAGAGTGAATTTAAACTACAGACACGAAATAAACTTTTATAAAACAATAATTAGAATTTTTTTTTAAATAGATTAGCAAATACAATACAAATTTAAAAATTTATCTCCCTAATTAAATGCTGTTAAATCTTTTCAAAAAAATTCCATATTAAATCTGATGGTTCGCTTTTACTCTTTTTCCGAACCTTAATAATTTTTTTTAGGTGAAATTATGTAACAAAATTATAAAAATAAATGATCATTTTTATTAACAGGAAATAGCTTTACGTCTAATGACGATTATAGCATTAACATTTATTTCGCTTGATCTTTTTAGCCCCTTGAGCAAAATGCATTTTTTATATATGAAATTTTCAAGCTAAATTAAATTGATGGAAACAAAATTTTAAAATTATAATGAGAAATCTTTTGCCGTAAATTAAGCAAACTTTCTATCTTCATAAACAATTGAATTTTTTCTCAAAAGAGTAATGATATAATTTACCTCACATGTTACCATCTTTTTATACTTTGTACGTTTGTTTGGCTAAGATTTCTTTTTTCAAAAAAATGTTTATATCTAATGATGAATAAATAAAAAACGCTGTTCTATATATTATTAGATATTATTTTCTGAAATGAAAAATTTTGGAAAAATTAACAATAAAAATATAATAGCATAATTTCTTTGGACCGAGAACTAAAATAAAAATAATTACTTTTGATTTTCAAAAAAATGTGTGCCTTTTTGAAAAATTAACTCAATTAATTAAATGTCACGAACAAAAAAGGTAAATTATGGCGATTTTAAAATCAATTTTTATTATTGGGTTAATTTAGGATAAAAATTAATAGATTTAATTAATACACCTAGTATCGAAAATTCTAACTTTTTAAATCTGTTTTAAAAAGCTTTGTTCTAAATCATAATATTGAATTTTTTTTTGAAAAAATATTTGAAAATGCATTCTAAAAAAGAGGCTGCAATTGATACCAAATTTTAATTTATTATTTTTTATTTAAATTTTAATAATTTTCAAATTACTCTAATGTTATATTGATTCATGAATCTTAAGAATTTTGTACATAAATTTGAGTCATCAGTAATCGTTTAACTACAAATAATTATAAAAGATAATATCTTTAAATATTGAAAAAATAAAATAAAAATCCTCAATCGATTGAAAAAGATGAAAAAAAATATTTCTTTTAAAATAAAATTGATTTTTTGTTGCGTTTAGGGGACGAAACAAATGCATTCAAATTATTAAAATATGCCTCCAAAATTTAACAGGAAATGAAAAATTAAAAGCTATCTGAACTAGCTTGTTATTTTAAAATAATTTTGAGTCTAATTTATATCCAAAAGCGTCATTTTTAATTCGCTTTTTTTTAATATTTTTTTTTTTAAAAAATAAAAAACAGTGCAGTTTAGTTGTGTGCAAATCTTAACTAAAGACTTGTAATTTTTGATGATTAATTGGCTCCTTTTTTTAATTTGTGTATCTTGTTTTTTTTTATAGATAAAATTTTAAATCAGTAAAAGTAGCTTTCCGGGCTTATTAATGAAATTTTTAAAAATCTTGAACTTAATTTATCGTCTCTTATCTAAAAGAGCATCAGCACTAACTAGCAATCAGCCAAAAAATTTAATTAATTAATCTCAATTCATTTTTAATAGCATAATTTTTCGAAAAACAAACATATTAAAAAACTATTAAGTTAATCAAGATACAATAATCTATCTAATACAAATATAGATTTAATATAAATATTATCTCGTTTATTATATTTGTTTTAAATTTACCAATTTTATATTTAATTCCTAAATCGTGCTCTCGCTATCCAATTCTGCGTTTAATTCTAAAAATCCTAAGATTATTTAAGATTTAGCATAAAAAGTCGGAAAATAAATGCCATATTGCCAAAATATCTACTAATTTAAAATACCTGAGTTGTTTATCCGATTTTAATATTCGGATTAATTTATTTCCGTTTAGTTCAAATCGAATTAAGCGCTTTTTTATCCTTGTGGCAAATTAAATAAATTGCCTTAAATGTAATGTTTAATTGAACCTAGATGGTTTAATTATATGGTTCAAAACAGACAAGAAACTATCATTTAAAATTAAATTAAATATTTTACACTCAATATTTTTAATTAGTGATAAATCAGTTCGAGTTTTTTGCAAATGCGCTCAAAACTTATTAAAAAAACTCAATTAGTTTCTAATGAACCTTTGAGACTAAGAGCTTCTCCTTTTTAATAAACCTTGCGAAAATGATTTGAATTTAAATTATCCTAATTAATTTGGAAGCTTTTATTAATAATTCTAGTTCTAAATTTTTTGAGAATTTTTCAAAATTGATAGTTCATTTTAGTATAAAATTTTGAATTTAATTAACATGCAATTTTCAAAAGAGTAAACAAAAGTTATCTTCTAGGTTCGAAAATTTGCGTTATTAAATTTTTAATATCTTCTCGTTTTCAGTAGAAATCCGGTTAGAAAAATCATGAAAATAAATATCTATCCGTTTTGTTTCCATTGTATAAAGTTTCCTGAAAATATATCCGTGTTGGCACAATAAAATCCTTGGTTAAATAATAAATCATATTGATTACCAAAAAATATGGATTTTAAAAATGATAAAATTTTAGAATATGAATAGCAGCAACAATTTAAATAAAAATAAATTTAGATTTTTTAAAAAATAATTAACTTTTGAAGAGATAATTTCAATAAAAAACTGTTCGTTAAAAGGTCTTTTTTAACTTATTTGAAAATGTTATTAACAAAGTGTGATAAATAACTCACTTTTTAATCAAACCATAAAAACAAATTAAAAATTTTCTCTCGAAATGAATCTGAGATAAAATAGAAGAGCTTTTTCTGAGCAAAATCTTAAATTAAGTTTACTTTTGATAAAAACATGAAAGAATTTTTGTACAAATTCTTACTTAAAATATTCTTGTTTAAATAAAACATCTTTTAAACAATATCTTTGATCTATCAATTAAACTTGTCTAAGGAAAAATTTAAGAGAATAATTTACTTGATCCATTTTTGAGATGATTACTAATAATAAAAAATACTCAAAAATATTAAATTTAAAAATAACTTGTTCCTTGCATAAACATTAGTTTCAATATCAAGAATTGATTTAAGAATTATATAAAGCAATTATTTTAATTTTTGTGTTAAATGCAAGCTTTTCCAATGAAAACTGATTTTCCTTATTTTTTTGGTAAAATTCAATTATTTTGACGATTAATTAAATTTGGTTTTGACGTTATGGTATTAAATTATTTACTTTCTAAATATATAATTTTATTAATAAAATATCTTTTTAAAAATATCGTCTAGATAAGCATAAAATAATTAGTTTAGTCTTAAAAATTGTTACTTATTACAAAAATTGAATAATTATAAGACATAAGCTGTAAAGGTGTTTTGTTATTTATTATTTTTTTACTAATGATCGGATATATTTGTCGATTTATTTAAAAATTTTCGTCTTAATTGTTTCTTTTATCAAAACAAAATTTATTGACTTAATCATTAAGGTGAAAATTTAGGTAATATCGAAATAAAAATGCTTTTAAATGCTTCTTATTTTTCTTTCCTTTTATTACTATAAAAAGTGTCAAAATGTCTTTATATTATAGAAAATTTGAGCTTTTGAATTAAATTTGACACTTAAATTCCAACTCTAAATCCACTTACTTTTTGTTTCGGAATTAAATATGTCTAAAATAAGTCCATACTCTTAAAAAGATATGACTAAAAGCTTCTAAACTTAATCCTGTTTTAGATCAATTTCATGTTTAATAATTAATTTAAATTATTAAACACACTGGTCTGAATACTAAGAAAATACTTGCCAAAAAAATTGCTATTTTGTTTCAAGTCTCTATTATTAACTGAATTAGCGTCAGAAAAAGATTTTATCAGAATATTTCCATTAGATTTTAATTAGCTATCGATTGACTCGTAGAATTCTGTTCCTTCTCCCAAGGCGCTTCTTAATCCATTTTCTGTTAAAATTTGTACTAATTTAATTTAGCCATGAATCGAATAAAATCTTGTAACAAATCGCGATGAAAGTTTGATTATATTAGTTTGCAAATTGAATATTACTAATTAGCTTATTTTTTATCAAGATTTATTTACAAAATTAAGCAAAAATTTAAACCAAAAGCGATTAAAAATTGAATCTACTTCTCTTATTAAAATTGACTTATAAATTAGAGTTTATTCAAAGACTCAATTTTTTAGAAAGCGTATAATTAGATTAGATTCAATAAAAAAATATAAAAAAAAATTTAATGAAAATTTAATTTATTAAGTTAAGAAATATTTTTTTAAAAAACATTTTTAAAGACAAGTTCTAAACAACTCCTAAAAATCGACTACAATATGTCTAGTGCTTGTTTAAAAATATAAAAGCATTTATAATAAATGTTAGTTTATTGCAATATTTTTTTGAAATTCTGGCTACATTTTTAACAAATGATATAATGTTATAACCAAATAGCGTAAATGATCTCGTACTGTGAAAATTGTGAACAAACCAAAAAGGTATTATCCATAATCTGAAAAATTAATTAAATTCTTAACAATGGTTCAAAGGACTTGAATGAGACAAAGCAAAAGCTTGTCGAATTCCAAAATTTGGCAAAAAAGATAGTTCAGACTGATTTAATCTTGAGAAAATATTCAGACAAAGAAAGAGAATGTGAAAAATTGTCTCACGATTTGAGGAAAAAAGAAGAGTAGTCCCTGTAAATAAAAATAATTTATAAATTAATTAAATTTTATTTTCAAATAGTGATTTCGACAATTTAAATGATAGATATGAGGATTTGATAAAAGAAAATGACACATTAAAAAAAGTAAATTAATTTTTTTCCTATTGAGTAGATTTATTTTAAAGCTTATCAAAGAAAAATAAAGAATATTCCAAGGAAAAAGCTAAATTTGAGCAAGACATCAAGAAGAAAGATGAATTAATAGCCTCGCTTGGTCAAAAAGAGTCTGATAATGAGCAAAAATTGAACTTATACTCCCAAAATGAGAGACTTCTTGAGACAAAATCAGCAAATTATCAGAAACAAATTGAAGACTTGAGGAATGAGCTAAAATTACTAAATGATAAATACGAACAAGCAATACAAAAATTAAAGTAATATTTTATAAAATTAATTAATTAATTTTAAATAGACTATTTTTAGTTTGGAGTCAGTTAAGGATATACCAAATTTAACTTTCAGCAATTTAAGGACATCCACCCAAATATTAAATGTAAATTTTAAAGAAAATTTAGAAAATGTTGTGGTACAGGCAGAATTGCCCAAACGCGAAACCACTTTTTATCTTGGTTCTGAGTCAGAAAATGACGAAACTGAACCAAAAGCAGTCTTGGAAAAAAAATCACTCATTCAAGATGAATCAAAATCGATAAGCCTTTCCAATTTGGAAAAGACAGAGCCATTAAGCCAATTTGAAACTTCTGAACAAGCTAATTCTAGTATAACTGAAGAAATATCAAACAGAAATGTCTCGCTAAAGCAACAAGACGATACTGCCAGCTCTTCAGAATCCAGTGGTTCTGACTCCGAGTCTGAATCTTCTGGTTCATCTTCATCTACAGCTTCAACTGTTTCAGAAAAATCAAAGTGTGTATTTAGTACTCAAGATTTGTTCGGCTCTGAGCTCAGCGAGGATGAAAACGAAGTCCAAGAGGAAAAGTCGATTGATATTACCAACATTCAAGAGGAATATGTCAATGCCATAAGAAAAAATGAAGAAGAGAGTGAAAAAAATGTTGAAAACAAGATAGACCTATTGGTCAATCAATACATGGATAATACCTTGGAGCAGACACTTGACCAATTAATCGAATCATCATATAGAGAACAATTGATTTTAGGATTAATATGTGATAAAATTTGTGATGAGGAAATAAACTCTAAAAACAGTCAAACTTCCAATTTTTTTAAAAGCGTCTGCACATCATGCATTGAAGAAGAAAGAATTGAGAGAAAAAATGTGGAAAAAAAAATTCGAGATGAGATTAAAAAAAAATTGGAAGAGGAAATATGTGAAGAAATTTTTGATGAAAAATTTAGTCAATTGATCTTGGAATGCTCACAGCGAGTTTTAGCTGAAGAAAAAAATGAACGAATAGAACTGATTTATGAATCAATACTTGACCAAGTTTGTAAAGAAACTTATAAAAATTGTCTAATGGAGTTTATATTCGATGACATGACTTGTGTACCAAAGCCTTTAATAAAAAAATTGGAATTTAATTTTGAAAAAGAAGAGGAAAATCGATCTAATAAGCGGCGTTTTCCTGTCGATTTTTCATTTATGGAAGAAAAAGGAAAACGCTCTAGACGAGAAAGTGGTGGAAGTGAGTCAAGTTGGAAGAGCAGTCTTTTCTTTGGAGAAGATAATGAAAGGAAAACACTTGAAGAATGTAAAATAGTTATGATATGGTATAAGGGCACATTTTAATTTATTTATCTATTTATAAAGTTGTAAAAGAATGTTTGGCTGATTATTTTCGAAAATTTAATTTCAAAATTGAATTCACTTTTGAAGAGCTCGACCGACTGATTGATCGGTTGGCCCGCGCAGTAAAAAAGAAAAGTATTGGTACAGATAATTCTAAATTTGTTGCCCACATTCTAATTAAAGTAAAAATGATTTTAGTTTAGTATTTTTTTATTTTATTTTTTAATTAAAAATAGCATTATTTAAATAACAAATTTATACCTCTTGACGATCTTAAACTTAATCAAGTGGACGAAAGCGAGCTAAAATTGTACAAACAAATAAGCATCTACAATACTCCAGTCAATAAAGAATTTGAATCAATTACTAGGACAATATATGGTAAGCGGTCAAATCATAGCTCACATACAAACTACTTGCAGACTAAACTAAATGATGCCATGATGGCAAAAATAACTAATGAAGAAGAAAAATATGTTTACATACTCAGAAAATTGATTGAGTATCCTACTTTGGTAAATTATTTTTCCAATTGTTATTAAACATTGATAAAATAAAATTTCTAAAATGAGTTTGTGGTTTAAGGAATTAGTTCAATATGAATTTTTGAACTGCTTAAAAGTGCTGATTTTGAGCAATGAGTTTCAGATTACTTTTAAAATGAAAATGGGGTAATTATCTTTTACTTAATTTGTCCTAAATGAGAAATCATTATTTAATATTACACCATTAGAAGAATGTTGTGTTTTGTGTGTAAGTCTAGAAATAATTACGACTATCTTAAGAGCTTTATATGCGATTTAATTACATCTCGAGAGATATCAATGCCTATGCATTTTCAAAATATGATTCTATGGTTTGCTAGAATATGGCCTGAGAGTCTTACTTGGCCTTGTTCAATAGACCAAGTAAATGACGAAGACATTGAATCTGCTGAGCTTCAAAATCCAATTCTTTTTATTGTAATGAACATTGTGAAGAACAGTATTTATAAGAATAATATAGAATTGGAAAAAACCAAACAAGATATAAAATATTCAAAATTTTCAAATTATTATGTTTATGTGAGTAATTAACTTTTCAATTTCGAAAATTAAAAAATTTTTATTAAGATTTTTAATAATCTAAATATGAATTATAATAGTCTTAGAAAATAATTTTTTGTCAAAAATATGATTATTACAGAATTAAATTTTTAAATCAAAAATTTTTGTAAGGTTGTATTCTTAAGTCACTTTTATATTTAATTAATTGGTATTATTTTAATCGAATTTTGATTTAAAAATATTTAAAAAAAAAGAATAATTAATTTTAGAAATTAAATTTTTTGATATTTTTTAAAATAAGAATCGAAGATATTCATGTTTCTAACGCCTATTAAAGTAGTTAGTATAGCCATCATAAAGCTTATTTGATTAGCTTAAATTTCCAAATAATTTAAACTTGGTATTTCAACACAGACAAATAATTTAATAATTTTTATATCAATTAAAAAAAGAGTTTATTGATATTCTTAGATTTAAACTTTATTTTTAAACTAATTAATTAGAAACTAAGCCTTTAAAATATAATTTAAACATAATTTAAAAAAGATTTTAGAATCATTTTGTAACTGGAGTATTATATGCACAAAAAGTTTGGACACTTTGTCCTTCTTAAAAGCAAGCATTCAAAAAGCATTTGAATCTTCTAACTATTTTATATTAGATGGTAAAAAGCATAATAATATTTAAAAAACTAGTTATTTATATTGTTATAGATAAAATATTTAGCTTGAATGGTCTCATGTTAGAATATTGCGAAGCCTTCAAGCTTATGTGTTTAAACGAGGACTGGTCATGGACAAAGCAAAATTTTATTGAGAACTTTATTTTCAGTGAAATGGATGATTTGGATAAAAAGCTTAAAGATATTGCAATTCAACTTGATATTTTATCATCATGTAAAAATAAATACGCTTTTTTATTTATCTCGTTGAACAGTATAATCTCTCTCATGTGTCCGGATTCCAATTATGGACTACAAATTTTATCTAATGTTGAAAGTAAAATCATCTCATTAGAAACAAGTAAATATTTTTCCGAAATTTTTTCAAGTGATTTAGATTAGATTGCTATTGAGTTAGGTGTAATATATTTTAAATATTTAGGAATGTTTATTTAATAAATCAAAATTTAATATTTTTTTAAAGTTTTTGTAAATTATGAGTTTGCATTGGTGGAGTCTGGGATTTTATTGAGTAGATTCGATCCCTTGAAATGTTTGAAAATGATAGAAAAGTGGCTCGAAAGTTTTAAAGATCGATCAATCAAACAAAACATATCTGTTCAAATACCAAAAAACTTAAAATTAGAGATTCAAACTGTTCAATCACTTTACAAAGACAAGATTGACAATGTACAAATGATTTCTTTTTAAAATTAAAAACATTGTTTTATTTTTTAAATTTTAAAATAAAATGAATTTTTAATTTTATATCTTTAAATAGACATTAATTTAAACATTTTTTTCATTAGCAAGTCCGTAAAGATGTGACAAATCTTTAGTTTAAAAATTATGGCACTAAATTTAAATTTTTAATTTTTTA
Organism: Brachionus rotundiformis; assembly: GCA_016802295.1. Lineage (NCBI taxonomy): Eukaryota > Metazoa > Rotifera > Eurotatoria > Ploima > Brachionidae > Brachionus > Brachionus rotundiformis. Next base: position 3,337,095 of record JAESIW010000200.1, read on the forward strand.
GAATGGGCTTCTATGAAAAATTTATAAAAGAAGGAACCAAAGGTTATAGTTTAAAAGGAGGACCATTTGCGAAATGGCGATATCCGGCAAACAGAGTTATTTATAAAAAAAGATTGATAGTTGGCCCTGAACCAGAAAGACCTAGGTCAATTTGGTCAAATTGGTATACTAGAAATCATTAATTCAAATTTTTTGAAGTTTCATTTTTAAAAGGAATTATGATTCGGAAATATACGCTTTTACCAAACGTTTAAATGAGAATTTTAAAGAAGGACTTTTGCGTCAGGCTTTTATTGATCCGAGCTATTTTATTTCTGAGAAATCAAAATTAGAGGAAATTGATCTTGAGTTCGATATTTCTCAAAATAATGCAGTTTTGGCAAAAGAAGGAGAAATTATTTGTAAAAATTATATAAGAGCATTGCTCAATTTTTGGTATCCAAAATTTCCCACTCAAGGAGTAGAGTAAGAGCTAAAGTTTGACATTTTATACTTTGTTTAAACTTATTTAAAGAGCCATCGTTGAATATCTGACCAATTCTGAATCATTGGCATTTATTTCTAAAAATATCGGAATTTTAGATTTAGTTAAAACCCAAGTAAAAACATTTAAATAATTAAATATATTTTTAAATTTATTGTAAGGAATTTCCAATTCTAAATGAAACTTTGAGGTCAACTTTATTTGCATTAATTGCCGCCTTAAGTCAATCAGAAGTAACCAAAGTTATTTTCATAAAATTTCTTTTAGTAAAAATTTTTTAGAGTCCAATTAGAGCTCATTTATTCATAAATGACTTTATAGTTACTCAATTAGTTGGACAAGATATTAATGAAATATGGAAAATAGAAAACCCAATGGGCTTATTGTGTGAAGAACTAAAAAAGAGTGAAAATAAAACTCTTCCAAAAGCGAGGTATTAAAGATATATGATAAAATTTTTTAAAAATTCATCATACCTTTTTGTTAATTAAGATTAATTTGGTCGACTGGAGCAAATTCACCAACTGCGGCCTTTATCGTAGGACTTTACTTGGATGAGGTTTTTTTTTCTAAAGGATCAGGAGAAACAGTTGAAATAGCCGAAGAAATGGCTGCTCGTGATGGACTACGAAGACTTTATGGTACAGGAGAAGACAGTGCTCCAATACCTTATGGAGACAAAGCCAGAAAATTTTCTCAAATTATAAACTCCATATATGAAAAATTTAAAGAATCCAATATTTAAGAATTTAATTCTATCAAAAATAAACTATGAAAATTTTGATGAATCATTTATTTTATAGTTTTTAAAAAAATTTATTTCCAGAAAAGGGAGTATCCCGAAGAACAAAATTTATTTAGTATTCAATCAAATTAGATGAAATTATTTTATTGTTTAGTGATCAAAAGATATTGAAATTTAAAGTTTATTGCTTTATTTATAAAAGTTTTTCGTATTATAAATTTGGCTTTGATCTACATGTTAATTTAAAAAACCAGTAATCAAAAATTATCTGTACGATCTTTGGTAAATGCAAAGAAATATTGCGTTGAAGATTTAATAAAGCTGGATAAAAAAATATATTTAAAGAATTATATTTATAATATAAACACAAACATTTTTTATTCATTATGCTATAAATAAGCACTCTTATAAAAATATAAAATTTCAATTTTTTAATAAATCTAGCAATTATATGTTCAAAATAATCTTATTTAATTAATCTATAATAATAAGATTTGTGAAATAAGATTTTTTCGAACATATTTGGAAGTCAATATTAAGTTTCAAAATTCAATTATCTAGCCAAATTTTTTGATTTGATAGAAATAAATTTCATAAAACAAAGTTTTTTATCAATTAATTTATTACCAATTATAAACCAATTATAAATTGGTTGATAAATAAACAAGGGCTTGTCCAAACTCAAGTTATTTATTATCAATAGTAATTTCAATATTTTTTCTGATTTAGATAATTTGAAAAGTCTGATATAGAGAATGACTTGTTTTTATTAATCTTATTGAAATTTTGAAATTTTAAATATCAGCTTTGTAAAAAATTAAATTCGAAAGTAGAATTTTTTTGATGGCAAATATAGGTTCTATTCTAATTTAAATTTATTTACAAACAAGTCTGAAAATAGAAATCATATACAAAATAAATTTAAAATATTAGCATTATTTTAATTAAAAGAAAAAAAGATATGAATAATATCAAGTTTAATCTAATTCCCATTCATCAATCATTTAATACTACAAGTTTTTTTCAAATAATTTTCAATAAATTCACAGAGTTTTTCAATTATGATTTTTAGTATGTTCAAATTTTGTATCGTGTTTTAAATATTATTCTAAATATTAATTTTTATTGAAAAAAAAGACCCTTTTCTTGATAAAATAGCTAATTATAAAGATCATAAAGATCATATAATTATATATCTCTAGCTACAAGAGATTAAGAAAAATGTATTTTAAAAAATAAACTTAAAAATGAGAATTTAATTAAAGTACAAACTGAGTCTTTCAAAAAAATCCTTTAATTGTCTGTAATTTTAAAATTTAAATTTATTTTTTAAAAAATGTATTATTTGTATTATCTGTATTATTTTTGCACAACAATAATTGCTCAAATTAAGATTTTAATATTATGAACTTTTAACAATCTAAAATTTCAAGCAATTTTACTTTTATTAAATCATTAATCCTAATCAAAAATGATATTAAATGTTTTTGGATAGTAGGTGTTAACTTAAATGTTTCTTCAAATATCACTAAATAAATAATTCATTAATTTTTTTTCAATAAACTATTTAATATTTAAAAAATCCAATAACTACCACATAAAAAATTTAAATTTTCCGCATTCCCATGTAATTTAATATTAACGTTCAATTTATTTTTCTGATGGCTTCGGTTTGCTAGAATAAACAATTTTTAGATAAATATTGATTTTTTACCCAAATAAAGCTTATTAGTATTTTGCATCTATGGTTCATAAGCGAACTATTATTTTAATAATTACTCTAATTGATTTCAGCAATTCCTTAGAACAAATGTAGCCTTATTTTCAACACAAAATTTCATAAACCGTGAATTTCAAAATTTTCATTATTCCAGCTACTTACATGTCTTTTATTTGTCAAATTTTGATCGCTTGTTAAATTTACAAAAATCATTAGAGTAAAATTCCCAGTCGAATTTTTCAAGCTATTGATTTTTATAAATTTATTAATTTTATTCTTATATGAATTTAATATGATATAAAATAAATATTAAATGATTAACCATTAGACCTATTTAAATTTATTTCATTTTAAAATTTTTTGTAAAATCTAAGCTTGGTAATATGAGGACAGATTCGGTGACGCATGCATTAAATAATATTTAATTCTGATATATCTAGCAAATTTATGAGCTAGAAATTTTTAATTAAAGCAGGTTTTTAAATTTTTTTAAAATATCCGGAAAATTAAAATTAAATAGCTAAGTGTGTTTTAATTAATTCATAAATAAAATGAGGAAATTGGCTTGTATTATTTAGCCAAATTTTACAAATTGTTAATTATTTTGAAATTTTAAGGCTTATAAATAAAATATGGAGGCAAATTGGTCCATATGAAAAAATATTCAAATTTTTTTTTAATTTAAATTGGATTATATTTCCATGTCCAAGCTATTTAATAAATTATTTGGCTGAAATTTTGTAGAAAATCAATATTTAAATAAATTTTTGTGTTAAAAATAATTTTTGATCAAGTTATTTGATTGATTAAACACAACCCAAGTTGTTTTAAAATTTTTACACTTTATTTCATCGGCTTTGAGGATAAGCATGATTTTATAAATTGTATCGTGCTAAAATTAATTAAAATTTGTCACTTTTTTTAACAATAATAAATATTTAATTTTTCAAATTATGTTCCGTTTTAATTTCACTTCTATTTACCGAATTTAAATTGAATTTCACTCAGTCAATAGGAAAATAAACGACAGAAAAGTATCAATGCAAAATTTCGAAATTTTGTTTTATTTTTCATCTCATTTAATAGTCAATTTTATAGCCACTTTAGAAATTTAGATTTCAAAATTTTCAATTATTTTTATTTTTGTTTTAATAGCTTAGTTAATGTTCAATTTAGAATAAAACCATTAAAATTGGTCAATTATTGGCACTCTTTAAAAAAATGGATTACATAATATAGGAAATGAAAATCATATCTTTTTAAAATGCTGAATATTCTATTTCAATAAATTATAATATATATTCAACTGAATTATTAAATAATTTTCTTAATGTTTAATAAATATCCAATTTCTTTATTTTCAATTGGAATCTATTTGAGTGCGTTCTCGGTTTTCCCACAGTGCTTAGTTTGCATAAATGATCAAGATTTAGCAAGATGAGATGATTTATTGCCGCAGTTGCAAGTGCTCTTAAATAAGTATTCTCTCCTAACATGCAATATATCAAGAAACTTTTTTATCAATTTATTATTTTTATCATAAAATAAAGCATTTCACAACTGCGAATCCATTCATGGCTATGTTTATGGCAATAGAGAAGAAAATATTTTATTAGAGCTGAAATCAAGATAAGATATATTGATAACTCACAAGGAGAAGCTTTTATTAATAAAATAAATCAACAAGAGCTCTAAGATGATTAATTTGTTTCATATTAGAAAGAAGAGATGGTCAGATTCGTTTCCGTCCTCATAGAGCCTGTGCACTTTAATGCAAATGGGCTTCTGTTTTTGCTCTATTTAAATCTAGATAAGCCAAGTTCATGATTGTCTTGAATTATTAATCATGCAAATTTGGTCAAGTTATTAATTCAGTCCGAATCTCTGATGTATTGTAAATTGGAATCTTGTATCAAAAAATTGATGACTTAGTTCAAATAATCTTATTGATTTTCTCTAGCATCAGTAAATACGGACATAAATTATGATTTGAAACAGATTTATGAAAAATAACAAAACAAAGAATAAGGAATATATTTTTATTTAGTAAAAAGAGAGCTTGTTATAATCAGATCTTAAAATCTTATCTGGCAAATAAATGAGTTTCAAATTAGCATAAGAAAGAATATTCTCGGTATAATCTATTAAATTTGCTTTGGTAAATTCTGGTGCCTTGCGAACCAATTAAGATTGAAAAATTTTATTAATTCTATTTCTTGGTCTCACATGGATAGAATAAAATTTATTTATTTTATTTTTTAATTTGTTGATTATCTCGACAATTTAAGCTAATGTAAATTAATTAATATTCTAGCTTGATTAACTGAAGAGAATTAGTACTGTGTATTTTTTTTACGTCAGAAAAAAGCTTACAGCTCGGTTAAATAAGCTAAAATTTAGATTAATATAAAGCTTTATTTTTTGTTTAAATTAGCTTTTCATTAGATCATTAATATAATTAAAAATGTCAAAATTATAAAAATAAAAGGGAATAAAAATGAAGGAAGTTTTTAAGTTGTTTTAAATTCAGGTTATCAAGATTGAAAAATCGATTTATAATTTATTTAAAATTTTTCTAAATTACAGATCAAAAATATCTAAAATCTAATATCATAATTATATACCGTTTTAATTTTGATATGTAAAAAATCAAAATATTATTTCACAAGCTTTTATAAGCTCTAATATTAGGCTATTTTAGCTCAGCGACATATTTTTGATAAGCTGTTAAATTTCATCTTTTTCATAGCTTGAGACATATTTAAAAATTTTGTTAAGTTTTAATTAAAAAATTTAATTTTCCTAAAACAAATTCCTAGATCTAATCTAGATATTTAAATAATAGAGCACATCACGAGTTGATAAATTTGCTATAAATTAATAGTAAATTTATTTTATATAGAAAAAAAAACAAAACTTGTGTCAGAGGCAGCAAGATTAAGTTTTTAAGCTATAAATTATTAGGATTTAAAAAGGCAGTGTTTTTTTTTTAATTTAGAATTTAGTTCTAAGCTGCTTGGAAATATTTAAATTTTCTTTCTTTAAGTAAATATCAACATTTATTGATTTTAAGGATTTTTTATTTTTAAATTAAATTCTAGACTAATAATTGTCGAACTGAGTTTAAGGATTCAATGATTTCGGAAAACTTAAGTCTATTTTTAGAAATAAATCAAGATTGACTTTTTAAAATCACATAACATCTAATTACAATTAAACAAATTCAATTTCAAATATTGTCTACTAGTTAAATTTGACTATTTTAAGTTATCAATTAAAATTTTAATTTTTAGTATTTTTAACAAGCAAATTTAATTCAAAAATATAATTTGTCTTATTTTAAATTTTTTTTTTAATTTCTATTTGCTTATTGACGTGTATTAAAATATATTTCTAATTTGTAAGATGAGACTAAATGTTCATGAAAGAGAGAGAGGAAGATTAAAATAAATTTATTCCTATTAATGGATACCTATGCTTTTACGCGACTGCGGTCAATTTTCAAAGGTTTTTTAAAATTAATTAGTAGACTAGAAAATCAATTTTTATTTTATTGATTGCCAAATGGCAAAAGGAAATGATAAGTTCTGTTAGAAAGCAATTATGATAAATTATTCGATGCCAGGCGGAGAGTGCGGGTTTAAAATGGAGATTTCTGAAATGAGTTATAATTTATTCGGTTCTAATATTATTGGTTTTGTTTAAAAAATAGATAATGAAATATCTAGTTAATAATTCCTCTTGCACTAGGATCATGTATGCTTTACCTACAAGAAAAAATGTTAATTTCATTGATTTAAAGCGTGTTCTCTTCTCCTATTTCGTTCATAATACAGCCTCAAAAATCGATAATTCCAGTTGCACCAACTGATTGGAACTAAAACCAAGCAGTAAATTATTATCATAATACAATTTTGCAATTATAATAATAAAACTAATAATAATGATTGCAATTTCCTTTTTCTACAACCCATCCAAACAACAACTAGAAAAAATTTTCTTACATTTTTTTTTTATTATATATTTTTTATTTAAATAAACAAAATTTTCACTTGGTGTTTATTTTTTGCTTAGATATTTGGTCTTGTTCTACAATTGGACTGAATAGAGCGTCTCTTGAATCGAATGTGCATTTGAGCATAAAATGGGCTGTACAAGTAGCATGAACACAGATGAGCGCGAAGCTCAGGAAAGAAGCAAAGCATTGGACAAGCAGTTGAAAGAGGATGCAGAGCGCGCCGCCAAAGATGTCAAACTACTGCTGCTAGGAGCCGGTGAGTCCGGCAAATCGACCATACTCAAACAAATGAAGATCATCCACATGGACGGCTATTCCAAGGAGGACTTCGAGCAGTACCGCGAAGTGGTCTACTCGAACACCATTCAGTCTTTGGCGACCATAATTCGCGCCATGGAAACATTGAACGTGTCGTTCGGCGAGTCGCTAAGAGAGCGTGACGCCGGTATGGTCTTGGACAAAATAAGTCGCATGGCTGATACCGAACCTTTCGAGCCTGAGCTCTTGGAGGCCATGAAGCGCCTCTGGAACGACTCGGGCGTTCAAAATTGTTTCAACAGGTAAGCAATAGAAAAATTTATACTCAAAATTATTAATTAAAAAAATAAAAACAAAATGGATAAAATTTTTATTTTTAAAAAAATTTTCTCTCAAAGGTCTAACGAATACCAATTGAACGATTCGGCTAAATACTTTTTGGATAAATTAGATGAAATTGGTCAGGCTAGCTATTTGCCAAGCACTCAAGATATTCTCCGAACTAGAGTCAAAACAACCGGTATTGTCGAAATAAACTTTTCGTTCAAGGATCTCAATTTTAGAGTTTTTGACGTTGGTGGCCAACGTTCCGAGCGTAAGAAGTGGATCCACTGCTTCGAAGATGTGACTGCGATCATATTTATTGTTGCCTTAAGTGAATACGATCAAGTAATCATAGCCAAATAAAGAAGATTTAGCAGGCTAATTTTTTTCTTATCTAACCTAGGTGCTAGTCGAAGACGAGACCACAAATCGTATGCACGAAAGCTTGAGGCTATTTGACTCGATATGTAACAACAAGTGGTTCGTGAACACATCGATTATTTTGTTTTTGAACAAGAAGGACTTGTTCGAGGAGAAGATAGCGCGCTCTAGCTTGAGAAAATGCTTTCCAGAGTATCAAGGAAAGGACGACTACACCGAGGCGTCCGAATACATCCAGGCTCAGTTTGTGGCACAGAACAAAAGTGAACAAAAAGAGATATATTGTCACTTAACATGTGCAACAGACACTCAAAACGTTCAATTTGTGTTCGATGCCGTCACCGATGTGATCATAACTAATAACCTGAGGGCTAGCGGTCTCTACTAGACAAAACATCAATCAAAACTTAATCACTTTATTTTATATATAATTTAAATTAAATGACTTTTTTTTTCTTAATTTTTTCTCACAGCCATTTTTAAAATGCAATTAATCATACAATTTAGGCAAGATTTGGTCTATAGAAGGCAGTGAGAGAGATAGAGAGAGAATGTGTGTTTGAGTGTGCGTGCGCGTGCGCGTGTGTGTGTGTGTGTGAAATGCATACATTGAATGTATGACCAAATTATTCGTCTCTTTCCAATAGCCAATTTTACATCTTTCACCATCATTACACAGTGCTGTTTTTATTCTAAAAGCTATTTTATCAATTTTGTCGTGTTTCAATAATTTAGCAACCTTAATTAGTGGTAAAGTAGACTAAGGGCGCTTTAAATGTATCTTTTTTCAATGTTTATCTTCAACTAAATGTATTTAATGGCGGACAAAACAGTCGACACATGTTCTTGTCTGCATCTATTGACCTATCTGAGTATTGACTAGTCATTTTTGCCCTCTAGAGAGTTTCGAAGATAAGAAAACACGTCATTTACAAGACTTGTATCATTTTGTTTTGTTTTTATCTCTTATCAGTCTAGCGGAACAAAACAAGCTTTATTAATATCGATAAGAAAGAAAGTATTTTATCAATTTTAATTTCATACTTTGATTTAAAGATTTTATTATTATTATTATTATTTTTTTTACAATTACTATGGATTAATTTTATCTCATTTTTTGTGGCTTTTTTTGTCTATTTTTAAAAATAACATTAACAATTGAAAATTTAACAAAAAAATTTAAAAACTAAACAATTTTTTTATTTCAATAAAATTTTTTACGACAATGCTTTTTTTATTTATTTATTCATTTTTAATTTTAAAAAATACCGCATTTCCTCAAATTATTTATTCGAATTATTTATTTTAAAAAAATGGGCCAAATACGATAAGATTTTTACTTTAAAATACCACATTTCATCAGATAGCTCGGTCATCAAAGTATTTCTTCTTTTGGAAAATTTTTCATTTTAAAAAAGTGACCCAAGAAAAAAAATTTTCATTCATGTCTGATGTAAAGGATCTAATTTTATTGTCTCTTATAGAAGAGAAAAAAAGTGAAATTTTCCTTTTATGAGAGTCACTTTTTTTGAAAGAAAAATTTTTTTTATTAAATATTTTGAATTAAGAAACATGAAAAAATTGTTGCCATTCAAAAAGTATCTTTTAGACAAAAATTTGAATAGTTTATCTCTGCCACATGCACATACGATGCATGTGACTGCCAGTGCCCTACTCTTTTTTCATCAGGGCTTGGGACCGGCAGAGTTCCAAATATAATATCAGTAGGTAGTATAGGATCCCTTCCATAAAGTAAGAAGAATGGAGTCTCCTGCATGGTATCGTGTATGGTGACTCTATAGGCCATTAAACAGTCGTCTAGGAGTGTATCCCAACCGTTTTGATTTCTATTATTTCTATTTATCTTTGTTGCTAAAGCATTAGTTAAAAATCTATTAAACCTTTCTATTTTTTCCATTTGTTTGCGGATGTTTTGCACTGGCTTGTATTCGTGTTATATATATAACTTTTTGAAAAGATTTGACGTGAATTGTGAACTGATAACCTTTCTGTATTTTAAAAAAATGTTGAAATTTCGTATCTAAATTATATAATTTTTTATAAAAAATTTAAAGCCATAAATTCATAATTTTGATAATCTAGGGTTTACGGGTTGTTGAATAAGAATAAGAATAAAATGTAGATTTTAGATAAAATTTCATGTTAACAAGATCCAGCTACAATGATAAAGTAAGTATTATATATTAAAGCTCCTAATCAATTTAAGATGGAAAAAATTGGTAAAAACTTTAAAAAATTTGGTGAATGAAGAAGCGATGCGAGTTAATTTATTCAAGTGTATGAAATAATTGATTATCTAAAATAAAATACTTCTAAGTTTGATTTTAGTTTAAGAGTAAGGTTGTTAAAGCTAAAATCATAAGATAATTATCTTTCATGTTTAAAAAGTAATTAAAGCTAATAATTTAGGTAAAAAAACAAAATAAATTAAATAACGCATGAAATCTTAAACCATTTCAAGGCAAAAATTTTATTAATATTAATTTAAGGTAAAATAAAATATAAAAATTTTTTTAAATACGATTTTATTTGAAATTATGTAAACAAAAACTTATATTAAACTAAATAACTCAAATTAAGCGCAAAATATTTGATATTAAACTTCCAATTCCATCAAATACTTCAGCAGGTGTAGCTGTATGCTTCATAAAGGCCGGCGTTGAAACAACCTTGAATTTGGTATCAACATGAACTTCATGTATATCCTTTTCAACGGTCTTTGCACCCATTAAAGACACATTATCTATTGCTTCAGCGTATGGCCAATCTTTTAAATCTTTTTTACCTTCAGTTATTTCAACGCCAGGAACTAGTCTAGCTGCAAGAACTGGAGAAATACAAATAAATCTAAAATAAAATTTAAGATAATTTCTTTTTATAAATACTTTAAATTTCTATTAATACCCAATCGGTTTATTGGCAACTATAAATTCATCAATTACTCTCTCAATTTCTTTATTTACTGTCATATTAGCTCCCTGTGTGGCATAATCGGACAAATTTTTTGCTGCTCCAAATCCACCCGGAAAAACGAGCGCATGGAAATTCGAAGCCCTAAGCTCTTCTAATGATTTAATATTGCCTCTAGCTATTCGAGCCGATTCTTCGAGAACATTTCTTTTTAAATTAAATAAATAAATTTTTTTAAAATATTTTTCAAAAATCTATTTTACCTAGTTTCAGTAGCAACTTGTCCAGTCAAATGGTTAATAACATGAAATTGTTCAATATTTGGAGCAAAAATAGAACAATTTGCATTATTTTTACTCAAATGGATAATGGCTGATGTGGCTTCCAAAACTTCACTCCCGTCGTAAATTCCACATCCACTTAAAACCTAATTACACTTAAATTTCTTAAAAAATTAATTAAAAATTTTAATTTACAATGGCAACGTTTTTGTTATTATTTAAACTCTGGCTCGTTGATATGGAACGAACAGAAAATGATAAAGCAGATTTACTTAATCTTAAAACTTTGAGGCTTTGCATTATAATATCATAACATAAGTGCGCGTTTGCATATTTAAGTTTTATAAATAGATTTTTCTGGTAAAAATAATAGCAAATTTAAGGTTTTATTTTAAAAAAACTTTCAAATTATTAAATTTTTTTACTATTTTTAATTTTAAATTCTCTATACAGTATTTCATTGATTATTTTACATTGATACATTTTTAGTTTCTGCCATTTAACAATATTTCAATCTTTCTTATTAAATAATTAAGATTAAATTTTATTCTTTAAAAATATATTGTTTTTAAAAATTTTAGGAATCATACTATTTAAAATAGCGATCTAAAGTGTTAAAAAGTAATTATCAATTTGCTTCAATCCTGACATTTAAAAGTCCAATTGAATTTTTTTTTCAATAAAACAAATTTCAAATTTTGATTACATTTTCTTGATTTGAATTTAGATTTTTTTGGATAAAAAGTTATCTTTACAAATCATCAATATTATTTAATAACTCTACTTTATCTTTTTACAAGATTTAAAAAATATTATTCAAAATTTTAAAAAGACAAATCTCTAATTTTATTAATTAAGCACACTTGGTAAAATCTAGTGAAATTAATCTTTATTCATTAAAAAATAAATGAATGGATTTGAAAAAATAAATTGATTAGCATCATGATTCTTAAACGCCAGAAGATCAAAGGGGCTTTTGACTTGTCGTTTTAAATTAATTAGAAATTGATAAAATTTTTCAAAAGCTACTTTTAAAGATTTTTATCTAATTTGTAAAATTGTTGATTCTTTAAGATAATACAAAAGTTTGAAATTTTTTAAAACGAAGTACAACAATCTTCCTGGGTCTTATAATGTTTATATATATATTAAATAAATAAATTAAAAATTATTCAATTTTTTATTATAAAAAAATATAATATTTGGCATTGATTTCAAAAAAACTATTGAGATTGTTTAGCCCTTATTTATTACAATCAATTTTCAATTTCTATAAATGATAAATTTAGACAAAAAAAAACTTGATTTAGCAACTTTAAATTACATCAAAACAAAATAAAAAAATAAATCTTTTATGGCCATAAATCACGGTCATTTTTGTAAACATTCGAGACCAAGTTGGAACAAAACGAATCCAAACCTGATCAAGACTGTATCCTAAATGCTCTCGAGTCTACAGCTCTTTCCAAAATACAAAAATACATTTCACTAGAAAAAAATTTACAGCACTGTATTTAATCTGTTGCCAATAAATTCGTATCCAATCTTTAGGCGCTCAATGAACGAAGCTGATGAACAAGGAATTGGGCCTGGATTGAACCGGATAATTCGTATCAAGGAAGAAATTGTTGAGCTAACAAACGATTCTAACGAGTCAAATAAACAAATATTGCCAGACAAGTGTGACAAATAACTTTAAATCATCAATCTTGAACAAATTATTTCCTAAACAAAATTAAACTTAGCTTGAAATAGTCTTTAGATTTGAAGCATTTAGTGATGTATTATTTAGATCAGGGATGGCACTAGAAATGCGTTTGGAGTCGATTGAAATGTTGTTAGTCATATTGACTCGGGTACTTTGGTTCAACATGGACGAAGAAATCGATGAGTCTGATGAGAGAGAAGACTTCCGTTTGTTCTTAATGACAAAGTCCAATAGCTCTTCGTCATTGTTTATTTTGGGCTGAGAGCAAGACACAGTCAAACGCTGGTTATCTCTGTCACTGTGGTACTCATCGCTTGAAATGGAATTGGCTTTTTTTTGCTCATAATCGGGAGCTTCTACATCAACGACCTTAGCTCTTGGCTTTAGCTTTACCACTCCATATTTGGGAATTAGTGAGCCACAGAACAGAAACATAAAATTTTGACCCACACCACGACTAAAAAAATTTAGTCCCTTGTACTTGCCGGTCACGTGCTCGTTAGTAGTCCGGCCTTTGCTCACTAAGACTATGTGAAAAATGAACAAACCTCCGATTGGGAAAATAAGCAAAAATATAATGACCATCAGTGAAATGGAGCTTATTACTATTGGCGATATGAGCGGTGTTGTCTTCAATGTCACGTACAAGCAACCAAAAAATACCACTATCATGTACATACATAAAAAGCCAAGAAATTGGAAAAAGAAACGATAATTTCGTTTGCCAACACAATTGTTAAGCCAAGGGCAATGATGGTCGAATTGGTCAATGCATGAATCGCAAATGCTGCAATGCGATACCCTCGGTGGACGATAAAAATTACAAGTCTTTGAAAAAATTATTTAAATTTAAAAATAAATAAATATTTTTATGTTTATCTTACAGAACAAAGTTTTATTTTAACATTGTTTTTTTTTATCAAAACAGTTTTGTACAGAGGCGATTTGGTATCGTCGTTAAAAAACGGATCATCGGGTGATATGACAACTTTGGGAAAGCGGCCTGGATCCCTGAATATGGCTATTAAAAAATTAACTACTACATATAAAAATAAAATGCTTTGGACAACTAAAATAGGTGCCCAATATAAACAGTCAAGGAGCTGGATTAATCGTGGCACAACGATCGAAAAGTAGGCACCTGTGGCCGAAATCAAAAGCGACCATGCGAACAAGCAAGGCAATGGACGCTTAATAGCTGACCAATTAATTTTTTTTAAATTTAAAAATCTTCTACGATTTTTTTTTGAGCTTGTCAAACTGGCCAAATCAGCCTGCAAATTAACTTTAACTTGGTGATTGGAATCGTCTTTTTGGAATTCTCTTAGCTGAATTTCGTCCAAATTTAACTCTTTTTTGTCTTTGGATAGACATTTTTTCGAGCCCTGATTATTCTTCTTTTTAAGAAGGCTTTGGCTCGATCGACTTTCTTTTTGATTGTCCACTTTCGACTGGGCTAACAATGACGACTCACTGTATTTATTTATATCAGTCATTGCCAGTGATTTCTTAAATATTCCGCTTGGTATTTGTCTCTTTTTGATCACGCAAAGTTAATAAAGTATTTAGGTATGAACATTTTTTTAAATTATGATCAATGATTTAAAGTAAATCTAAGAAAAAAAGTGATTAATTAATGCTATAGATTTCATTTATTGTTTTAAAAATATTAAAAAAACATCAATTGCTTAATGAATCATGATTTTTTTTTTAAATAATAAATTTAGAAATTTTATGAAAATTTAGAAAATGAAAACGTTATGAGCATATGTAGTCGCATTGATGTAATACAAAACCTGAGAAAAATAATTGAATATAAGTTAAATATATATTGCTTTAAGAAAAAATCTTTTTTTGACAATTTAGGAAAAAATTTGAGTTGAAATAAAAATTATGAGCTTTTTAAGAAAATAAATGAACTTTTGTTTAACTTTCAATCTAAAATATCAAATTTAATCAAATATGTATTTCAAAAAAAAATTAACTTTTACTCAAAGAAAGCTGAATATAATTTATATGAAGCCTTATTTTTCAGTCTAAAAGAAAATGTCTAAAATAAATCTATTTGATATATAATAACAATTTTCGTAAGAAATATCCATATTTAATTTATTCGAACAAAATTTAAAATACAATAGAAAAACTACCTGTTGATCAAATTATATTTCTATATATTATAAAAAATATTTTATAATCTTCCAAATTTCAAATTATTAATTCCTGTGAATTTTTTTATCATCTGAATCTTATATCGATTTTTTAAGTATCATTTCTATTTGAATGAAACGGAAGATAAAAAATTTGATTGAAACAAAATCCGCTGTAAGAACCTTTTTTTTACCTGAACAAGATAAAAATATTTTTTAAAAGTATGAGTTTTGAAATAAGTGAAAAATTTTCCCAATTTTTTCGGCAAAATAGAAAATCAAATTCATATCTGATCACAACCTTTATTTTCATAAACCAATTTTTAACAAATAAAGTAAAGCACCAAGACTAACACGTGAGTACCAGAAAATCCTTGTCTATTTGGTTTTTAAAATTTTTCCAAATTTCCCATAATAGAAATTATGAGATTAAAAACAAGGCTCATCTTTAATTCAGGTAGTCTGACCTAAATAAAATACCTAAAAGATCAAAAATAAATGAACAATAAAAACTAAAAATAACTAAATGTTAATTAATGATTAATCTTAGTTTGAAAATCTTTAATAAAAATAAAAAACAAAACTTTAACTTTTTTTTCTTATGACCTTTTCGAATTCGTTTATTTTGCTTTCTTTTTTAATTAATTGACGAGTCTTAGATCATTTCGGTACATAATTTACCACTGCTTGATTCCTATTCTACTTTCTAAATTATAAAACTTTTAACCAACATGGACTTATAATTTGTGTTACTTTAATAAGCATGATTTAGTTCGAATCGGATTTTTTCTTAAAGGTATAAAAACACTATCATAAATAAAAACACACGCAGCATATGGAATTTATTATTAATATATAGTTATATATATAGATATCTATATTCCATAAGGTACTAATAGTTATTATAGATTTTTTTATCTAAAAATAATTTTATAAAATCGTGCTGAACAAAATAATTATATTTAATTTATCTTATCTATCACTTAAAAATTCTTCGTATCTTTTAATCGAAATAGGTAAAATATACTAAAATTAAAATTAAAAATTTGAAAGCTTTCTAAAGTTCTAATAAGAACATAGTGAACGCCTCTAGGAAAAGTATTCCAATTTTTTTTAAGAATTAAATTTAATCAATTATTCCATGTTAAGCAAATATTGATTTTTTTTTAAATTAATTAAATATAATAGTAAAATTTTCTCCATCCATAATTAATGACAAACTATTCAACAATAGCCCATAAAGGTTAAAATTTAGCTCTTAAAAATATAAATATTTTATCGTATTTTAACTTATTGTTAATTTGAAGTCTTCCGCTAAATATAAAAAATGCAATTCAAATTGAGAGTCAAAATTTTATGACTATTTATTTTTAAGACTTCTTGCAAAAAAAAACATAAATTATTATTTGCCCATTGAATACTAATTATTCAAAAAAATCTGAAAATTTTATTTAAACAAACTAAAAGTAAACAGTGGGCAGAGTAGAAGAGCTTTGATGGCGTTAGTTGATTTTCTTAAAATTTTTTAATAAACACTTAAATTCATAATAAATCTTAATTTAAATATTTTCAATTTAAGTTTAAATTAAATTTGAGATACAGGTAAACGTAGTGAAAATTCTAAAACCTTTAAAGCCGTGATTTCTTTTCTAAATTATTGAGGCGAAAAAAAAACTTGAAAAATTCACCAAGTCGTTTTAAATCCAAATTTGAATTAAAAAAATATCCAAATTGGGTCAGTTTTGATAATAAAAAATTAATAATTGTACAAAATTTCAAATATTTCACGAAATATTAAGATTTAAACTTAAATATACAAAATAATCCCTTTGAAATAAAGTTATTTAATTGAACTATGTTGAATTGATACAGGTGAATAATTGGCTTTGATAGCAAGCCAATAGTTACCATCCACAAGCAATTGACTTAAAAATTAATTTGAAAAATAATCAATTAATTTTTGTCTATTCAATTTCTTTCAAAGACTATTTGATTTTTTATAAGTCTAGTCGCGTTTAATGTTTGACTCATTAAAACTCATATTTGATTAGACTTTTCCAAAACACTCAGTGACATTAGTTTGATTGTCCTGTGCCAAAAAAAATTTAAATGTTTTTGTATTTAGCCAAATAAGATTAAAATTGGTCAATGTATGCTCAAGGCATACATATTTCAAAACCATTAGCTTCATATTATTTGATTTTTCTAACATTAATTAGGCAAAACAAGTTTAAAATTTAATTAAACTAAGTGATGTGCATTTTGAGGATTAAATGAATTTAAAATTTATATTTAATTATTTTATCGATATCAAATTTTAAAAATATTAATTTCATTTTAATTTATCTCTTAAGGCGTATATTAAGGGACAGTGCTTGTAGAACTTAGATAAAAAATATTTTCATTTTTTGTTTATATGCCTTTGATTAATTTTTTGTGCAAATAACTTTAAATTAATTAGATGAAACTAATGATTTAAAGATTTCTAATTAACAAAATTTGATCAATTTATTTTCTGGAAAAGTCGTATTTATTTTCATTCAGAAATTTCTAGAATATTCACTAAGTTTCTACTATTTTTATATATATTAAAAAAGGCAAAAGATCGTGTCTCATTTAAAAATTATTAATTATGGGTGCAGTAAATGTTTTAGAAATCTGACTTTTTTTCAAGTTAATTTTAATTCTAGGCCTTAATTACAAGCAATCGTCTTGTTCAAAGGACAATACTTAATTAGAAATTAGCTTACGAGCTCATTTAGATTTTTGCTTTACCAAAGACCTTGAACTAAATTCGGCAGGGTAATTAAGACAAAAGGATAAAAATATCTAGTGACGACTAAGAAGTTTTACTAATAATTTCGAATCATATGGAAATTATAAGAAAATTCTAGAAAAATTACTACTAGTCATATAAAATAAAAAATTCTATACACGGGTACAAAAAATTTTGAATGCAAATTATTTTAAAATTTATTAAGATTAGAAAAAAGAGTTTTTAAATGCAGCATGATAACAGTTTAGAAATTGCTAGCAATATTTAAGTAAATTGTTACAAAGGCATTCGATGAGTTTTGTAATCAAATTACAGTTTAAAAATTAATTCTGAATTAATTCTTTATAAAATTTTCTGCAAGCATTTAGTCATTCAAATGGTCAAATGAATTTTGTTTTTAAGTTTTGGGTATTTGACTATTAGGAAAATCAGTGAAGCAAAAATTGCCAAAGCCCAAATTTCATTTTTCTAAATAAAGTATTTTTTTTAGATTTGATATAAAAAAAAAACTCTCACACAAGTAAAAAATGTCTGTAGTTGGTTTTGATATTGGAAACTACAAGAGTTCGATTGGTATTGCTCGCGCTGGCGGTATTGAAATAATCGCAAATGAATACTCAGATAGAATTACACCGTAAGATAATGGATAATAAAATTGATAAAAGTTTTTTTAATATTTTTTTTAACAGAACATATGTTTCGTTCACTAATAACCAGCGATTTCAGGGTCATGCTGCCAAACAACAAGAAGTGACCAACAACAGAAATACAATAACTGGTTTTAAGCGTTTGTTGGCAAGAAAGCCAAGTGACAGCCAAGTACAAAATGAGAGGAATTTTCATCCATTGAGAATCAGTCAAAGTGACCCTGAAAGAGTTCGCATAGAAGTGGACTATTTAAACGAGACCAGGACCCTGACTGCCGAGCAGTTGACAGCAACCTTCTTAACCAAGCTTAAGTCAGTGGCCGAAAAAAACTTGAGCATGCCGGTAACAGATTGTGTTATTTCTGTGCCATCCTACTTCACTGATGCAGAACGTAGGGCACTTTTGGACGCAAGTCAAATAGCCAGTCTAAATTGTCTTAAGTTGATGAATGAAACAACAGCAATTGCTTTATGCTACGGTCTTTACCATACAAACTTACCAGACACAAACGAAAAACCAAGTATTGCAGTTTTTGTTGATGTAGGCTACACTGGTCTACAAGCATCAGCTGTAGCGTTCAACAAAGGCAAACTTAGGATGTTAGCATCTACTTTTGACAATAACTTAGGAGGCCGAGATTTTGACAAGGTTCTAATGGACTATTTCCAACAAGAATTCCTTACCAAATACAAAATTGATGCTTATTCAAATGTTCGAGCTCGTCTCAGACTTAGAACAGAATGTGAGAAGGTCAAGAAATTAATGTCAGCTAATTCGTCACCAATTCCATTGAACATCGAATGCTTCATGAATGACATCGATGTAAGTTCAAGGATCAAAAGAGATGATTTTGAGAAGTTAGCTGAACCAATCTTCATCCGAGTGAAGAATGCTCTCCAGCAACTTTTAGTAGAGGCAAATCTGAAACCGGAGGACATATCCGTGGTCGAAATTGTCGGTGGTTCGACTCGTATTCCGGCCATTAAACGCATAGTCCAAGAAACCTTCCATAAAGAGCCAAGCACTACTTTAAACGCTGATGAAGCCTGCGCAAGAGGATGCACAATTATGTGTGCCATTCTAAGTCCAAATTTTAAAGTTAAGGAATTTAAAATAGAAGATTGTCAACTCTTTCCAATAACCCTAAGCTGGAAAGGAGCAGAAACCGATGACAATGAGCTAGAAGTGTTTCCCAAATATGAAAAAACACCATTAAGCAAATTGTTGACCATTTACAAACGGGATTCGTTTGAAATCGAAGCTAGATACCGATTTCCGAACGATATTCCGTATCCAGCATCCCTAATTGGCAAATTTCAAATTGGTAATGTGACACCGAATGCCCAAGGTGAAAATAGCGAAATAAAACTCAAGGCCAGAATTACCAAAAATGGAATATTTGAAATATTATCACCTCAGATGATCGAGACCTTTGAAGTCGAGGTTCCTGAGCAAGCTGAGCCAGCCAAAGCTCCAGAGCAGGCCGAACAGAAATCAGAAGGTGAGCAAGTGCCGAGTCAAGATGCTCCAATGGCTGAGCAACAAACCAATGAAGCTGCTAATCCACCAAAAATGGTCAAAAAGAAAAAAACAAAGAGCATTGATCTTCTTCTCAATGCAAATGTGCCACAACTAAATAGACAGGATATTAATATTCTAGTCGAGCACGAATTGTCTATGATTCAGCAAGACAGAAAAGAGTGCGAAAGAGCCGAAGCTAAAAATGCTGTGGAAGAATATATTTATGACATAAGAGGCAAAGTTTCTGGAGAGTGTGCCAATTTTATTACCGAACAGGTTTTGCAAAAATAAATTAAATTATTTGTTTTTAATTTTTTCGAATTAAGGCTAAAAGTCAACTAATGTCGTTGTTGGACGAAACTGAAAATTGGTTGTACACAGACGAAGCTGAAAATCAAGAGAAAAGTGTCTATGTAGATAAATTACAAAGTTTAAAGGTAATTGAAAAAGAAATTTACATTTTTATAAAAAATTTAAAATATTGATCAATAATCAGAAGTTCACTTATAAAATAATGAGTAATCCGGCTAAAATTGTTCACCAGACAGAACCTGGGTTTCTCCGTTCTAGGTCAATATCTCAAAACACTCTTGGTTTTCAAAATAAATTTCGCACCATGAATCCAGCACCTCCACCCAAGCCTAAAATTGTGCCCAAACCAGTATTTCCAAAAGTGTCTGAACCTACTCATTCAAATACTTTGCCCAAATCAAGCAAAACTCACAAAAATAAAAAAGAAAGCGTCTCTCTTAGGTCCTCCATGTCTAATTTAGGTTCATCAACTAAGTCAAACAATTCCCATAAACTAGGTCTTAATTCTAATTCATATGCTGATTTATCTAATAAAGTATTTTATAATGTAGCATATCCAAAAATTTCTACTAATTCTAATAGCACATCTAACCTTTACCAAAATAGTCTATACGCGAACCAGTTCGGTTCACAAGTGTTCAATTATCCCGGATATTTTAACAAATCTCAGTACTTTTATCCCAATAAAGGCTTTAATATTCAATATTTTGATAGAATTTAAATTTATTTAGAGTTTTTTTTTTAAATTTAGTTTTAATTATTTAGTTGCTTTTTGTTTAATTACTAATTATTTGCTATTAACTGTAGAACTTTGGTGAACCGGTAAAAAAACGCTTCAGGGAGTACCAAGAGCGTCCAGCTATGCTTCAAGAATTTGGTCATTCATTGCAAATGATTAAAAAAGCCGTCGATTTATATCACAATGGAGATGAAAAGTACAACCATTTGGAAAAAAGCGAGATTGAAAAAGTAATCAAATATTGGGAAGAAAAGCAAAGATGGTTTGAAGAAAAGAGCTTTTTGTTGGGCAAAATGACGACAACTGATGACCCTGTGGTATTAGTTTCGCAAATAAAAGATGAAATTAATGTAAAGCATTCTTTAAAGTGTTTAAACTGATCTAAATTATATATATTTTATTTCAGGTGCTTAACAAAGACTGCTGGGCTATATTGAATAAACCTAAGCCGAAAGTTGAACCTCCCAAGCAAACACCAGAACAGCCTAAACAAGAGCAAAAACAGCAGCCAACCGAGGTTAACGGGAACAAAGCAGATAAACAAGAAAAACCAATGGACTTGGACTAAAAACTAAATTTTTTTTCAATAATCGTTTAATAGAAGCAATTAAAGACTTTTTATCTATAAATTTTTTTTCCAAAAATAGCTAGATATGTCTTTTTGCTTTTAATTATTGCGAATAATTGAGAAAATATGTCACATATTACTTTGTTTGTTTTAATAATTTTTTCCATGTCGCCATTGTTTACCATAATAGAAATTATTTCTTCTATTTTAAATTATTTATATAAAATATAAGAAGTTATAAATAAATTGACTATTTTACTATAAACAGATTAATTGAAAACATTTTTCTTTATTGTTTTAAAAAAATCTAACCTTATTTATAATAGAATAAATGATAAACCAACGTAAACAATTTTTAACTAGATCTATGTGATAAATTTAAATAAATATTCATAATAAAAATTGATACTCTAATAAAATATTTCAGACAAATTTTTTCACCACTAAAAATTTTGAAAACGTATCACGAGAATATTATAAAATGTCTTATACAACACTTCAAAAACTTATTACATAAAAAAAACATTGATATAAAATTAAAACTTTAATTTTTTGTTAAAAATATGTTTAATTAACTAGGCACATCTTTTACACTATAAAATAGATTTAATTAATAAAAAAGATCGAGTAATTTCGATTGATAGCTTTTAATTTAAAAAAAAAAACTAAAAATTATATAATAGCTGAAAAATAAATCATGATTTTTTTAAAACTAAATACTATTTTAGTTAAATATTCATCAATTAATCTAAAAATTTGTAAAATGTCATCAGATTTTGCTAGTAAGTAGAATAAAAAGTATCATTATTTTTTTCTAAATAATTTTTATTTAGATGTTAGAGCTCATTATCGAGATCCAAGTGAAATATTCGATGTTAAAGATCTGGTTTCAAAAGATCCAATCAAGCAGTTTGATGCTTGGTTTCAACTAGCCAGGAAAAATCCTGGAATCAAAGAACCCGTATAATTATCTAAGAAAAAATATAAATTTTTATCAATAATTATTTTCTAGAACGCCATGTGTTTATCAACCGCATCACTGTAGTCGATCATATTTTTTTAGTTGAAATGATAAATTAAATTTTTAAAGGGATGGAAAACCATCAAGCCGAATGGTATTGTTGAAAGATTTCTCAGAGAATGGATTCACTTTTTTTACAAATTATACCAGTAAAAAAGGTCAAGAGCTAGAAAAGAATCCACAAGCTAGCTTGTGTTTTTATTGGGATGTAATGTCAAGACAAATTAGAATTGACGGAAAAGTTACCAAGATAGACCGTGAAAAGTCGATTGAATACTTTTCCAAGCGACCACTAAACTCAAGAATAAGTGCATACATAAGTGATCAAAGCAAAATAATTAAAGATAAACAAGTAAAAATTTTTTTTTATTTTATCAATTTAAATTTTATATGAAATTATAGTATTTGATTGATCTGCAACAGAAAGCAGTGAAAGAATTCGAGCCAACGCAGGTCGTACCTACGCCAGAAAATTGGGGAGGTTATTTAGTGTTACCAGAGGAAATTGAATTCTGGCAAGGAAATGACATTAGATTACATGATAGAATTAGATTTAGAAAATTGAAAGATGGTGAAGCACTTGGAGAAATGGCAATTGAAGGTGAAAATGGATGGATTATAGAAAGATTAGCACCTTAAACATTTTTATTTTAAATTATAAAATTTATAAAATAAAATTTTATTCTGATTTAGTTGAAAGTTTGATTATTCTAGAATTTTTATTAAAAAAAAATATACATAATCACGAAAGATGTCGTGTTTGATAAAAATTAATGCAAATAATTAAAATTTTAAAAATATGTATAAGTATAAATAAAAGTTAAAGTTAGTATAACTTTATCGCTTCTCGGCCTCTGGCTAAGATCAAAGTGTAGTATCTGTTCTCATCAGTTTAATATCTGATGGGGGGTCCATTGGGCCCCCGCGATATTAAATCGATTTTTGTGAGCGGACTGGTTGCGCAGAGCTTGCTCGGCACCAGTCACGGATCGACCTAGCGTTGCACTTTACTGCTAGGACCGGTCCACAATACCCTTTCGGGTTAAAAAACTCAAAACAAATGTAAAACTAATTAAAATCTATTATAGATTTTTCATTTCATCCAAATTATGCTAAATTCTGAAAAAAAATATTCCAGGTTAAGATATTTTCCCTATGTCTTAAAAAATATAAACTAAGTGGTCCAAGCCAATTAGTACGATATCTTTTACGGAATTTCACTGATTCTTCATTGTTTAATTATAATCTATATTTAATTATGGATAACATAAATATTGATAAACATTTATTAATGATTAATTAAAAACAAATTCGCCTTCTTTAACTAAAGACTTGAGTATTGGCCAAACTTTAAGTGTAACATGTCGTCAAAGACTTACTATTTGGAGAAGATTTAAATAGATTCTTTTTCAGTACAATCTGAATATGCTATTTCGATATTTCTTTCTTAAAGAAAGATAAAGACTTAATCTATCAATACTGTCAACAAGGAAGAGAAGCACTTAACTGCTAGGACCGGTTCACAAAACCCTTTCGGGTTAAAAAACTTAAAACAAATGTAAAATTAATTAAAATCCATTGTAGATTTTTCATCCAAACTATGATAAATTTTTATAGAAAAAAATTGCAGCTTAAGATATTTTCCCTATATCTTAAAAAATATAAACCTGTTCAGGTTTTGAAATTTATCTAAAGTAGCAAAAGAAAATTCAAATAAGCTGGTAAGACTAATACTAAAATAAATTTTTAATCATTCGAAGATATAAAATTTATACTTAATAAAGATTTTGTAATAACAGATAAAGAAATTTCAATTTTTTCAATTGTTAACATTCAAAATTTATTTAAAAAATTAAAAAAATTAAATGTTAATTATTTCTCTTATAGTCTGACTTGCCACCATATTTATACTCAACCTGAATATTGCTAATCACCGCATCTTTTTGAATGGCTTTGCACATATCATAAACAGCTAATAGAGCTACAGAACAAGCAGTCAAAGCTTCCATTTCAACACCAGTCTTGCTGGTTGAAGTTTTGCATATAGCCTCGCATCTAACTCTAAAATTTTCTTTATCTTGAATAAATTTAATATCACAAACATCTAGCATGATTTGATGGCATAATGGAATCAAATTTTGAGTTTGTTTAGAAGCTTGGATACCAGCAATTTGTGCAACTATCAAAGCGTTTCCTTTTTTTAGTTTATTTTCTGTCAATGCATTAAATGTCTGCTCATTTAGCTGAATAAATCCTGATGCGCAAGCCACTCGTACAGGTTTGGACTCTGGTTGTATTTTTTCACTTATATCTACTTGCTTGGGAAGACTGGTTTCGTTGTCTAGATGAGTAAATTGAGACGAAAGATAACTTGAATTTGGTTGAGTCCTTTCTTCATAATAAGTTTTGAACTGGTCATACAATTTTTTTTGCTCGTCAAACGAGTCAGTCGAATAAAGCATGACCGATTGGTGCTTAGCTATTTTTGAGTTTAAATATGGTAAAAAGTTAGAACTATTTACATTCAAAATAGTGGTATTTAGGTGAGCTCTTGGACGATTATCTTTAAAATTAAAAATCAATTATCATATATTAAAAAAAAATTTAAAAAAAAACCTTACCCACCAATAAGGATCATTGGACGGTTTTTCAAACTTGGTAAAACGTCCAGACCTTTAGATTTAAATAAAAAAATAAATTTTAATTCAAATTATAAATAAATAAATTTTATATATTTCAATTCAAGAAAAAGTTTTTCTACATAGGAAAACAAATATTTTATTTATAAGAAATCAAAAAATCAATATTAAATTTTAATTGATAGATAACAATTAAAAGTATAAAAAATCTAATAAAAAGAATAATGATTACAAAATGATTAATAATTAGAAATTGAAGAAAAATTAAATTAATTTTTAAAATTTAAAATGCTTATCTATGTAAAAATTATTCATAAAATTAAATTTATTGTCTAATTATTTAGAAAAGGTTTATAGTTTAAGTGAATTTAACAAATAAACCGAAAATTTTTTTAAAATACACTCTCTGACTATTAAATTTGGCAATAGAGTAATCAATATTTTAAAGCAATTACAAATTTTTAAAATTATTCTTGTAATTATTTCCTGAATACCTCTACATTTTAAATTTAAATTAAAAAATTACCTGCATGTTTTTGTTTTTTCCTCTTGATAGCTGCACTAATAAGTTCAGATAAATCGTTGTCGCTTATATTATTTCGGATAGCATCTCTCAGACTAACCTCTGAATTGCCAAATAAACAAACTTTCAAATTACCATCAGCTGTGAGTCTTATTCGATTGCAAGTGTGACAAAAGTGTTCGCTCATAGATGTTATAAATCCAAACTGGCCTTTATAGTTATCAATTTTAAAAGCCTTAATACATCTTTTAATAAAAAATTAAGTTAATCGTTATAAATATACTTTTGATGTATCATTTGGATCATCCTGAAGTTTACTGATACTCTCAATAGGATATTTTTGAGCTATTATTTTCATCATTTCCTTAAACGAAACCATTTTTTTATTATTCCACTTATTACCATCAAATGGCATATACTCTATAAATCTAACATCTACATTCTTAGTTAAAAAAAATCAAATAAATTAAAAAAATCGAGACGAAACCAACTTTATCTTTAGTAAATTCAATAAAATTTGTTATCTCATCATCATTTAGTCCCTTCATGACTACGCAGTTAATTTTCAATGGCGAAAAACCAGTTTCCAGCGCGGCATCTATGCTCTTCATTACTTTAGACCATCCTTTTCGCTTAGTTATAAAATCAAACTTCTTTTCTTCCAAAGTGTCCAGACTAATATTCAATTGGTTTAAACCTGCTTCTTTGAGCTCATTTATTTTACGCGATAAAACAATTCCATTCGTAGTCATTCCAATTTTTTTAATTGTTTGAATTTGGCCCACTTGGCGAACAATATCAACACAATCTTTGCGTACCAAAGGTTCACCACCAGTAAAACGAACTTTGTTCACCCCAAGCTTGGCAAAAAAGCCAACTAATCTCACTATTTCATCGGCAGTTAAAAGTTTTTGATTAGCGGTGAGAGAAACACCTTCCTCAGGCATACAATATGTACCTTTATGAAAGATAAATATTTTTTTAAATTAATATAATAATTAATTACATCTTAAATTGCAGCGTTCGGTTAATGAAACTCTTAAGTAAGTGTGCTTTCGTCCAAAAAGATCATAGAGTGTTGACTTGGGCTCAATGGCCGTCTTTGGCTGGACTAATTGATCAACTGATTTTAAGCTAGTTGACACTTTAACTGAATTAAGTCTGGATATTAGATTTTTGCTCATTTTAGTTAGTCTTTAAATTTTTAAAAAGCTTAAACTTTTTATACTATTTGATAAGATAATTTATTACAAGAGTCAAACTTTTATTAAGTGTCATGCTTTTTAAATTTTTTAATTATAAAGCTTCAAAATTTTCAAAATTTAAATAAAATATTCAACATAATTTAGGAAAAATTATGAAAATGTTTTCTTTTTTACATGTTTAAGCTTGCTTTAAGATGGATTGGATAAATAGGAAAATTTTTGAATATTTTGGAAAATAAGATGGAAAAACATTGGGCCATTATAAAGAGAGTGGATGGAAACGTCGATTCGACACCTGTTAAACTTTACAAAGATACTTATCTTTTTGGAAGAGCTAAAGGTGTTTAATATTCTTTATTTTAATCTCTTAAATCATTTTTAAATTTTAGATTGTGAATTTTGTTTTGAGAATAAATTTTTATCCAAAAAGCATTGCTTTATTCAGCGAGTTGATCCCAAAGACAATGATTTTATCCTTTGCGATCAAAGTTCGAATGGAATTCTAGTTAATTTCAACCAAAAAATTAATAGAGAAGTAAACAAGCCAACATACTGTTTATAGCTCATTTAATTTTTTTATTTAGAAAATTAAATTAAATGATCAAGATGTTATTTATTTGGTATATAGAAATGATCAACCAAAAAAAAGTAAAAATAATAAAAAATTAAATTGATAAGCTAATTTTTCGAGGTCTTACCGAATTTTCTTTCAATAATGTAAAAAAATATCAAATAATTTTTTTTAATATTTATTTTGATATTTAAAAACGCCAAAAGAAGCCAATATACACATTCTCTATTTATACTTTTAATTTTATTAAGATATCATTCTGAAATTCGAGGTTTATAAGGAAGAAAAAAATGATAATGGAACGGATGTAGTGGCTCTAAATAAAGATGAAATAAAATTAAACAAGAAAAGAGGCATCGAGTCAGAATCTGATATAAAAGATAAAATAATAAAAACTGAAAAAAACAATGAAAGTGTTGAGAAAAAAGAAATAGAAAAAGAAAGAGATGAAGATGAAGACGACTTCACCGAAAATATAACATGTACCATCTGCAATGACATTATTTACGACTGTGTAAGGTAAAGATATTTGAAATTTGAAATTTACTTATAAATAGATAACAATTTAAAAAAAAGCCTTCAACCTTGCTTGCATTCTTATTGTGGTGCATGCTACTCAGAATGGATGGTAAAGTCTCAAGAGTGTCCCATATGCAGAAAAAGAGTTGAACGAATAGCTAAAAATCACCTTATCAACAACATTATTGAATCATTTTTAAACAAATATCCTCAAAAAAAGCGTTCTGAGGAGGAAATAAAGCAATTGAAAGAGAAGAATAAAATTGATCAAGATATGGTATGCGAATTTAATATACCTTAAGGAAAAATTACTAAAAAAAGTTTAGCCTTATCCGGAAAGGAAAGAAAAACTTGAAAAATTTAATGATGATTATGAGAGTGATGATGATCTGAAAAAAAATAAAAATGATCAAAATGATCAAAACAATGAAAATATTGAAAATAATTTGTCTGACACTGAATCCGATAGAGGAAGCATTTTTAGATCAGATAATGAAAATGATGATAGTGATGATGATAATTATAACTTATTAGGAAATAACTATCCAAATAATCTCCGAGTTGGTAATATTTGGCCAAATCAAAATCAATAGTAAATTTTCTAGTTTTTAGTTTAAATAGTTTTAATTTATTGTGTTTTGTTTTAAGTTTTCATCCTCGAGTTTATAATCAACCATTTAAATTTACCTGTCGGCAATGTCCACAAAATAAAGTATTCGATCTAGGGCTATTTGTGCATAACTATACATGCACTCCGTTTCAAAACCATTTGCTGTGCCAATGTTGTCTAGAAGCGTTTCCGGACAGGAATCAAGAAATAAACAGAAATCCTCTGTTGCCAAAACAAAATTGTACCATGTGTTTCACTCCTTATTGTAATCTGTATTGGGGCTGTAATAAAGGAGGATGTAAAAAATGCCTGATACTTTTTAAAGACTTTGTGCCTGACAATGATTGTTTAAATTTATTAATAAATGAAAATAAATATGAATCAGATATATTTAGTGATTGGATTGTGCGCAAGAATAAGAAAGTTGAGGACATATTTGAGTATTGTTTGTCTAAACTAAAAATTGGAAAATATAAGCTACAAATGATAAATTCCAATGATGCCTTGGATAAAGCTTTGTGCAGAAAGTGTGCATTAACACTATTTTCCCAATTGGCTTATCAGTTTAGAAGCGAGATTCCAAATGATCAACTAATTAGTAAAAAAGTTAAAATGTTATCTAAAAAATATTAAATCTTAAAAAATAGATAATGACAATCAGTTGAGACCAGATTGTTATTGGGGAAAAGAATGTCGCACTCAAAAACATAACTTAAACCATGCAAAGTATTCTAATATATTTTTTAAAACATAAATGAATAAATGATGTTTTATATCTTAAAAGGAAATATAATCACATTTGTGAAAAAACCAAAATATGAATAAAACGAAACATATTTTCAATTAATTATAATTTAAAAAAATTAAATAAAAAAAAGTTGTGTGTGTAAATATACTGAAAATATTAAATTAATTTGTTTTTAACCAAATGATTTTTTAAAATAAATTTTTAATGAAAGCATAAATACTTTGAATTTACTAACAGAACTAAAACAAGTAAAAATGAATGGACCAGAAAAAAAGTAAAATCAAAGGATCAAAAATAAAATGGAAAATAGAACGTAAGGAATAAAATAACTTTAATCTTGATAATTTGACAGATAAATTGTAATAAAAATACAAATAAAATAATTTTAAGAATAATAAGAACAATCAAGGAATTGTAAATTGCAAATACAAAAAGAACAAAAATTCTTCCTTTTTTGATAAATATATTTAGAAAAATACTGCAACATACTTTGTTGCATTTTTTTTACCAAAAATTTTTTTTTTATTTATTAAGTATAAACTGTTCGAGGAATGAACTCCTTCAGTAAAGTATAACTAAAAAAAAGAAATGTTATTTGATAAGCATATTTAATGAGTGTTACATAAAAGGATTATAAAGATGAATAGAAGAATAAAGAATAAGATAAAATGTTATGATTACGGAGTTAGGAAGGAAATTGTAAGGTATAGACTACACAACGGGGTAACTAGGCTCGAAATTCTCTAGGGCCAAAAATATTTCTCTAGGGCCCTGTATTCCTTAATAAGTCTCATTACTAATGGTGTTAAATTTTTTAGTCCACTACTGATATAAGACTCATTGAGATCAAATAATCGATTATCTAAACAAAAACTTTATTTTCTTTTTATAGGTAAACCAAGTCAATAATCCTTTAAGTATTTTTGATGTTTTACTTTTTGTCTTTTATTTACATCAGAAAAATTATTTTAGGTAAAAAAGATGCAACAAAGTATATTGCAGTATTTTTTTAAATATATTTTATTTTAGTAAATTTTGATTTATCAAAAAAGCAAGAATTTTTGTTTTTTTTGTATTTTTTGTTCTGGAGCTACAATATTAACTTAATTTTTCCTTCACAATACTACTCATATGCCACCTAGCGCATATCGTAATTCAGCTATCATAGATGACTTCATTCGTAAGTTATCGCTGCAAGCCTAGCTTGCTTCAGCTTTTTTATTGTTATTAATAAGTACAATAATTGAAAGTATTTAAATAAAAAAGAAGTTCAAAATTTGTTCTCTTTATGGTCTCTGATTTTTCTTTCGCTATCCCATTAACTTTCTCTATCTCTCTTCCAGAGCTATTACAATAGATCTCAATCATGAATTTAAATTTTTTAATAACAGTTAATTTTAATTGAGTATTAAAATATAATTTCATCAAGTTGAAATTTCTTTATTTAAGACTTTAAAAAATACATTTTGAAACGAAAATTTGGCAAGTTAGTTAAGATATTCTTATTAGCATTATTTTTAAGTAAAAAAATTGTAAATAAAGTAATAAACTAGAATTTGTTTTGAAAGCGTTTATAAGAAATATTTTTTAATTTACTTTGAAAATGCAGTTTATTAAAATGTCAAAAATATTATCAGTTGGACAAAAACATATTCGTAAATTTCATATAAATATTTATAATGAATAAATTTATTTATTTTTAATCAGTTAAAACAAATTTTTTACAGAAAAATCAAATAAGAAATAGTTCGCATGGAAATTCTGAATTTCAAAGAACTTCAATTATTTATACCATGTTTGGCGCTGGTCTTGCCGGAATAATTACCATGGTAATTCATTTCAGTTACTTATTTTCGTCTTCAAATAACTTAATAATTTAGGTTTTGATGAATAACACCAAACGAGACGAATAAAAAAGAAGTTTTTACATGAAAAGAAACTAAAGATATTTAAATAAAGATCGATATTTAAATCATTTAATAAGTTATTGTTAAATAAAAAAATGTAATAAATTAATAATCTAAATTGAAAATATCGTACATGTCACATTTATGTATCAAAAAAAAAATAATTTTTCAAAGTTTGATATTATAATACTAATTAGTATTAAGTACTTACTTTAAATATTCATCCTTTTTTTTACACTCCTTTTAAAATTTTTAATAATTGAAAAAAACATCAGCATTTATAATAAATAGCTTTTACAAAATATACAATTTTTTACAAAGATACTGTTGTCTTAATTAAAAGTAAATAAATTTCTAAAATTAAATTAATTTAATCAAAATATTGATTAGAATATTTTCCTCAAATTCATCTATATATTCTTGCTTTTATTTTTAAAAAATATTATTTTAAAAATTGCTAAATTTTGCTTGAAAAAATGATTTCACATATATGGAAAGGTAAATCGATTGAAATTTTTTAAATTCTAATCATCTTTGGCTTTCTCGATGATATAAATAAAAGTTTATTCTATTTTATCATTTTTATAAAATTATTTTTATATTACGAATAGTAAATTCAATTATTATCAAATTTTAAAAGAATATATAAAATTCAACACAATTTTCATAATCTTTTTACATAATTATTTTGTCTTTTTTTTTCAACATACTAGCTGAGCATTCAAATAGATTCAAACAATGCTATATAACTTGATATTTTCTTGTAAAGCTAAATAAAACAATAATATAGTAACATGTATTAATATTTTTTAAATATTTAAATTTTATTTTTATCTAAATAACGCTTTAATAAAACTTAATAAACTTTGCTATTGTACCTAAATTCAATTTAGATCAAAAATGAGGAATATTCGCTTTGTCAATTTGATACAACGATTGAATACTTTTAACAAAAATAGCAATGCTATTTTGAGACAAACTAGTTTTCTAAGAATTAATACCAAGTCACCTGAGTCTGGCTATAATGGTCAGTTCAAACGATACTCAAGTTCTAGTCATGGAAGTTCGGACTTTAAAAGAACTTCAATAATTTACACCCTCTTTGGTGCATCTTTAGCTGGCGGCGTTACAGTAAATTATATACCAACAAGTTAAAATAGTTATTGTATAAATTTTAAAAGATTTTTATGCTAAATTCTGACCAAAGATTTGGGTCTGTAAAAGCATCTACACAAGAAATTGCTGAGCAACTTGAGATTGAGCCACAACTGGCTGAAGAGATTTCCAAAGAGCCAGAACCATTAGTCGATTCAGAGAAAGAAAATGCTGAGTCTCAACAAGCCGAGTCACCAGAGTCTGAAGCAAATCAAGTTGAGAAAGAAAATAGCTCGAATGAAACTTCCGAACAGGCTCCGGAGTCCCAGCAAGAGCCCGTTC
The DNA here is from genome assembly GCA_016802295.1 of Brachionus rotundiformis. NCBI lineage: Eukaryota > Metazoa > Rotifera > Eurotatoria > Ploima > Brachionidae > Brachionus > Brachionus rotundiformis. The sequence continues at coordinate 3,369,836 of JAESIW010000200.1, forward strand.
CAACCGAAGAAGAATTAAAAGCTAAAAAATTAGATGAAGAAAAGTTTTTACCAGAAATTCCAAGTCATGCTCAGTATTTAATAGTTGGAGGAGGAACTGCGGCGATGGCAGCTTTTAAAGCTATTCGAGCCAACGATCCCACAGCCAAAGTACTTAATTTTTTCGTTATCTATTTTATTTATAATTTATTTGATCTATAGGTATTAGTGGTCACCGAAGAAGACTATAAGCCTTATATGAGACCACCCTTGTCCAAAGATCTTTGGTTGACTGATAATGAAGATCTCATTAAGGAATTAAAATTTAAGCAATATAATGGAAACGAAAGAAGTCTTTTCTTTCTAGAGGATGAATTTTATGTCCAACCTAAATATTTGAATGAACAAGAGAATGGTGGCGTTGCCATTCTAACTGGAAAACGTGTCGAACAAATCGATGTTCAAAACAAAACTGTTAAATTAAACAATAATTGGGAAGTAGCATTTGACAAGTGTTTAATAGCCACTGGAGGAAGACCAAGAAATTTACCTGTATTTGATAAATCTTGGGAAAAGCTTCAACAGCGAGTTACATTATTCAGAAATGTGAGCTGGATTTTTTTTTGAAATTTTATATTTTATTTTCAATTATAAAAAAATCAGATTGAGGATTTTAAAAAATTGTACTCAATTGCTAAAGAGGGTAAAACAATTGCCATTGTCGGGGGAGGTTTCCTGGGCTCCGAATTAGCTTGTGCTCTAGGTCATGTGTCAAAAAATTTTGGCGGTAAAGTCATTCAAGTTTTTCCAGAGTCTGGAATCTTGGGAAAAATACTACCTCAATATTTAAGTGAATGGACTACTGCCAAAGTTAGAGATGGTAAAACAAAATTAACCACATTTTCGAAAAAAAAATTTGTAATTTTATTCTAGAGGGTGTTAGCGTTATTCCTAATGTAACCATAAACAAGGCACAGTTAAACGATGACAAAGTAGAGCTTGGTCTACAAGCAACTAAACCTGATGGTCCAGATGCCAAATGGCTTCTAGCCGATCATGTAGTTGTAGCTGTTGGTTTAGAACCCAATGTTGAGTTAGCTGAAAATTCAGGCTTTGAAACCGACCCGAAATACGGTGGATATTTGGTAAATGCTGAGTTGCAGGCCAGGAATAACATATGGGTAGCTGGTGACGCTGCTTGTTTCTACGACATCAAATTGGGAAGAAGACGTGTTGAACATCACGATCATGCCGTGGTCAGTGGAAGACTTGCCGGAGAGAATATGACTGGAGCTGGAAAACCCTACTGGCATCAATCCATGTTCTGGTATCAAGAATAATTTTTTTTTCAATATTTCAATATTTCAAAAAGGTCTGATTTAGGACCAAAGATTGGTTTTGAAGCTATTGGTTTGATTGATTCCTCACTTCAAACTGTCGGTCTTTTTGCCAAAGCAGAAGAAGCTGATACCCCCAAGGCTCAAGTTCAAGAGAGCAACGAGTCTTTAAGATCGGAAGTCAAAGATACACAAGTAATTATTATTGATGAATTTTTATAGTATAAATTTTAAATTTTTTTCTATAAGCTTCCTCAATCTGAACAGAACACAGAACTCAAAACCCCAAAATCAATGGATGAATATGGTAAAGGAGTTATTTTGTATCTAAAAAATGATACTATTGTTGGTGTTCTAACATGGAACGTTTTTAAACGAATTGCAATTGCTAGACAAGTAGGATAATTATTTATTTATTCATAATATCTATTAATTATTTATTGAATTAATAGTTGATTCAGTCGCAAGAGAAAGTAACTAATTTTGCTGAAATGGCCAAATTATTCAGAATAAATGCCACTGGACTAGAAGGAGATAGTTCTAATTAATTCAAAATGACAAGCTATTTAATAATCAGCAGTAATAAAATCAAATCGCATTAAAAATGATGCTTGACTCTGTTAAGTCATGGATCGAAATTTCTAATTTCGAATCTTGACTTTTTTAGTTTTCTTGGTCTTTTATTTTTAATTTAATAAAAAATTAACTACTTTAATTTACTCAAGCTTAAGTAGGTCTCATAAAAGCCACAATTTTCTAATATTTATGTTTGTCTGATTTTGTCTAAGATTTAAATATCGGCTAAATAAACCCTAAATTTTTTGCAACAAAGTTTTAAATACTCGCAAAATATTGATATTATTTTTCGATTACATCAAATATTTCATAATAATGAGGAGACAGTTTATAAATATTTAAAAATAGTATCCAAACTCAATCAATTATCATTTATATTATTCTTATTAGGATAGAAAAGTCACAGATATTTTTATCATCTTTTAAATAATAAGACTAAAAATCAAATGAGCATTTGGTAAAAAAAAGGAATAAAAATATTAAATTTTTCTAGGGCACATGGAGAGTTTAAGGATCTGTCAAAAATAAATTGATGATATCGTCTAAACTTGTCAGTTTGTTTAAAACAAGCTATCTTTACTCTATTGGGTTAATAAAACTTTCCAATATATTTTGGTGATTTTATCGAATTGAACTTTATTGACTCTGGGTTGATTATTTGACAATCTTTTGATTAAGTCTTTTTTCAAGAAATGAAAAAAATCGTCATTATAAAAACTTTTCTAAAATGATATATTTTAAGAGTTTCTTAAATTTTTTCGATTCAAAAATAAATAAACACCTTTGTATTTTCATCTTTATAGTAAAATTACAAAATATCTTACTCTTAAAAGAAATGAATCTAAAAACAATTGGCTTCAGTCAGAATTAAATTTAAAATTTGAATAATTTATTAGATACAAAATTTCACAGATTAATTTAAGTTAGTTTGTTTAATTAATTGATTTCTTAAGTCTTGATAAATTTCCTTTATTAATTTAGATTATAATTCTTAAATATTTGTTAAGATTTTGATTATGAAATTACCAATGTTTGTCTTCTTTATTCTAATAATAAAGGATTAATTAATTAATACTTTTTTTGGTAAAATTTTTAAATTTTATTTTACTTAATTTGACAGCTTATCTTTTATAATATCAGAAATTGCATAAAAAAAATTGAATATACTAAACTAAGCTTTTCTATTGAAAAGATATTTCTTAAGATTAAATTTTTAAGTTTGAAATGAGAAGCTATCTCTTAGAACTCAAAAGACACTCATTATTAAAAATAAACAAGATTTCAATTATCTTGAGCGAACCTCTGGGCGCAAGATTTTTATTTTTTATTTAAAAAAAATCCGAGATAAAGCTTCAAAATTTATAATAAATAGATTTATTTTAATCAAAACGATTTATTTTTGAAACTTAAATAAAATTCAGAGTTTTTTTGTTTAACTTAAAAACTTAATAAGTAAATCATTCTTATTTGATAATATGAAACTATAAAACTAAGGTAAATTGATTTTTGAGGAAAAGTGAATTTTTTATTAAATAATTTTGAAAATATTGGATTTTTTTAGAGTAAAAAAATCTTGGATATATTAGTAAAAAATTGAAATAATTAGAAATTTCAAAATTAGTTTAAATTGACTCTTAGACAAGCTTAATACCAAATAGCATGTGCTTTTAGAATTAAAATTAGGCTCTTCTAAGGTAGAGTTGTTGTAGTCGTTTGAGAATTATTGATTTCTTTAATTTAAGTGACAAATTTTCTGCTAAAATTTTAGATGGAGAGTATAGACAAAAATGATAGTCCAAATAATTCGGCGCTTAACGAAAGAACCGAATCGTTTGACAGAAATTGTGATTTGGAATACTGTTATGACGATCTTAGCTTAAAGTACGATAATAGCCCCACGGAATGGAGATATAACACAGATTTTTCAGGCAAATCGACACTACCTGAATATTATAAAGTAAGTTCAATTGGCATTTTATCAATACCGCTATTGCCTATGGCTTGACTGCAATTCTAGACTTTTGAATTATTTTTAATTTTAAAAACAAAAACAAAATCCTCACCATTCAAAAAAATAAATAAAATAAACTATTTTTTATTCAAGTAATTGACCATTTTTGTTGTTTAAAAATAACAGTTTAATATTAAGATTTAAAATAAACTACGAAAAAATTTGACCATTGTTTTAGATGATCCCTTTAGTTCATTATTTTTTTAGTCTTTTGAGCTTAATTCCCTTATTTAAATCAAAATTTACATAAAATTTTGTTCGAGTGCTTTGATTTTGGAAGATTTTTGAATATTTAATAAATTAGTCTTAAACGAAAATTTATTTTATTCGAATTTACCACCATTTAGGCAAAATTCATTTGAATTTACCTGGTCTTTATCAGCCAATTTATCTAAATTTCAACCATCTTCACCAATTGAATATATTAAGTCATTGCTAAGTTTATCTAAATTTTACTTTTAAAGTACCTATGTCTTTTTAGTGATACTCAAAAATCTATCTTCTTAAATTATTAATGTAAATAATAACATTTAGTTCTCTTGAGCAAATAATTTAACTTGGTTTGTTTCCAAAGCAAATAAAGTTTAAAATTAAAATAAAATATTGCCGAATAAAATTTATTTCCAGTTTAAATTATGATTATATAAGCGACGCTAGAAACATGATTAGAGTTATTTAGTCTTCTTAGTCTAAGGATACAATTTTCGTTCGAATAATTAAGTTCTAAGACCTAATTAGCTTGGGAGAATCGAAAATATTTGCAGAATATGATCGATTATTTTAAGAGTTTCTCTCTGAATTTTTTTTCAAAAATCTACTTGATTAATTGAAGCTGATAAATTAATTTATCTTTGAAATGCTGATTCGTGCTCTAGAGCCAAGTTTTTAATTAACTTTCTAATACTTTATCGCTTCTCGGAATTGGCCATTGCTAAAAAAAAAACATATTAAAAACAAAAATCATAACCACCATATATTAGATAATATTAGATTACCATTTTTTGTTTTTTTCTTCAAGTTTATTTGTAAATAAATCATACCATAAATAGTTAGGTCAAAACTTTATTTAGATATCATTTATTTAAATATTGAAAAATTTATCAATTTTTTTCTCAATCAGGCTGACGAATTTAGATAGATAAAATTTTATAAAAATATTTTCTTCCTTTGATGCTTAAATTTTCCCTCATCAATTTTGTCCCAGTAATTTAGCTTGATTTTATTTCAATAATAGGAATTAATTTATCACTTCAGTTGTTTAATTGAAATTGAATATTTCGTTTATACAAGTTCGAGCAGAATTTCTTTTTAAAAAACAATCTCTTGAAAATTTAAATAAATTAGTTTCATTATTTTTTTATGTAATAGATTAAGATGAAATCATTATATAAGATTTGATTTGTTTTTCTAACTCGTGATATTTTTAGACTCAGCAGATTCATTTAGTAAACAACTTAATCGATTTAGTCAAAAAATTATTTTTATTATTCAAATTCAAGAATAATATTCAAATAGATAGAAAATGTTTTATTTTTGAATTTTGTGTCCCCCCTAAGAGCCATTAGGAAAGAGCATTTTAAAAAATATTAAATTGTTTTTCAAAAAAATTAATTATTTACGGATTGAACAACGATTTTTTTGATTAAATGTGATAGTTTAATTGTTCATTTATGTTTTTCTTTAGCTAAATAGTTGCATGTTTATAACCAATAAGGTTTAATTTGTGTTTAAAAACAAAAAATAAACTTCATAACGAATGAATCCATAATTTGCAGGTACTAATGAATTTTCGTTTAGTATAAAAATTTGAAAATATTATTTTTATTTCAAATTAAAATGATAAAAAAATACAAAAAAAATAATCTGGCTTAAGATCGAGCTGAAATTTTCATTTAGCTCAGTTTAAAGATAGATAAAAATGTTTTTATGTTAGAAAAATATCTTATTTATATTCGATTAAGACCCAGAATGGTTGCACATGATTTTATCAGTGTTTGAATAGATATTTCAGCTAATGCGGTCATCTTAGTCAAATTGATTAGCTTGATTCTTACAGAGCGTACCAATATTTTACAGAACTCTCATATGGCTAATTAAAATCATTCCTAGATAATTGAAATTATACTTTCTGAGAAATCGATAGCTCATATTTTACATTTAATCACAATAATAAAAATCAAATTCTTCTAATTTTAATTTATTTAAATAATTAGAGAACAATTTCTTAAAATATATATTTTTAAATTAAACTTATCACTTGTCCATAGAATAAAA
>JAESIW010000200.1:3377051-3441916 GCA_016802295.1 Brachionus rotundiformis
TTAAGATCGAGCTGAAATTTTCATTTAGCTCAGTTTAAAGATAGATAAAAATGTTTTTATGTTAGAAAAATATCTTATTTATATTCGATTAAGACCCAGAATGGTTGCACATTATTTTATCAGTGTTTGAATAGATATTTCAGCTAATGCGGTCATCTTAGCCGAATTGATTAGCTTGATTCTTACAGAGCGTACCAATATATTACAGAACTCTCATATGGCTAATTAAAATCATTCCTAGATAATTGAAATTATACTTTCTGAGAAATCGATAGCTCATATTTTACATTTAATCACAATAATAAAAATCAAATTCTTGTAATTTTAATTTATTTAAATAATTACAGAATAATTTCTTAAAATATATATTTTTAAATTAAACTTAAAAAAAATTTTATTGTGTGATTTAGGTAAGATTAAAATCTATATTAATCCCTATCGATTTTATTTGTATAGCATGAATTGGCTGATTGTTGTTCAAGATAAGATTAAAATTGATTATTTGAATTCTAGTACTTATTAGATTATTTATTACTTCAAATAAAATTTAAAGCATTCGATAAACAACTTCTTAAATTCAATTATTCTTTTATCCTTTAAAATTAGATAGGTGCATCAATTAGTAAATTTTATATTTGAAAATTAGATAGTTAATATGAAAAAATTTAAATAGACTATTTTTAATCACAAGATGGTAATTATTTGGGCATATTTTAGTTTTCAATTCGATTTAAAATAATCAATCTATTTTAAAGGATGATTTTCTTGATGAAGATTACAAGATGAACTTAGATTCAGAAATAGTTGAGCTATTAGACCAAGATTCGAATTTATTCCACGAGTGTCTTCAGATTCCAGAAGTTCTCGATTTGAGCAGTAACCATTTCATTGAAACTTCGACTCCAACAGATGATCTAATTACCATTGGACTAAATGATTTTGTGTGCGTAGGCGATAAAAAATTGGGCTATGTACGGTTCAGCGGAAGGGTTCACTTTGCCGAAGGACTTTTTTACGGCATTGAGCTTCTGGAAAAGGACGGCAAGCATGATGGGATAAAAGACAATATCAGGTTTGTAATAAATTGAGTCTATTTTTGTTTTAAATTTTTTCTAAGGAATTTATTTTTACTATTTTTAAACAAACAAAATTAAGTAATTTCTCTTTAACAAAAAAAAGCTCTAAGATATCATCAAAACTTAATTGAGCAATAAATTCAAAATAGATACAAAATTTGATTCAAGTGTCCTTTTTTTGGGCGCTGCTGAAACTAACCAAAATTTTTCTCATAAAAAAACTAGGTGTTAAGTTTGGTAAAAATATTTTTGTTTCGCCAAGGAAAAAGAAGGAGCATAATTTCTAAATTAGAATTTAAATTTATTTTCATATTATGCAACTAAATAATTAAAATGATTTTGAAGTATGCTGAAACTCATTTATTTATCTAAAATGTTTATCTGATCATAATTTTCGTCAATAAAATTTAATTTAGAATTTATTTTAAAAATTATTAGAGTAATAAACTTTAATGACTCCCCAAGGGTTTTACATTTTAAGTCTAATCTTGACAAAAGTAAAAGTTTTCTGACTAAAGCGAGTGCCTTAGGATGTTTGGAATTTTGAAAAATTACAGATGGTTTTTAAAAAATTGTTTTATTATCTATGGGTGCCTGAGAGTACTTACTTGATTAACATGGGATTAGCTTAGTTATTCTGCTCCGAAACCAATCAGGCATAAAAGCCAGCAATTAGTTTAAGAAAAGGGATTTTGATGACAAAATAATCATCACTGTCCAGAATTTAGTCATACAAAAATAATGATTTAAATAAGAAAAATTCAAAATAAACTTTTATATTTGTTAGGCTTATTTTAAATTTAAAACTAATTATAACTCTACATATTTTTATTTATTTGTAAAATTTAGCTTGAAAAAAATTTACATAGTAACAGTTCTCTTAAGCCCAAAATTATTATTAGACAATTATCTGAAATCAGAATTTTAATATGCTCCAAATTGAGTTTACTGTTAGCTTTAAGCAAAATCGACACAACGCATATTTTAAAATGTTAATTTATAAAAATTAAAATGTAATCATCAAATTTTAAAGTTCAATTTAAAACATTTTTCAAAAATGTATTTATTATGTTTTTTTTTATTCTTGAATGAATAATGCAGATAAAACCGAAATGATTCATAAAAGATAAAATGTGTTCAACAACTTTGGATTAAGGTTGGATTTTTCAACTTGTCAAACAAATCTCAAATCCATTCAGTTTGTCTATGGTTTTTAAAAAGAGGATGATGAATTTAGGCAATTATTTAATCTTTGCTAAAAATACCTTATATTGGATTTATGAACTCGAAATTTCTTATGCAATTAAGGACATATTTTTGTAATTTTATTTTCAAGTTAAAATTTATTTCCAAGTGAGCTTAGATAACTGGTTAGGGCAACCAAAAGAAGGACTTTTTATTTTTTTCAAAGCAATTTTAATAAAAAAAAAAGTTTATGTTTTAAAAATATTTAATTTGTTTTTAATATTAGAGCTTTACCTGATTTTATTTTCCTAAGTTGAATAATGTAAAGAATAAAGTCGAGCCCATAAGTAAAAATAATAAAGTTCATATGATTAAATATTAGGAGAATTTTAAATTTCTAGTTTCTCGGTAAATATTCTCATTGAAATAATTAAAAAAAATGCTTAATAAAACCAGTAAAAATGGGTTAAATAATTTTAGTTACTTTTGAGATTTATAATTATAATGCTAGTCATAAAATAAAACTAAAATGATAAATGTAAATAATAATTTTAATCAAATAAATTAGATAAATAATGTTATTTTGTCCAGTTCAAACATTTTATTAATTAATTTGGGTGCGTAATATCATTTTAAATTAGGAATTTGAATTTATTCTATGAATTTTAATTAAATATAAAAAATCGTTTTTTTTTGTTAACAAGATAAAGAATAATTAAATTTTCACTCATTTAAATCGAATAAAACAAGACTTGGTTCGTTTTGTTTTAGAAAATTATTTTTCAATTAAATGATAGTATTTTTTCTAAACAATTAAGAGAATTTATTTAGAAAAAAATGTTCCATGAAAAATTATAAACGACTCAGTTGAATGAACCTAGGGGCCTGCTGACAAGGCTTGAAAATAAATTACCAAAATCTTAACAAATAAAGCAATTTAAAATTTTAAATTCATACTATTTTATTCTTTATACAAATATTTAAGTTATATAATTAATTTTAAGATAAGAAATGAAAAATGCCTTATGGACGCTGAATATCGAGTATAGTGATTAATTTAAAGGCTATTTACTTAGCTAGGGACTTTTAGGTATTGTTTAAATCTGGCAATTCGAATTAAAATACAACTAGTCAGTGGCTTGAGCAGCGCCAAAAGGCATTGTTTAGTTCACAAATTGTGCGAAACTATAGGTATCGTTTTTTGTTTGAAAAGTCAGTCGATTTGCTTAGTTTTACCTTTTTCTTATTTAAAGATTAGTTTATCTCCAAGCGATTTCTTAATTCGCAGGCGTTTATTTGTTTGGGAAAATATTTCTTTAATATTGATATCTCAACATGACAAGCTATATATTTTGGTCTATAGATTTAATTTTCAAAATTGTCTTGCTAATTTTTACTCACGTGCATTGAGTTTTTTTTACCAAAGTGGTCAATATTTTTTTATTTTCTTAAGGTAGACAATCATTAATTTGAAGCTAGTTAAATAAAAATTATTAGGTAAATTGGTCAATAAGTCATCTTTTTAAAATTTAGCTAATTAAATTAAGGAGATTTAATAAGATGGTATTTAAAAATGCAAATTAAAACTTGACCAAATATTTATATTTTGTAGAGAATGTTTGATATCAATCAAAAATGAGCCGGCTAGTTTAAAAGTAGTATGTAGCGTGGCTTATTTATATTGCCAATTCAAATTAGAAAGAAAATTGTGAGAAAAGAAAGGAAATGTGCCTAGAAGGCAATCTTGTGTCAGTCACATTATTCGTCGGTGTCTTTAAACGTGGGTTTGTTCATGTTTCTAATATTTACATTCTAAAATTGATTTATAGAAAATTTTGAATTATTTTAGAAAAGAATAGGTTTGATCACTTTAACGTTGTCTTATTAATTATAATCTTGATAAATTCTAGATTCTTAATTGGTTTTGGTGTCTCGTAGAGCCCAAATTGTTAAGCACGGCTTTAGTAAATATTTATTAAGGAGCTAATTTTAAATATTCTTATTTACAATTAGTTGGACTCAAATAAATAAAAACCAATATTAAAATCACATGGTTATAGTTTAAGGAAACAATAGAGTCCTTTTGATTAAAAAGATTTTTTTTTTTATTAATCTTTAAGTAAACTAAATATTGAAGGATTATGAATATTTACGAGCACTCATTTCCAAAGATGGTTTTTGAACCAAAATGAACTGTGCAATTTTTATAAATAAATTAATTTTTTAATTATTTTTTACCCTAATCACGAATGATTTTTTTTGAAACTTTAATTTAAGACTACTTGACCTTAAGGTTTGACTTTAACTTGGAACATTGATTTCTATGGAAACATTTTTAAAGTAAAACTTGTCGAATCATAAATCTTTCAATAGCTTTATTAGATGCTGTTATATAGTTAATAATTAAAAGAAATTGGTTGTTTAATTAGATCTTGAATAATTTTATTAAATGAGCTATCTAGTTTTGGTATTTAAAAAAAAAGATAAGATTTTATATAGAACACTTTAATTATCAACCCGATGTGAATCAAGATTAGAATTGTTTTGAAAATTTTATCACTATTTGAGCGACATGGTTTTTCTTATCAGAATGAGATCTCTTATTTTTTCAAAATTAAATATTAAATTTTTCTAACAGATTGAATCGTGTGCCATGACACTTTAAATATCTATATTGCTAGGAATTTTAAAAAATAGCCATAATATGCTATGGTTCATAAATTTATAAATAATCGGTATATATTTACGAGGCATTATTAGTTTTTTTTTCCTACCGATATCAAAATGCTCAATGATTTATTGACTAGGAAAGTTTAGTATGAAGTTTTTGTATGCCTCCTCGAGATATAACAACCAAATGAGTTAATTAATTATTTTATAAATGAAGGCAGCCAAGGATGAGTAAAAAAAATACCCATCTTATACAACCAAATATTTGTGTTTAGGTCTTGTTTTGTTTTAAATAGAATCTTGGTTCAATTAAAAGCATCAAATTTATTAATTTAATTTTTTAATTTAAAAGAAGCTTAATTAAAGAAAAATAAATTTAATTGCATTTTGAAACTAATAAAGTTTTTAATTTAAATTTTCAGAATTGTGTCTTGGCTATTTTAGTCAACGAAATTTCTAAAAAGGTAGATAGTTCAAATATTTAACTTAGGCAAAAAGATTAATAAAAATACTCAAGTAAACTCTCTAAAAATAAAGACAAAATTGATCAGATTTCAAAATTTTATTTATGATTCAAAATGGTATAATTTTAATAAATTAGGGGATTTTTAAAGTTAGCCCTTGCGCTTTGCCTATTATTTAGCTAGTAGAACATTTTGATGACAAAATCGCTCGGTTTTGATAAGGTGATTTAACACAATTTTTACTAAGATCTATGATGGCTAATTAAAATTGTTCATTATTTAAAAAAGTGAGGGTTAATTATGAAGTTCTTTTTCAAGCTCGTTTGATTAGTTAATAATGCTTTTATTTAAAAAAAAATTTGAATTTTTGAATGCTTTGCTGATTTTTATAATTTTTCAAGATACTTTAAATGCAAGCCCAACCACGGTTTATTTGCGCCAATAGACAAAGTTAAACTTTACCCCATAACGTCGAATTATTGTCATAAATTGGAAAAAATACGCTTTCCTGATAAATATCCGATCGACTGCAATTCCACTAATATTTTTAAACCGATAAAATTGAGCGAAGATTTCACCACAAATAATGTACCATTTGGCAAAAGAGTGAAAAAATTAAAGAAAGATAACAGCGAAGTAAAACCAAAGCGGAATACGAAATTGAGTAATATGATGACAAACAAGGTAATGATACAAAAATCTGGCAATTACCAAATGACGGTCAAAAATGACAATCCTTACCAAAGTCAGAATTTGTCAAATCAAAAAAGCAGTCTTTTGAACAAATTAAGCCAGCAATTCAAGCTTAAATTTAACTCGGCAGCGGTGGCAAAATCTGAATCAATCGAGAGTGAAAAACGCAAAACTCTGGATGCCAATCAATTAGCTAGCTCGATTGGTAAGTCAGTTCATTATATTTATTTGAAAATTTGACAAATTCAAGACTTAAATTACAATGACCATATTTTAAATCTTTTATTTTGTTGATTTAAAAGTTCGCTTTAAATGAGATTTTTGTCTTAATTGCCTAATAAATATCTGGTATTTAAATTTTATGATAATTAAATTTTAAATTAGTTAAAGAAGCTATTTTCAATTAGTTATATTTCAAATAAATTTCTAATATTTAAATGTTGAAGGTAGATTTTTTTTCCTAATTAGATTTTTCTCATTTGAAAGCGAAAATTTGCCTTTGTTAATTTTTTTGGAAAATTTATGAACAAGAACTTGAATTTTAGAAAATTCTACATTTTAGCCTTAGACAAATAATTAGGAATTTTAATAGAAATTTCTCATCCGAATTCAAACATTCCGTATTTGTTAAATTAAGAGACCACAGGCGATATATGTTTAGTTTATTATCGACCCGATAGGATGAATATAAAAATCTATCTTCAGTTTAGCTTGAATTTTTTGCTTTTTATCTAGGCCTTAAGCATGGTAAACTCGGCCTAACTATTTTAGGCTACGATAGTTTTTCTAATCCTCATCTAAATCGAGTCGCATTTAGACACAATTAGACAATGCGGCAAAAATATATGGCTCCAGTATTCTAATTTAAATCTACACTTAGGCAAGATCAGACAAATCCTCTTCAGATAATTCCAAGTATGCTATTATACCAAGTCAACTAGATTCTATTGTTTTAAAGCTTCTCAAACAAATAGGTTAATTTAAACTATACATTGTTGATAATTTGGGATTTTTTGTTTTTTTATTTTTCAAAAAAATTATTCAATAGGGCCAGAATGCATTAAAAAATTTGATAATCTTTTTTTAAATAATCCTTGTCAAGCTAGATATTAATTGATCGCCAACTCAATTACAAACCGAGTCAGACTGGTCACGAAATAATTTAATTTTTGAAAAAGCCTTAATTTAGACTCAATATCATGTAATTTTCAATAGAACTAATTTGTACTAGTAAACTGAGGGAGCCGGGTCTTGGGAGGATAGATTTTTTTTTAATTGGTTTTCGAAAGAACTGAGACCATCGTTCTAGCCGCCGATGACATAAAATTTTTCTTTTTTTTTATTAATTAAATTTAAGCCAACTTTCATAAAAATAAAATTAAATCTTATAAAATTTAGTTTAAATTAATCAAACAAAATTGCTCAAACAAAAGTAGTTGTTGTTGTTGTTTGGCGTTCAAACGAGCTTCAACAAAAATAAATTAATTAAGATTATTTAGAAATTTAAGTTTTTTATTAGGCTTTTTGTGTTCGATTTAATTATTTATTCATTTTTGTTGCATTTTAGATCAATCGAAAAAATCAAAATTAAAAGCACCACTAAGCTTTAAACAAACACAAGCAACCAAACCACAACAAACTGAAAAAAATCAATCCAGACCTCAATTGGAGTCGAAGCTACCCGGACCGCCAAAACTTGTAAATTCAACATTGATAGCCAAATCTCAAATTACTACGAATCAATCTAAGATAACTAATTTAGACAGTTTTGTAAATGAAAAAAGTGGTCTAAAGCGAAATGCCAACAAAAACCCCAATAGCACTGGTCACACTTCCTCCGATTCATCTACTTGTTTAAATATGAAACTAGAGGACAATTTACTGAGCTCTTCATCTAATTTTATTTCATCGGCCTCTTCTATTTCGTCAACTAGCTCGCCCGGTAGGCTGAAGCCGAACAATCAGGCCAAGCGTTGCTCCGGGGTTCCAGCTCCGGAAGTAAAGACTCGAACCTCTGCGATCCCCAGTGTGAACAAAGTCGCTTCTACTTCCTCAAATCCCATTCAAAGCAAATTGTTCAGGCTTGCCAGTGTGCCAAATCGCTCAAATAAACAGTCGGAGTCGAATTTTTCAGCCTCAACTCCTAGTAAGCTTAATCTTTCTATTAGAAAGCCAATATTGCATTCAGAGTTTAGATAATGAATAATTAAAATTAAATGATGTCTTGATATATCTACAAGAAAACTAAAACTCACTAGATCGCGAACATATTGTGAACTAGAGATTAAAAAAAATATATGAATTGAATAAATATAATTTGATTAATAGTGATATTTTAATTTTATTAGAAGAACTTTTTTTGATATTTTATAAAAGACTAGACTATTAAATATATTAGAATCTATGTGTTTTTAATTGAAAGCCAGAATTGAATTTAATTATAAAAAAAGATAAAGTTACAGACTTTTTTCTTATTTTTTTCAGCGATATTTAGCTAGTGTTTTTTTAATATCGATTTAGAGAATTGGTCATTTTTTTTAAAATTAATTGTTAAGTAAACAATAAAAAATAAAACAAGTTAATTAGTTTATAGTTGTATTTTCTTATTTAAAAGTTTTTTGATTACATACATATTTCACAATATCTTAAATTTTTGATTTTTAAATTAATTTGTCAAATATTTCTATTTAATTTAGAAAAAAAAATATGTTTAAGTTATTTAATTCAATTTCGATCATTTTGTTTGTAATTTTGTTCAAAACAATAAATTCTTCTTTATTTTTATTTTAAAAGAAAAGCTTTCAGCATTTAAAATTAATTGAAAAGTTTGCTATTAAGATATCTTAAAAAATATAATTTTGTCATATATAAACTTTTTACAAATATTTCAAATTTTCAATTATGATGCTTGACAAAAAAAAGAGGAAAAAAAAATTTTTGTTGTTATTAAAATTAATGAGATAAAATTCACAAATTCATAATAAACCACTTTCTATTTAGGTTAAATTTTTCTGTCCTTCTAGCATTTTAAAACGAATATGAATTCTTTAAAATTAAAGTTGACATTTCTAAATTTCGAGTCTTATTTTTTCCTTCAAATATATTAAAATATTAAGGCAAATATTTGATATTCTCTGACCATTTAACTTTTATTAAATTTAAATTCTATTTGTTATTCGAGGCGTTATGTTTTTTTAATAAATAGATAATTAAGCCAAAAACAAAAATCATTTGGCTGAATTTTTCTTGATATGAAAATTATTTTCCTATTTTGATTAAGCCAGAAAATTTAAAAACCATCACATGAATGTCTAGCACGAACTTTACCTGATTTCAGTCCATTTTTTATATTCGAAAAAAATAATTTCCTGAACGAAATTAGAATTTTTATTATAAATAAAGCCAACAGACATACTAAGACTAGATAAATAAAATAAATTTAAAAGATTCTCTTTTTTTACTTTATAAATTGTTTTGGTAATAATTTTTTAAATATTTAATTATCATAAAAAACATTATATTTTTGAGCGCAATATTGTCATAATCAATTAAAAAAAACGAAAAATTTATCTTCTAAATTAATTAGAACCATTAGAGCAACAATCCAACAAAATCGAGCCCTGCTCTAGCAGTTTAAACTTAACGAAACAATCAAGCTTTGGTAAAAACACGACGTCAAACTACGTAAATAATAGAGCGAGCCATCCTGTAAAGCTTGGTTATTACCAGAACAATTCACCTGTACATAATACACAAATCAGCACAAATATTCCATCAACTAAATCTACCAACAACGAATTAATTACTAAGCCATCCAGGTTATCTGTCTCTTACAAACGCTCTATTCCATCTCAGAACACAATTGGGACTAGTCGACCTACTATTTCTAAAAATTCCATTGATTCGTCTGAACCAAAGTCTAATAAAATACAAGTAAATATAATTTTTTATTAAATCAATAGTTTTTTTGTTATTCAGATCAATTTTGCGCAATATTTAATTTCTTTATTTCGCCCTATGCCTTGTTAATAATTCACAAAGTCAATATAAAGCTTGAATTATTGATATTCCTAAAGGAAATTCTTTCTTATAATTGAAGAGATTAGAATAAAAAATAATTTGTTTAATTGATTTTTCATAAAAAATAGCTAGATTTTCCAATGTTGGAATGATATCTCATTCAATTTAATTGGTAAAATAGAATATTTTTCTCTTATTCAACCTTTTAAGTGCTTGTGACAATTTTATAAGTTAAAAAAATTAATGAATTGATTTTTTTATTAAATTATTATCAAAAGTAGGAAATAAAATGCAGCGATTTTCGAAAAGTCGTTCAACAAAAATAATATTGTAAATATTAAAATTTCTTTTTAGTGCTTACAATTTATCTCTAATTGTGGCCTATTCAAGAAATCTATTCAGAATTGAAGAGCCAAGATATTAATAAAAAAATTTTAACTCAAGACTAAAGAGAAAAAATGAGTATTGTTAATCAATATTTAACCATATAAAATGCTAAATTGGTCTTATTTTTTAATAATCTCTTTAATCCAATAATAGGATTTTTATTTCTATAAATTAAAGATATGATTTAATGCAATGATAAAAATAAACTAGAAATTTTGTCTTTGTTTCGTAAGTAAATTGAAATAAATTATATTAACTAATAAGAAAATAATTTTTAAACAGATAATTCTTAAATAATGACATTGTTTGGAAAAAAATTAAATCATGTGACTAAATGCCTACTATTACGTAATTTGAATAAAGCATATGAGTTACTGAAGAATGTAAGGCTTTTGAGAGCCCCCTTTACCATTTTTCATTGATTGATATAGAAAAAATTTTGTATTGAATTTTAGCTTTAATATTTAATAAAGAAAAATTATTATCAGTCTTATGTAATCAACGCTAAGGGTTGATGTATAAACAAAATTCTTCTTTAAGCCAAAAATTAAGTCTGACGCCAAGAATTAAATAAACACAGACATTTAATTTTGAAAATTTTTAAGATGAACAGAACATTCGATATTGACGATCAAGAGGATGAAACAGCGCGTCCTGTTTCCAAAGCTGACCAATATCAGCCCAATATTCTTGACGAAAAGCAAAAACGTCACGGTCTTTTACTATTTGATTCAACTAACAATCTTGCCAATTGTCTAAACGATGACTTTCTGGAAAATGAGCTCATACCTGATGACCTAATGGACGACATCCATTTGAACAATGTGACAGCGCCAAGTCCAAATAGCAAAAATTGGCTTAATTCATCCTTTTTAATCAACCACTCAAACAATTTTAACAAAAAAATAAAGCTCGACTCGGATTTTAAAAACTCTAAGCCTAATTTAGTCAAAACAAAATCCGTATCGAGCTTAAGTTTAACCGATCCGAAGCCTGGATCGACCGGCATAGAGAACAGCAAGCTAACTGATAATTTTATACAATCTAACCAAAGTTATATCCAAAACGAGGTCAAATCTGTTATTGAAAATTTACTATTTAATGTATGTCAAATAAATGAATTGACCATTAATTCAAATAGTAATGGTCAAGCGCCGTGTCTAGCCTCAGCTGAATCAATAAAAGATTTAAATGCTTATCCTATTGAGCCAATTAAACAAACAGATAAGCAAGCGCTAAATATTGAAAGCGAAATGGAAGTTGTTTTGGTAGAAACTAGAGAAAAGTCGGATGGACAAACAGAGCGTGGTAATTGCATATCTGATAAATTGGATAACGATGAAAACTTAATGATCATAGGTAATTCTAATTCTTATATTTCGTGCCCAGACACAGAACCAATTTTAAGATAAGGCGATTTTTATTTGAATTAAATTGGATTAATGTTTTTTTTAGGCCAAATATTTCAATGTAATCAAGCGTATCTAATTAGTTATTAATTTTGACTGATGAATATAAAACTGTACTGATTTTGAATTCATTTTTATTAAGCAAACATTATTAGGTAGCATGATATTCAATTATTTTTTCAATATAGGCTATTTTGGCTTTTTCTTTCTTCATAAAAATGTAAAAATAAGTTTTTATTGTATTATTTTTATTGAAAGTAGTAAAGTATTCATGTTAAAATAATTTATTGAATTGAAAAAATATATTAACGTAGCTGTAGGTTTTAAAAATCAATTATTAAGGATAGAAAATTTTACATTTTTTATAACATGAGGACAAAACCAAAGAAATTGCCAACTTATTTCAACTTTTCTTTTCAATAATATGCTTTCATTTAAAATTTAGGTACAAAATTTACTTATGGTATCCTAGATAAGCTCTATTTACTCAGTCTTTATTGATATACGGTATAATTGCCAAATGATAGTTTCTAACATTTTATTAAGTCTAATTTTGCGTATATTTAGAATAGTGCAAACCATTGTTTGATATTAGATTTGCATAAATTTGTAGCTTTTTTGCGTAATCTTTTAGTATTTATCTTTTACTATTTAAAAATAGATTGGTCTTTTAAATAATGAGTAAAATATACTTGTTCTAAGTTGAATTAGAGGTTTAAGGTGATGTAACAAGATTTGTTTATAAACTGGTTCTATAAAAAGGATTTTTTAAATTTTGAACTTAAAATTTTGAGTTAAATGATTTGTTATTATGAAATCGAAGAAATTTTATATCACCTTGAAAATAGATATTAATCGGGCTCAATAAAATAAAAGAAGTAACTTGATACTGAAATTCCTTAGAGAAATGGTTTTGTACCATTTAAATCGAAGAAATCGTTTTCTCATGTTTTGTTTTGAGCGAATTAATTTTTAATAATAAAATAAAATAAACTGAGATTAAATAAAATTTTAGCCTCTAGAATATATTAGTTAATAATTTAAAATCATTGTTACAAAAACATAGTATAATGAATTTATTTAAAATTAATTTAAAAGAAAATATTATAAAAGCTTTCAGATATGCATGGTTAATCCATTTCGATTCGTAGCAATAGAAAATTATTTACCAAGAAATTACTCAATTTTTGCACTAGAATTGATTATTTAATAATTTTTTATTTTCTAACTTGTCAGAAAAAAAGTTAAAATTGATTTTTTAACTTAATAATGATAAATGAATAATTCTGAAAGAAGTTTAATTTAAAATGAAGGGTTAAATAAATTAGAAGAATGATTAATGGTTTAAGGAAAATAATTATTTAATTTTTGTAGCATAATTAATGTTTTATCTTTTTTTGAGCCGTGATAAGATATCAAGTAAACACGTGCTATCAGTTGCTCTCAAAATACTACGAACATTTATTGATTTTAGCTTTTTATTTTATTCTGGACACTAAAAAATTGAAGATTTCCATCTCAAAAATTCTATTAAAACGAAATATTTTTATCAATCTCATCTTTGGTTTCTGGAGCATATAAAATTTGAGATAAAGTTTAAAAAAATAATGATTCAAAAAAAGAAACAGTAAAAGAAAGACTAGATAGCAAAATTATAATTTAGATAAATTTATGTTGTTTAAATAGAAGAAATTTTAGTTATTTTAATTTTTAAAAAAAATTTAGAGAGTGAGATATACGCCAAGTTTCAAGAAACAAGTGATCTTTTGAAAGATGATGATAAATTGGCAAGCTATTCAATGAACAAAACCTTTGATAAAACCGAGTTGTCCACGAGTTCTTTTAATATTCAAGTCAATTCAACCGTAAACCACCAAGAAACAAATAACCAAGAAAACAAGATGAATCGAGCAAGTAGCTCTACCAGCGATAAAGGTAAAGTGACTAAAATTGCCGGCATGAGCACGCCGGCTACTAACCGCGCTCATAACCCTATCACTCTTGCAAAAAATAGCATTCAAAAAAAGCTTGAGACAAAATACACTAATAATACAACTAAAACTCATGAATCACTACATCAAATTAAAGATTTGTCCAAAAAAAATGCTGAATCCTCTTTGACTAATCAATCTAATTCGAACCATAAATCTCAATTTATTAAAAAAACTACCAACACTACCAGTCAAAAGGTGGTTAAAAAGCTTAAAAGCTTGCCAAACACCGAATCTACTAATAAAATAGGTTTGATTTTTAACTCTTTATTAAAACTATGCCTCACACATAAATTCCAAAATATAACTTATTTTTAATTTATATAGGATTATTTAGATAAATTATCTCTCATAAATTAATCACCTTATTGAACCGAAAGCAGCTGATGAATTTAAAAACTTGAAAGTTTTGAGATATAGCTTAGTGTTTCAAGAAGAACTTGAATAATTTTAATATTTTTTATTTGTTTATGTTGCTTCTTGAGTGAAAATTACACCAAAAGATTTTTGTGTTTTATTTTTAATAGATTTTTAAAAATTAATAAAGCGCTCGAAATATTTTTCCTTATTGAAAAATTAAATTAAATCAATTTTTTTTATTAAAAGATGAAGATTTTTGACATTATTTTCGAAATTGATTTAAAAATGTCATTTTTGATACTTAAAACATTTTCCAGTATTAAGAGCCGTAAGAAAAACAAATTAAAGATTTCAAGATTTATGAATGCTAAAAATTATTCTTTTTAAGTGCTTAATTTTTCAATTAATAGTTTAATTTTTAAATTAATAAAATATTTTGGAATTTATCAAATGCTTGTCTCTATTTAACTGCTTGATAAAAATTCCTTCCGCTAATTTTCATCCTTTTACTTTGCTACAGAAGACGACCAAAATAGTGTGTTTGATGTAGATAACCAGTCATGCTCAGGTACCCATATCCCTCAAATAAAAATATTGTATTTCTACTTTTAATATAAGATGAAGAATCCAAATCATCAAAGGTTTCATCTAGAACAGGCTCTCTGAGGCTCAGTAGCGATCCGAAAAAAGCCACATTGTCAACTAGACATTCAACAGTACAAAACTCGACCAAAAAGCCCAGAGGCCAACTTTCATCTCTGGCAAAAAAATCAGAATCAGTCAAAAACAACAATAAAGAAAATTCGATTCCTAAAAACCGTACTTTTAAAATTATTTTATTTTTCAAACATCTTGATTTTAAATTTTATAAAGTTGCCTTGGCCAAAATATACAAATCTCATGAAGGAATGACAGCAGTCTCTAGCAACACTAGCATTATGTCAGAATTGTCCAATATTTCCAAATCTTCGCTTCCAACTGCGAAAAATTTGAGCTCTATATCAACAAAATTGACCAACCAAACCAATGCGTCCAAACAACATTCATTGAATAGTAAATCCGATGGAAAAACCATTTCAAATCGTTTGAATTCGCCATCGGTTAAACAATTGCATAATGCATCGAGCCAAAGTCGGAGTCAAGCCAATTCTTCACAAAATCCCCAAGACTTGAGAAAATTTTCCATCCAAAATGATGCCAAAACAAATTCAATCAAAAAAACTGATGCCAAAAAAGAGGCTTTAACAGTGAGCACTAATTTTAATCATGTGCGTGCAGAATCGATTTTATCCTCGCCTGCGTCTTCTATTTCTTCCACACGGACAAAAATGGAATCAAAGCATACCAAAGAGGTAAAACGACTTGAAGCCTTGTGCGAGGAACGAACCAAGGAATATTCTTTGCTGAAAATGAAACACAAAGAGGTCTTGACATCCTTTGAAGCGGTGACTGTAGCCTATAATTATTTGGCTAATGATGTAAAATTGAAAAATAAATTAAAAAAAAAAATCATATAAATTTTTTTTAGATTAATGGTTTCGAAGTAACCAAGCTTAGAAATAGACTCAATTTGGATATTAAAAAATATGGTTAGTTCCATTTTATTAAAACAATAGTTATAAATTTAATTAAAATTCTAGAAAATCGGATAAAAAACTTAAACAGTAGTATGGAAGACAAGCAGAGTCAAATTGATCAATTGAAATTTGAAATAGATCGAATAACTACAGATTCAATTGAGTTAAAAAATGGATTTGAAAAAAAATTAATGGATGTAGAAGAAGAGTACAAGACCCAGATAAAAATTTTAAATTTTGACCATGATCTGGGTGTTAAGAATTTGAAACAGGAAAGCGATGCTAAAATTAGTAGATTAAATAAAACAATTGATTCAATGAAAATTGAACATGAAAAATTAGTCTACGAACTTCGGGAAGAAATTACCAAAAAAAATGTAAAATAAATAAAAAGTTAATTTAAAGTTTAAAATAATAAGTAATCTTTTTTCACAGAGAGAAAATGGTGATTTAGATGCAAGAGTGAAAGAATGCGAAGAAGCATTGTCCAAAGATAAAGACGAAAGAATAACACGCTTGCTGGACATTCAGCATACACTTGAAAAAGAAATAGAAAGCTTAAAAGCCGCTTTGGAAATAAAAAATTTGGATTTGTTCGAACTGAGGACTCAAAATAATAAATTGGTTACGCAATGTGATAATTATAATGAAATGAATATGAAATTGAGAAGATATAAACAAGAAGTTGAAGAGCTAAAGGCCATTCTTCAAAGCAAACAAGAGGCCGAAAGGTAATAATCGGAAAAATTTATATTCTAAAAAATTCTTCCTTTCAAATTTTGAATCTTTAAGATTATCTATCTAATTGTTTAGTTAAAATAATTAAATTTTCATCATAATTATTATCATTATCCAAATCTTAATTTTGGTATAATGAAATAAATTCATAAATTTAATTTTTTTTTATAAACAAATAAAAAAATTTTTAATTTTTTTTTCTTATTAAGACGTGCTAGTGAAAATAACAGGCTATTGTCGATTAAAATTGAGAAAAAAGATAAAGAAAATCAGCGTCTGTCAATGCAAAACGAAGAACTACAATTTCGTTTGCAGAGTCAGCCAAATTTGAACCAGCTGAATAACGACACAATGTACTCAGAAAGTGATCAATCAACAGATAAAAGTTGTGAAAATTTATCAAGAGTAAAACTAACTCGTTCTTCTACAATTGGTTATCATCCGAATAGTAAATCGATGGAAACTGATACGGACATAGTTCAATCATCATTGACATCTATGCCATATGAAAGTCAAATAAATAGCTGTGGGGTTAAGCTAAGATCCAAATCATTTAAAGCCAACTCTAATCGCAACAATAAAATGTTCAACAGCTACCATCCAGTTCAATTTAGGCCTGTGAGCGAAAATTTTGATTTTTCCATTAATGAAAGAGATATTTATATGACCAGAAGTGTTGTTATGTATGAAAGTAATGATACAGACTATTTGAATAGAGAAAATGAATATGATACCATAGTAAGTGGAGCTGGTGATATGACCACAGAGTGTGTGAGCAGTAACGATGGTTGTGATTCAACATCGTCTTCGAATTCACATTTAGAAAAGAATAGTGAAGCAGAAAACTTTATTAATTCAGTAACGTGTACAGTTGAGTCCAGTTAATTTGGAACTTTTTGTCACTTAATTTTTTTTTTCTAAGAAAAAACCGTATCCGATTAAAGTTGAATTTTTTTAAATTAATTAAATTTTGTAAATATTTAAATAATTTCCAAAAGAAATTTAGAATAAAAACAATTTAACTAATTATTTACATTAAAAAAAATTTTAAAAAATGTTTTTTTTTATTGCAAAAATTAAATTTTTTCAAATAAAATTAAATTACTTGGAAAAAAGCAAACTATATAAATAATTTAATTCTTTAATTCAATTTAAATTCATAATTTGGATAAATTGAAAACACCCTTCATAAAATTTTATCATTTAAGTTAGAAACTACAAGAAAAAATAATAATTCGATATATTTATTAGTTTAAATTCAAAGCATACTAAAAAATTAAAAATATGAGTAATCTTGTTTAATAAAATATTATTAAAGAATATTTAATCTTACATATTAATTTGGATAAGCTTAAATTTTTGGACCTGGGTTTATCTAGTTCTGTCGATCCGTGATCTAGTTGGGTCTTATTAGAAAGTTCCTTTGAGTTTTACATTTAGGTCAATTATATGTAAAATAATAATTTTGAAGTATTTGTTTGCGTCACCAATATTAAAAATAATTAGTTCTGAGAAATTTTAAGACAGCTCTTTAAAATAAAATTGATAGATTGGTTAAGTGTTCCACTTAATTTATACTTATATTTTTATTTTAAATCAGAATAATTAAGAATTAATTAATTACGAAAGATTTAAAAATTTTTCAAACCAATAAATTTAATTCATTCCATTCAATAAAGTTGTTAATAATTAATCTTTTTTTAGAATCTTGCTCAATTTCTTATTCACTATTGAAGTCAAAAAAAAAATTAAGTTTAACTTTTTGAATTTATTAAGGATATTTTCAGAAAAAATTGCTGAATTTGTATTTAGGATTTTTAAGGTAAAAAAAGTAACCTGCCAGTGCAAAAATTAATTTAAGGAGTCTTTTATAAGAGTTCGAATGAAGACTATAATTTTATCAATTTTATCTTAAAAATAAATGTAATCCACTTTATTTAAAGTTTGTCTCAGAAGTTTTCTGGTTTGTTTTTTATTTCAGAATACATTCTCTTTTCGATGATGTTTCTCAAATTATCTTCTTGCTCATTAGCTTGATTAAAGGTTTGTTCTAATAATGTATTAGAAACATTGAAGCTAACAAAAACCTGTTTTTTGAGTCTTTTAGAAATTCTAATTGATAAGTCTTTGCTCAAATTTTGACAATTGTTGTTTTGGTCTTCGCTGTTAAGCATTAAATCAATAGCTGTAGGATCTTTTTCATAAGGTGTATTTATTGCACAAGATAAATTTTCCATTTTGGATTCTGAATCACCTATCCAAATATACAAACACTTGTCAGAATATTTAATGCAATGAAAGCTTATATTTGGTAATTGTTGTGTCTCTTGGTCTCGTTTTGTTTTATCTTTCAAGGACCATGAATAGAAATTTATTTGGGACTGATCTGTCATCGTCAAAATTTTAAATCTATTATAAATATTTATTGATTAAAAAATTTAAAAAAAGTGCTAAAGTTTATATTTTAATTTATGACTTCATCAACGAATAATTGAACAATATGTTGACCTGGGATCATCGATAGACCTATTGATCTAGGCTCGATTGAATCTTTGAAATTTAAATTTAGTTGTAAATTTTGAAAATTATTTTATCCAAAAATAAAACCTGATTCGATTGCAGATTGACTCATATATTCTTTACATGAACCAAGAACTATATTGGAGTCTTTGTCAGTGCATAAAAAAATTCCAATTAATACGCGACCATCGGTTATTTTGATTTTCATACTTTTGTTAAGCAAGCTCTTGAGCCATTCATTTTGTTTTTGGTCTTCCATTTGGTTGATTTTATTTTATCTGTAGAAGAATTTTGAATTTTTTTAATCAATTTAATATTAAACTAATATTCACATTTTTAAATTTCATAACTAAACTAACAATTAATTAATTTATAGTCAAAGAGGTAAAATTGTGATCATGATTTTATAAATTTTGGTCTAATTTTATTTATTTGCAATTTAATTTTCAAATAATTAATTTTTTCTCAATTAAAATAAATTAGAATAATGTTAAATATAATTTTGATATTAAAGAAGCTTTCATATAACAATGAATGAATTTTAGATTTGAAATTAAATTCAAAAAAAATTTTAATTGCTTAACTTTGAGTTAGCTAGATAATCACCTTGTGTTGATAGTTGATATGATCTCATAAAAATATGATATGAGATATCGGTATACAGATACCTATCTGTTTTTTAATTTTTTGGATCCAAATTAAATGAAGAAATCCTTTGTGCACCTGAAAATTTCTTAATTATTTAAATAATTTTGAATGCCTTTTACAGTAGAGCCTTTATTTTAGACTTACACTAATTAAAAAATTTAATGCAAATTTTTCAATTCACAAAAAATCGAAAATTTCTTTTAGTTAAATCATTATAAAAATCATTTTTACTTTTTTTCGAAAATGATAAAGAAAAAAAATTTTTTAAATTAATTTTTACTTAAACTGATGAACAGACAATTTTTGTCTTATTTATTTTAAATTATTTTCTTTATACATCGCCTATAAGGCGTCCAATAAAATAAATAAATAAAATAATGTGTATTTGGGACTGTAAAACGAAGACTGTAAAAATAATTTATAGAATTAATCTCTTCATCGAATATTTTTGTTTTTTAATTTATTTGCTTCAGTAGATTTCAGTTAACATATTCTAAAAAGGAAAGTTTGATGATATTTTAATTAAAAAATATTTTTAAAATAAAACTCTTTATTTTTAAAAAATATAAGACTTGGAAAAATTAAATTTTTTTTCATCAATTAGAGATTCAATTTTTAAATGTGAAAAAAAAAATTAAAAAATAAAACAAATGAAAATTTAAGACTTTGGGAAAATGCATTGAATATTTGGCTATTTAAAAAATTCAGCCAAAGCCAAATACCATTAAAAAAACTTATAAATATAAATCATCACTTGTTATCACAGGGCTTATAATGAGCTAAAACAAATTCTTCAATTCGCTTACACGCTTCAATAATTTTCTCTTTTTTCATTGTTATTACAATTCGAATATAGTTTGGACATTGAAATATCTAGACAAAAAATAAATATTAAATTTGCTTTTGGTAATACGATATTCATTAGGAACCTTTAAAAAACTATACTCTATAGAAAAATTAACTTGTTTAACTGTTAAATAGATTTAATTTTTAGATAAATTATCTTGCTCCAAAAGTTTTCTCTATTAAGGCTATTGAGGAAAAGTTTATCAGAAATTTTCAAAAAAATCTAAAAATAATATAAAGATAAGAAACTTTAAAAAGACTTTAAATTATTTTTTTCAATTGAATAATGCTAAGCTTACATTTGCCGGAAGACAAAAAACAGATTTTTCTCTTATAAGCATTTGAACAAACTCCAAATCAGTGGGAATATCCGGAAAGCATTTTAGGTCCAAACCAACCATCATATACATGGCACCTGATGGCTTTCTAGGGATTAGACCGGGTAATTTTTTCAAATTTTCATAAACAATCTCCGCATTTGTCTAAAAATTCAAATAATAACTTCTTAATTACAAAAATTAATCTAGATTTAATAATTACCGATAAAATATTCATAACACTGTCAAAGTAAGATTGAGGAGTTTTTTCCAATATTTCGACAACAGCTGCTTGAGCCAAACTATTCGGTCCTAGAATTCTGGTCGTCAAATCATTAAAACCAGCTCGTATTTCTAATTAAAAAAATTTAAAAAATTAATTTTAATTTTAATCTAAATTACTAGTTAGGTAATTTTTGGGATCATGTATTGCGATCCATCCGAATCTCCATCCAGGTAAAATGAAGCGTTTGGAAAGAGCATTACATGACAATATGGGAACACGTTGAGACAATTCAGACATATAGTAGAATTCATTGCCAGGAAATACCATGTCTCCATAGACTTCATCGGCTATTATTGGAAGTTTATACCGTTCGGCTAGATTAATAATATCCAATAAATGTTCCTTGGAGTACACGCTGCCACATGGATTGGACGGATTGTTTACAATTATGGCTCTTGTTCTTTCATCAATCAAACTTTCCATTTCCTCTAAATCGCATTCCCAGTCAGATTCCTCCTTTTAGAAATTTATCTTTAGATTAAAGTCTAACTATAGAAAATATAAACATCTTACAAGTAAGCTATAATATTTGACATTTATGCCAAGAGTTCCCGCAAGTGTCCTGTATATTGAAAAGCCAGGCTTTGGAATAACAATGTTGTCGCCACTATTTGCCAATACTGTGATGCACAAATCAATCGCCTGAGAGCATCCATTAGTTAATAAAATATCAGTGAATTTGTAAATCAAGTTATCTGGTCGTGAGTAATACTTAGCTACGGCCTGTCTGGCGCTTTCAGTTCCATAAGACGGCGTGTAGCCGTCGAATTTTTTCTCATTGATACAAGTCTGAATTGCGTTGATGACCGATTCGGGTTTTCCGATCTCGCTGAAAACTGTCGGATCACCGATAGACAGCGCGATCATCTGATAATTCGGATTAGGCTCAATCTTCATTTGTTCGATGAGTTTACGCACTGGGTTGCACGTCGATTTGGCAAAGTTGGACACCTCTATATTCCAATCTGAATTATTTACACAATTTTCACTAAGATTATACTTTTTTTGATTGTAAGAGTTATATTTAAGCATGTTTACATGTTTATCCGATTTAAGAGCTTCATTTGGTTTACCTTTTGAAAAAAATGATAGAGAAAGGAAATTTTATTTTTGATGGCTTGGAGGCCAAAAGAATTCGACTTGCTTGCAGGATATATATATATATATTTTTTTTTTCCCTTGGAATAAAATCAAAATCGCTTACTGAGCTCCTTTGAGTTATTGTTGGCATCAACAACTGGAACAGGAACTGCGTTGGTCATAGCTTTGCGAATTTGGTTCATTTTCGTACACTGAAAAGGTGATTTGAGTGCAAGAATTGATAATGGGCGTTGAATTTTAGAAACTTGAACACAAGTGGTTCTAGAAAATCTAGAGAATATTTTTATCTAAAGAATAGGCTGAACCATTTAAAGCTTAGAAACATTTTTTAACCAATTTAGAGTCGTAGAAAAATAATAAGCATTATATATAATGAATATATGCTCAGGTAAAAGCTTTTGCGATTCTGCTTTCAGACTAATAGTTACACACACGCCCTTATAAGCTTTTCTTAAACGAATGCCGTTTGTATTTCTCAATAGAATAATATTCAAAAATTTTGATTTTTTTTTTATTTAAAATTTATTTAATACAACAAACAAGTTTTAAAAATGATGCAACTTATATTCGTGGTAGTTTGTAAGCAACTTTTATGCTTAGATACTTGTGTTCAGTATAGTTTGAAAACTTTAAAAACTTTACTTTAAATGGTGCTTGTTTAAATTATTATAATGAAACTAATTGATAGTATTTCCAAGCTTTTCCAATTGTTACCTTGCTTTTGAGGAAAATTTTTAAAATATATCTCCATCCATAGATAGAAATTTTTCCTCGTTAATTTTAGACTGCTGGTCTAAATTCACAAATCTTAAATCTAAATATATCTAGTTAATTTTAAACTAGAATATTCTTTCACTTAGTGAACGAATGACTTATGAATGAACTATTTGAATGATTTCCTATTCTAAACCAAAATGGCTAACTTGATGAATCAAGAACAAAAAATATATTTATAATATCATTAGTTGAATTTTTTTTTTAAATTAAATTTTCAAAATCGTATGATTTTTTTATGATTTACCAAGCAGAGTTCTTGATGCACCTGGAAGCCCTTACTTACAGAAATTGAACGAGATTTAAAAAAATTTTAAAATAGTTTATTATTTAGCAAAGGTAACTAGTTAAACATTTTTACTTAGTCTCAATAATAATTAATTTTAAACATTTTCTTTGTCTAAATAAAATTTTAATTAATTTTTTTTTATTTTAATTTTTTAGTTTATAAATATTTTATTTTTAATCAATTTACAACTAGACCAAAAAAAAAAAACATTTTTTGGTAATTTTGAATAGATTATTTAATATATTCTTTTACGTCTCTTGTAGCATATTTTCCACATGATGTTAATGAATGATCTGATTCATGTTGTTTGGCTTCAAAAGTCTGAAATAAAAATCCAGATACATTTATTAATCAAAGCCGAAATGACTTTTTAAAAAATATTTCAATTGAAAATTTACCCAGTTTGAAAATAATAAAATATATTTAAAGATATGTTGCTTTTATAGTTAAAAATTGTATTGAGAAAAATTTTAAATAGAAACAATTTAAAAAGGTTAAAATGATGGATGGAAATTGCTTTTAATATTTACTTGGGCTATTGTCATTAAAAATATTTTAAAGACTTATGTACAATACTGACCGATAGCTACTTTTACTTTTTGAAGTCAAATTACAATTTAAATCTTTAAAAAGCTAATTTAATGGAAAATTTAATGACAAATCAATCAGACAATCTTGATTTTACTTTTCTCAAACAATTTCTCTCGGGGAAAATACCTTCAATTGAAGAATTTTCATAAAAAGGGTCATCAAAAAATATTTCAAAATTATTTTTAAGATTTTTATTTTTAAAATATTTCATATTTTTGATCTTTTTTAAATTATTTTTTGATATCAAAGCTATTTATACTATTCTGATAGAATTAAATTTTCAATTACCAAAAAATAATTCTTTTCTCAATTAAAAAGTCTTTATTTCGGCTAAAACACATTAAAATTTGAAATATTAAAATATTAGATATCTAAAAAATTATAAATATTGTTTTTATTTTCAACTAATCACTGAATTTTCTTCTAAATAATGATGCAACCGCTAATTGATTAAAGATAATTTAATTTTCCAGATATTAAAAAGCTAAATAAAGATACATCAACCATAAAATACTATATAAACCTACAACATGTTGCCTAATCAATTTTCGGATTCTAGAATCAATAACTTTTTTTTTTAATTTTTAAATATGTTTAACTAATTTCAAAATATCCCATATGCTCTTAAATATTTCAGGTCATATATTTATAATTTTTTATTCCGAAACTTTATTTTTTTGTTTTATCAAATTCACATGATTTAACGCATAAAAATTATCTTTCAAAAGTATAACTTAAAGAAAAAAAATTTTTTTATTAATATTTCTTTTTAATTAAAATGAGTATTAATAACAGAGAAATCGGTGATATTACAATTGGTTTTTCAAATAATCCAGAAGATAAAGGTATGGTTCCTTTTTTGATGCCTAAATAACTAAAATTTTGTTAGTGCTAAGAGATGGCTATGTTGAGTTCTTTGGATTAACAAGGGTTAGAAGAGGCACATTTTTAAACGAAGATATCCAATTATCTGAACGAATAATAAACGATGTGGTAGCAATGGATGCTGGCTTTGACTCGAATGATTTGCCCGACCTTAGTTTGGGACAAAAAAATCTTTTCAGTCAAGTCTTAAAACCATCAAGCTCTGAAAAATATGCAAATTTTCATACTATTGACTGGCTAAGAGATTTACTAAAAGATAAATTTAGGCACAAATGGATCAAATTGCAGAAAGAAAAGGGAAAATGGCTAGATAAGGTCCAAGCATGGCATGATGCATTCTCTGGTTGGTTTTTAGTTTTGCTAATAGGCATAAGTTCTGGTAACAACTATTTTACGTGGTATAATATTTTGTTTAGAACTTTATTAGGAATGGTTGCCGGAGTTGTTGATATTGGTAGTGGTTGGGCATCAAATATCAAGTCTGGATTTTGCAAGAATAAATTTTGGCTAAATCGAGAGCAATGCTGTTGGAACTCAAAATATGCTGTTCATGACAAGTTTAAAAATCCGTCTTGTGATCAGGTAAACATTTTATCTACTATTATAAAAAAAAATATTTTAATTTGCAAAAAACAAGTGGCTATCTTGGTCTCAAGCGTTCGGAATAGATGAAAAAATAACAGAAAAATATTTCATTAACATGATCATTTATATCTTGTTTTCAGTATCGTTTGGAACTGTTGCAGCAGTTTTTGTGAAAGTATTTGCACCTTATGCCTGTGGATCTGGCGTTCCTGAGGTATAATATTTTGAAAAATAAAACATTTTGTTTAATCTTTTTCAAAAACAAAGATAAAAACAATATTAAGTGGTTTTGTTATTCGAGGATATCTAGGAAAATGGACTTTGCTTATAAAATCAATTGGTGTGATATTGAGCAGCTCTGCTGGTCTAGCTCTGGGTAAAGAAGGACCTTTTGTTCACGTGGCCTGTTGTTGTGGAAATGTATTTTCCTATCTATTTCCCAAATATGGAAGAAACGAAGCTAAAAAAAGAGAAATACTCTCGGCTGCTGCATCTGCAGGAGTTGCTGTAGCTTTTGGTAATATTTTAGTTACTTTTGAAATTATAACTTTTCACAGAAAATTTTTATCTTCAAAATTTATCTATTTTATCTACAATAAATTAAAAACTAATTATGAAATATGGGAATAAATAGAAAAATTTTGAAGATAAAAAAGATTCCTTTAAAAAAAAACTTATTAAGCAGAAAAAATTTATTGACAAATTTAATCAAGGTTCCCCGATTGGTGGAGTTTTGTTTAGTTTGGAAGAAGTTAGCTACTATTTTCCTTTAAAAACATTATGGCGATCATTTTTCTGTGCCATGGTTGCTGCATTCGTTCTGCGTACAATAAATCCTTACGGAAAAGGTCATGATGTTCTTTTTTTTATTGAATATGCACCTGAATGGTCATTTTTTGAACTGATTCCTTTCGTATTTTTAGGATTCTTAGGAGTAACTAATTTATAAATTAATTTATTTTACTATTTATTAGATAATTATTTGAAACTGTTTTCACAAGGGGGCTTTTGGCTATTTTTTTATTAAATTAAATATCAAATGGTGTAAGCTTAGAAAAAACAGCGGATTTGGAAAATATCCCATAACAGAAGTAATAAATCAATTTAACATTCTAATTTTAAAGAAAATTATCAAAAAGGTTATCTTGATTACTTTTATTACTGCTTTTATTGGGTATTTCAATGAGTATACTCGAATGCCAATGCCTGAACTTATTCGACACTTAATTGGAAAGTGTGATATCACTGACGACTCAATTTTATGGTAAAAAATAAACCCAATTTAGCATAAATTTAAGCTATTGTTTAGCGATTATGTCAAGAATGTGACTAGCGCAAACGAAGAAGTAGTTCCCTTGAAACAAAATGAAGGAGTTCATGAAGCTATTTGGAAATTGTTCCTAGCTTTAGTGTTTTATATGGTTATGCTGGTTTTAACTTTTGGTCTTAAGATACCATGTGGTCTTTTTGTGCCTAGTTTAACCATCGGAGCTATCACCGGCCGCTTGATAGGAATAGCTATGGAAATAATTTCATTGTAAATTAATTTTTTAATCTTTAGTTGTAGATTTAAATGTAATTCTCTTAGTAATTTTCCGAGTTTCTTTATTTTTGCTGCCGGATGTAGTGAAAATGTTACATGTATTATTCCAGGAGTGTATGCAATTGTAGGGGCCTGTGCCTTTTTAGGTGGTGCTACTAGAATGACTGTATCGTTGGTAATTTTCATGCTAAAAAATGATCATTTCACATATTAGGCTTCATTTAGGTTGTAATAATGGTCGAATTAACTTCTGGTTTATCGTTAATTGTACCATTGATGGTATCAGCTTTTTCTGCCAAAATCTTTGGCGAATTATTTTGTCCTGGCGGAATTTATGATGCACACATAGCTCTTAACAATTATCCATTTTTGGACTCTAAAGATGATATTGAATTTGGATCTTGTGCAGCTGATGTAATGAAACCACAGTAATATAAGCATATATATATTTGAAAATAAATTAAAAGAATTTAATATAGAAAAAAGGACCCTCCACTGACAGTTCTTATTCAAGATGGTATGACTGTTGCTGAAGTAGAATCGATTTTGAAAAAATCAAAATTTGTCGGTTTTCCAATAGTTGTATCTCAAGAATCTCAATTACTTGTAGGGTACATATTAAAAAGGGACTTGTCAATGGCCATAGGTAATCTAATAAAATAATAATTGCCAAAGTTAATAAATTAGTAAAAGATTTGTACAAAAAAAGTGGACTTGTTACTCTCAATACATTGGTAAAATTTTCACAATCATTGACAAATAGGAAAAATGAGACCTGCATCAAATTGGAAAAATTAGTGGAATATGTACTTTTTAATACTAGTTAGTATCCAAATTTAATAAATTTAAAAGGCTCCGATTTGTGTCTCTGACCAAACTTCAATGAATGTAGTTGTTGATTTATTTAAAAAAATTGGAGTCAGCACTCTACTAGTCACACATTTTGGGTATTGTTTATCAAATTCTCTTTTTTCCTTAATTAAAATAAACTTTTAATTTCAGAAAACTTTTAGGTGTAATTACAAAGAAAGATATTCTAAAATATCTAGAGAAAAGTAACAATTAACACCTAAAAAATTTGTTATAGAAATCAAAATGAATCAAAAAATATATATTCTTGTTTTTAAAACAAAATTTTTTGGAAAATAAAGTTTTAGCTAAAGTTTTAATTCCATTAATCACTTAGTTTTGAGTATTTGATTTAGCAGTAAATCTTTGTTGTATTTTTTAATAAAATAACTAATATATAACGATCAAAAAAATTTATTAAATTATAATCTATTAAAAATCGCTACCTATCACAAAAATATTTAAAAATAAGAAAATTACATTAAAATTCACTTTTAAAAAAATTGATTGATTAATTAATTATTAAAAAATTGTCTAATTTAGAACAACCAATGTTTGATTTGATACACTAATGTCAGTTTTACCAAACACAATATGATCTTTCTTCATTATTAACCCAATTGGATGAAACATACAAACTTTAGTATTCGGAACAAATTTTGTTTGTTCTATAATCTGATTTTTAATTTTTTCATCAAATTCGTCTAAAATAAAAATATTAATTTAATTAGTATGTAATGTTTGATTTTTGCTTACTTTCAAAGCAAACACCTGAGTTACTTTCGGCAGGTGAATACTCGAAACGCTTTTCTTCAAGTGAATTCTCATACAAAGAAAAATCTGTGAAAATTCTAACAATCAATTGGGCTAGTTCTATTAAAAATGATAAGTTTTTATTTAAAAAAAATATATTTGAGAAAACCGCTTAGTCCAAAGTCATCGACCATTTCCCCATTTTCATGGCTATAAGATATACTGTATCTTCTGACACATGGATTTTTTTTGTTATAAGTTAAAATTGGTGTCATAAGACCTCTTGGTTGCTTATCTGCCGCGAAAGTATTTTCTTGGTCTCCGCTTTCGGAATCATATGAAAATAAACTCAGACCATTGTTCAAAAAATAGCCATCTTTGACAAATAATTGAGAGCCCCATGCGCTTCCAAGTGTTCTTTTAGTTAAATTTAATTATAACTGAGATTCATATTTAAAAATATATTTAATTTACCCAATATAAGAAACCATTAAATCATTGTGATCGTTGACTGATATAAAGTTGGTCACTAAGCTATCTTTTATTTTAATTTCATCATCAAATGGATATGAGGAATCATTTTTATTTAGTAAATATTTTTTTGCCAAACTGAAAAAAATCAAATCAAATTTTAGACCAAATAAAAGAATAAAATAATTACATAAGTTTTTCATTAAATATGCTTGTCAGATCTTTTGAAAGATTGGGATCAGAAATATACGATGAAAAAATGTAGCCCAATTTAGAAGCTTCAAGTATTTTGGATAATGTTTCAGCTGATTTTATGTTTTCCAAAGTAATTGATGAATTTGATAGAGAATCAATTATAAATCTTAAGGCCGGACCAGCACTTGGATAAGATGCTGTCAGTAAGACAAAATCGTTCAATTCTGAAGTATGTATTGACTTTTCCTGTTCAGAATAAGAAAGCAAATCATCAGTAGTCAATTGATAATCATTTTCTTCCAAAAGAAAATTGATCAAATCTTTTCCAATATGTCCATTGTAAAAATTTGACTCTTTTCTAACCAAAGATTGAATAGTTCTAGCCAAATACGAATTTTTAATTGTATCTCCTTCTTTGACCAATTTTCCCGAATTATCTAGAAATATTTCTGCCAAGAGCGAATCCTTTTTTTGCATTATCAAATCTTTTATGCTTTCTAGATGACGTGCTTGAATTTTTTTTTAATTTAGTTAAAATATTTTTTATTAAATTACTATTTATTTTTTGTTACCTAACAAATTTGACACTTTGAAGCCATCTCGGGCAAGTTTAATTGCTGGCTCAGCAAGAGTGTTCCAATACAGTCTGGCAAATTTATGGTAAGCATATTCGAGGCATTTTAATTCACCTGGAACTGCAATCGATCTTCGACCAATATTTGGATTTTCCAGATAATCTTCATTTTTTGCACTTGAGCTCGATTTAAAGAAACAGTTTATTTCAACATCTTTTTCATGCTTATGATCTCTGATCAAAAGAAATCCGCCCCTTTAAAACGAATTAGTTTTTTTAAGCTAATATGAAAATTTGGAAAAATACGATCCAAGTCCGGCTGCAAAAGGGTTGACCACACTTAGACACAGCGAACTGGATATATATGCATCAACACTATTTCCTCCTTTTTTTACCATTTCGGCTCCTATGTCACTGCAAACTTTTTCTTGGGTAATTATTCCAACTCGTCTTGGAATTTGCGAAGGACCAACCAAAATTTGAATGATTAATGCAAAAGTAATGCAAAAAGAAAACACTATTCCTCCAATAATTATCTGACGAAGCTCTTTTGAGTTATTGATGGCACTTAATTTAAAAATAAATTATTTTCTTCCTAATAATTTGATTTGTACCTGTCAGAAGCGAAGTATTTCGATTGTCTAATTGGAACATTTTCTGGAAGATTGGTGCTATTAATTTCAAGAAAATCTGACTCGAAATTTGATGTCTTGGGTGCTTGTGAAGTGTCGTAAGAGCCTATGCCCATGTCAAGAGTGGAATCAAATGATAAGTGGTCCTTTCTGATTGATGTATACTCATTAAATGCTTCATTATTCTTGCCTTCGGTCTGGGAATCCATCGTTTAGATTTTCTAAAAATTATGAAGTAATTTTTAATGTGCTGAGCGACTTAAATCCAACATTTATGCTTTGAGATTCAAAATTTAATTATTCTGTAATATAATTTCAATGAGTCATAGTAAAATTTTTGTATCCTAACTTCAGATAAAAATTTTAAGTAATGTTATTTTTTTTGATGTTAAAAATCAATATATAAAACGACATTGAACAGCTTTATTTTGTTTAGCAATGCATATCATAAATAATATTTTTCTTATAATTTGAATGTATAAAATATGAGAAATTAGAATTTTTCATAATTTATTTTCACTTTAGATAATAAATCTAGCAAGTTGTAAAAATTTTACTTAATATAAACACAAAAACATATTTTAATTTTTTCTTCATAGTAATAATTTTAGAATAAAAAAAACATCTCTCAAATTAAGCCGAAAATTTAAAAATTTCTTGTTTCTACTTTTAATTAAATTTTTTCCCAAAAAAAAAAATTAAAAATTAGTTAAATATATAACTTTTTAATTTTTTATTAATTGATTTAATAATTTAATATTTTTTAGTTCTTTGAATCTTTAAATCGAATTTTAAACACAACATAAAAAAAAAACAATCATTAGTCGGTAAAATCTGATCTCTTTTTGCTGACTAAACTATATACTGGATGTTTAAAAAAGCAAGCTATACGGATATCCTTGGTATTTTGATCTGAATATGGATAGTATCATGCTGAAAAAGAAAATGACCATTCCTGTGCCACCAACTGCCAGAACTTAAAAAAATTATATTAATCAATCATTAGACATAGTAAAAATACAAATAATTAAAGATATAAATTTAAAAAAAATAGACAAATATTGTTCAGATTTATTCTAAGCAATCATATTTATACACATTTGACGATTAATTTATTTTTTATTCTAAATACCTGATGAAGTTGACCAATTATCATTTTTAGCTAAAATTATAAGACATTCCAGAACGAAAATTGTATGAAATATTTCTATATTCAAATTTTTAAGTAAAAAATTACCTTTTTTCATGCTAGCATCATTTAAATGCTTTGGAACTTCGTTCAAGAGAATCATACCAGCAACAATGGCACCATGTAAAAAAGAGTTAAGGGTTTACCAGATATTTTTAGGCTACAAGATAAATTTAAAAAGGATATAAATTGCAAAGACAATATAGGTCTCAGCTATGAATTGGTATCCGTGGCCTCCAGCAAAAAAGCCCTTAAATTTTAGATTTTAATTAAGTGTTGAAAAATTAATATTCAAAAAGGATATAGATTAAAAAGACGATAAGAGTTTCAGCGACTAATTGAAAATCATTATCATCCGACATATACATCTATACCACACAATCACCAATTAGCAAAAAAAATATCTTAAAGTATTTTGAGCATAAAATATTCTTACGACTTGACCAGTCCTTGGATTTCGATAGACCATTGGAGGGCCGCGAATTTGATTCCACATTTGGCCGGAAATGAATATTAAAATAGCACTCTAAAATAGGAAACTTATTCATTTGAAAATTTTAGATAGGTTAGATAAAATTACAATGACTATCATTGACCAGGTAGTTTTGTTGTACAAAAACTCCAAGTTGTTTCGTTTGACGTACAAAAGACTGCCAATCATTGAAACCAGTAAAATTACCAAAAGCAGACCTGAGTAGTTTGGTGGGCGGAATATTCTAATTGTTATGTCAGTTCGATCATTGATCCATTTTGCGATTTGTTCAGCTGAGAACCCAACTCTTTGATAAAAATTATGATTTTCATTAAATTAAAAATATCTAAATACCTTGAAATATCAAAATTATCTGCCGGTTTAACCTTGCCTTGTTTGCGACCAAAGATTATAAATTGAGGAGCTGAAGCAGTGTTTAGCTATTAGAATAAATAAAATATATTTTTCAATTAGTTTATGCTAATGTTACCATCTTAAAAACATCTGGTGCATCGTCAAAATCTACCATGGCAAAGAAAAGTTTGTTTGAAAATTGAGGCGAGTATCTCCACGACTGGGCAACGATCTGAAACTCATCATTAGCTGGTCTAAAAATTATATTAGATAAATTCCATCAAATATTTGGATCAATAATAATCTACTTGCAAATTTGGCACTCACGGTGGGAAGCAAGAGCAGTCAACATGACAACAATTGAGTAATTTCTTGGTGCTGACTTGACAAAGTGTTTAAATTTTTCAAAATTTAAACGAATAACAGGTTTTTTTAAACTCCATTCGGTTAATTGTTCAACCTTTTCGCCCAATGCGTCCTAAGATATAGCTTTAATTACAACTATTTTGAAAAATATAATTAAAGATTTACGCTATCAACTTGGCATCTACATAACTGGACAAGAAAGGCCAAGCTGAAAATGCTAAATAGACTTAGTCTCATATTTTGATCAAGATAAATTTTTATTTATTAA
This sequence comes from Brachionus rotundiformis, assembly GCA_016802295.1. NCBI lineage: Eukaryota > Metazoa > Rotifera > Eurotatoria > Ploima > Brachionidae > Brachionus > Brachionus rotundiformis. The sequence goes on from JAESIW010000200.1 coordinate 3,410,130, forward strand.
TTTTGAAAATATTATTTTTTTAAATTTTAGTCTGCAAAAAGTCAAAGCATTTAATGTATATGGACCTATAAAAATAGTTGCAATTATGAATTTACCACGTATATCTTTTTTTTTAAATTAAGCATTTTAACCAATTTTTGTCTTAATTTTTAAAATCAATAAATTATGAGAGTTTTAATCGAATAAATGGCAAAATTAACTATAATTTGGTCTTTTTTTGGTGCCATATTTTTTAACTGTATTTAAGTGCAACTAATCGGTGTTGTAAAATATTAGAAAAAGTAAATATTAATCAGATTTTTATTTATTTATAAATTTTATGTGGAATAATCTAAAAGATTTTAAAAGAGCTCATTTCAAATAAAATATTAATTTTTTAATATTTTTGAAGATTATAGTTGAAAAATGATTAAGCTGAAAGGACGAAGGGTTTTGACACATAAAACAAAATAATAAAGAATAAAAATTAAGCCATAGCATAATAAATAAAAAGTTAAGTTGTTTTTTTTGTTTAATTTTTATCATCTTTTATTAGAGCATAAAAATCTTTTACGATTTACGCTAAAGTTCCAAAGCGATTCCGCTATTCAGTCTGAACGAGAGAAACAAAAAGGTTTACTGAAAAGAAAATACATTTCATCAAAACTTTTCTATAAGAGTTCTAGAATCTGAAATGACTCAATTTACTGATGTAACCATCATCTTAACCAAGTTGATTATGTTTATCTGGTCGTTATAAATTCAGAAGCTGTTGAACCAACAAAAAGAAGAGGTCGTTTACCTAAACGTAAAGATAATGTTAAGCTTTTTAATACTGAAGAAATTTAATTTAAAAAAAAACTAATCCACCAAAGACCAAATCAGCTTTGAATATTGATTATATTATATTTGCTTTTTGCTATAAATTTTTTTTACTCTTAACTTGTTTATTTTTAAGGGAGACTTATTTTTGTATGTTTTAATCACTAAATATTAATACGTTACTTAATTTTTTTTTGTTTATGCGTTAATAAGTTTTTTCTTATACTGTAATTTCTATTTTTTATGCGTCAAATACATTTTTCAAAGCTGAAATAGAATAAATATTACCATTTGTTCGAATAAACCAAAAAACTTTTAAAAAGTCATTAAGTTAGCTTTAAATTAGATGATTATATTTTTATATATTTAATGATCTAATTTATAAACACATGTGATTTTTTTGGACAAATATTCCTAGAGCCCAAACATTTATAGATTTAGATAGATCCAAAAATAAATAATTAGAAAAAAAATTTAATTTCTTCAATAAAGTTAAAAATTGTAATTGAACAGATAATTTAAATTTAGTTTACTATAATTTTACAATAAAAATTTTTTTTCACTTGCAAAAATATTAATTAAATTTACCACAAAAATTTAAGAATAAATCTATAGTGTCTGAAATGATCACATTTAAAAACAAAAAATCAAATTTCTCTTTAATTTAATTTGAATTTTTAAATAATCAAATTTAAAACTGAAGTATAAAAATGCAAAATTTGTTTCCTCTGAAATTAAAATCAAACCTAAAATACAAAAATGACTAAAATAATACAAGTTTTAGTGCTCGTACAGGTTATAAGTCTTATATTGGCATCAAGTGGTGAAAGTGGTGAAAGTGAACTGGAAACTACCAGTCCTGAAAGTTCTTCTGAATCAGTCACAACCCAGACTCCAATTACTACACCAAGAAAAACAAGAGTTAGAAATGGAAATAGGGGAAGAAAATCCAATGGAAGACGCAGAACATCCGGAAGACGAAACAAACAAAGCTCCAAGGCTTAAAAACATGAATTAAAAAAATAAAATAATTTTATTTCTATTCCAAATTTTAAAAATAAATAAACAAAATTAAAATTCGTACATTAATTAGTAATTTAAGCATGAGTTATACTCGGTTTAGATATTAAAGTTGCGTCAAGTTGCTCCAAATTTGGCAGAGTAAATATTATTTTTCTTCTGTAATCGGGATTAAATTTTTGATTATCACTCAATGTTCCGATTGATGTCGGCTTGATATTACTAATATAAAAAATAGGATTATGTTCCATATAGAGGCATTTGAGTTTGGTCAAACCACGGAGAACCTCAATTGCTGTCCAATTTGATAAATTATTTCCATTAAACCAAAATTCTTGCAATTCTTTAAGCCATTCTATATTAGCAATATTCTCAATCATATTCAAGGATAAATCAAGCACTTTTAAATTAGATAAATTGCTCAATCCTTCCATAGTTGTTAAACCATTCTCGCTCAGATATAGTTCTTCTAAATTAATCAAAGAATCCAAATTTTCAATTTTTGTAATTCGATTTGATTGAAGACTCAAAATTTTTAAATTTGGTAAATCTAAATTTTCTAATTTTTTTATTTTATTTTTTCCCAAATACCTTTTAGAAAATTAAATAATTAATTAATTTTTTTATAGTAAAAAATATTTGTTACAGTTGGGTTAGATTCTTTAGGGAAGACAAATTTTCAACAATTCTTAATTGATTATCTCCCAGTTCCAATAATTCCAGTTTGGTCAAATTTTCCAAATTTTCAATTTTACCAAATTGGTTATGAACTAAGAATAATTTTTTAAGCCCAATTAGCTCATTTAAGTTTTCAATTTTTGAAAAACGATTGAAAGACAAATCAAGTACTTCCAAAGTTTTGAACTGCTCTAAATTTTCAATTTTTTCAATTTGATTATCATAGAAATCAAGTTCTTTAATGACATGTAGGCCTTTATTGACGTCTAAATTGGCGTCTTGAAACGATTTCAGTAAGTTTCCACGAAAACAAATCGATTTTAGGTTTTTGAATTTTGAAAAATCATTGATTCTATTTAGACGAGTCATGCTCAGATCTATGGACTCAGTATCATCGGGATAAATGGTTAAATCAACTTGGTCAGCATATGAATAATAAATAATTTGTTCTTCTAGTTTCTTTTTATTTTCTTCGTTGGTCAATTCGACCATCTCTTTATCCTTATCACTCATTCTAAATTTTAAGTTTATATCAAGTTTTTTAATAAGTCAGCTTTCGAGAAATTAGGCCCGACAAATTAAGTAAAAATATTCACTTTTTTAAATTAATAATTTATTATATTAAATATTTATTTTATTCGTTTGAAAATTTTGTTTGCATACATTTTTAGAACATTTTTTACCTTTTCGATTCTAGCTGGCTCTATAACAGTGCTTTCGAAGCTCAAATTATTGATCATAGATAAAATTCTCTGATATTCATTGCGTTCATATTGCTCATATTCAGATACCAAATTCAATTGCTGGTAAACTTCTTTGACTTTAGCCACACATTGTTGCTCTGTTCGTCCATAACATGACTAAAAAATATTTAAAAAATATTTAAAAAAATTTTCTTTCTTAAACAAAAAACCTCTAAAATATCCCGTTGCTGTGGATTGCATTTTTTTAAGGCTTGAATCACAAGCCAACCACATTTACTTTCCTCTATGTCTGTACCAACTTTGCCAGTCACTTTTGGGTCCCCGTAGCAATCTAAAAAATCATCCTGCAAATTTTTATAAGAATGATTTTTTTGAAAGATGTAATTTTTAGTACTTGGACTTGGAAAAAGCATCCCATGTCAATAAGAATCTCTTTGCATTTTTGATGAACTTGAGGATTATTGATGAACGAGACCAGAAGAGCTGCCTGAACTGGCAAGCTAAATGAGTAGAAAGCAGTTTTCCATTTTACAATTGAAAAATATCGTTCCTCAGTATAATTCTCGAAATTGAATGGAATACCATCAACCACTTTTGGGGGGGTTATTAAATCCAAGCCCTGTCCGATAACTGTATTGGTAAAACTTTCATTGAAAAGTTCGAATAATTTATTATAATTCGGATGATTTCCTAAAAACTCAGTAATTATTGTAAAAACATTTGAAATTAGAAAAAAAGAGTCATTGATTGCAACAGTACCAACATTTTCCTTCAAAAATAAAAAAAAATTAAAATAATTTGAATTTCTTTTCATAATTATACAATTAATTTAAATAAAAAATTATGTAAATTTTTTTAGGAGAATTTAATCTTGGATACCGAATGAAAAAAATGTTGAATTTATTAGACTTTAATTTGATTAATTATTTTATTTCATTTCCATCAAATAGAAAAAAATTCAAATTTTATTAAATTATGGTTTCTTAGTCATATTTTATCAATAAATGATTCTGATTTTAATTTTTACAGTGAATAATTTTTTTGGTTTTAAAAATAAACATTTGATAATATTTAAATAAAACTTAAATTAATAGAATAATTTTTAACATATTAATTATAAATATTTTACCATTTTAAAACTCAAATTTTAAAGATAATGCTTAATTTTTGAATTCTTAAAAAATATTAATTAGTTATAAAATTTTTTTTTAGTCATTCTTGATTGTGATTATCATAGAAAAAAAAAAAAATTAAAAAAATATATATTTTTACTTTTAAATACCAGCACGGCCTTCCACGCCGGGTTTTCGAATTATCCATCATATCATCTGCAATAAGAAAAGAACCTTGTAGCTATATACTTGTAAAATTTGGTTGGACCTTTAAAATATTATAAATTTACCAATTCAATGCACCAGCCTATAGCCTTTGCTTGATCCAACAAATTTTCATCTTGTTTTTCGGCATCAACCAAGTGTAAAACCGACTCAAAAGCACAAAGACCTCTTAGTTTTTTTCCATGCGGTACATTGTAATCTATCATTTCCTCAAACCGCTTGTTTACGTCCAGAATACATTGTGGCTGATTTAAAAATCCGGAAAAAAGCCGACATTTTAACTTTGTTTCATAAAACTGATCAAATTGTTCTAAAATTGAAGCCATTCTAGTTTTTTTTTTATCATAGAAAATTAGACTACTAATACTTTTTTTAGTTCGAACAACTTCAAAAAAATCGGACTATTTTTTTTATTTATTTTGCTGCATCAAAGTATATTTAAAATTTTTTGATTATAAATTGCTAAATTTGCTTTAATTTAAGTGTGCATAAAGACATATTTTTAGCTTTCCCAAGCTAAAATGCAAATGCACTGCAAGTATTAGCTACATTTGAATTCTTGAGCATGTTTTGAAATTTAAAAATAAAAAAATCTAGTTTTTCTTAGATAGGTTTATTATTTGAATAAATTTTAGTCTAAATTCTATATTATGAACTAACACTTGAAGAACACCTGAGAACAAAAATGATGAAAGTATTGCGAACTTTTAGAAACCACTGGAAAAAGTCTGTTTTCGGAATTTCACTAGTAACTTATGGCACTTATTATCTTCTCGACCGGAAATACCGAGCCAACTTGCTGCAGGCATACTGTTATGAAGCGCTCAAATATGGCAAAGAGAAAATGGACCCTAGCAAGAATTTAAGACGTATTACTGTGTTTTTGAATCCCATTTCGGGTAAAGAGAGAGGTAAATTCTTGTACGAGAAGCATGTTGCTCCATTACTTCATCTCTCTGGTCTGGATGTCCGCTTGATTCGACTTGAAAAAAACAGTGAAGCCAACGAGTACATGAAAGAAATTGATTTGAATGAAACAGACTGTATAGTGGTGGCTGGAGGCAATGCCACCTTGAATGAGGTAATCAGTGGTCTCGTACATAGGGAAGATTCATTCGAGTTTTTAAAACGAATACCAATTGGCATTATACCGATTGGTCAAACAAACACTTTTGCTCATAAATGGTTAAACGCTGTAGGCTTTAAGAGAGCTAGTGCCACCGAGCTTAGACTATTGGCCGATTCAGCCATGGCCATTATAAAAGGCGAAACTGCTCCAGCTGATCTTTTAAAAGTAAGTTTGTACCAAAACATACCATATGATGAAAAGCAAGACGAGCACCATGATGATAAGCAAAGAGGTGCTTATAGTTTACTTAAGGAAAATAAAATTTATGCTTTATCTCGAGTCTCTTTCGGCTTTGTTACTTTGACCGATGCTAATTCGGACCATTTTTGGTACCTTTCATGGCTCAAATGGGTCCAAAACCGCATGAACAGATACTTCATGGATCGGTATTTGAGAATAGACCCGATCAAATACGAATTTACCTACAAAAACAGATGCTTTGGATGCTCAAGGTGTTTGGACGAAGAAAAAATAAAGAAAGAACTAGACGAATTGTTAAATCCGCCCAAAAAAGTCAATCCAAGCTTGGTTCATTCCTTGTTTAAGAGAATTGTTCCAACAACAAATAAAGAACCGGATGATATTGCTCGAAATAAGCAAAAAAAGATAAAAAATCTATCTAATTTACTTGATCAATCTAGAATAAAAAACGCAGATTGTAATAGGAATATTTTAAGCGAACTAAGACAGTGCCAAATAATATCAAGCATAAACCATCCGGATTTCGAGGACCCAGAATTTTTTGACAAAGCGTCCTCGATCGATACAGTGATTGTAAAAGATCCAGAAATGAATCCCAATGACATGTTTTTGGCACAGCGTAAGTCACTAAGTGAGTTTGAAGTTAAGAAAATTTACAAGAAAACAGGTAAAGTTAAATCGTTCTTGATACACCACAAACTTCCAATTGAAATAGATGGTGAAATCTATAAATTGAACAACAACCCTGAAAACGATTTGCATATGAAAGTTGAACACTTGGAAAAGTGTATCAACTTGATAAAATATGACCCGGAAAGCTCTAAAATAGAGGCCAATTATTGGCCAAATGTTTATTTAATATCTAGAAAAACATTCGAAGACACTTTTTATAATAATAAAGACAAAAAAGATCTACCCGACATTTTGCCTTTTGAGAAATATTACCTTAAGTATTGGAAAACCTCATAGTTAAAATATTTGCTTGGAACAGTATATTTAAATCATTAGAATTTTAGTTAATTAAAGCTAGTTTTATTTTATATAAATAAATTTAAAAGCTAATTAATTTTTATTTTTGGTTTGAAAATTTTAATGGTCTTATAAAAGAGGCCACATTGTTTATCAAAATTATACTATTAAAATAACTTCTAATTAACTTTTAAAAAATTTATTCCATAAGGAAACTTTTAAAGATAAATCAAATCATTTGGTTCATTTAGATGCCAAATAAGCATAAAAACGCAAAATTACGAACCAAATTACTGCTTGGTGGGAAGCTTAACAATAAAAAGGAAGTCCAGAACACTTTAAAGTATTTGGCCGAAAAAGATGCCATCGAAAAAGAGGATGTAGACTTCGATTTCGAGAAGCAGCCGAATGATTTTGGTCAACTTGAAGATGGAGATGATTTTACCAAGAAAGTTAAAAATCCAAAAAAACGAAAAAATCCAATCTATCCAAAAGAGGATACCAAAAAAGTGAAATTAAACGAAAGAACTATAAGTAAAACCAACTCAAAATCAGATGATTTAGTTCCAAAAAAAAGTAAAAAAAATAAATATTTTTTTGTGGCACATCCAGAAGCATTGAGCAAAAAAGAGGAAATTTTATCCACCCAGACTAAAAATAAATTCATTATTGATCAAAAGAAAATTGAAAAAAACTTAGAAAAAAAGAAAATAAAACCAAATAAACTTGGCGCCAAATCTAAAATTGAAAAAAAAACAAAAAATGATGAAAAACCATGGACTATTCAGGAATGTACCAGCGAAGAAGAAGAAACAGTCAATAAAATAGATAAAAAGAAAAAAGCTACATCAAAAAATTTCATTCTGGATATAACTGACATCGATAAAAGTTTTAAGATAAAAAAGACTATTAAAAAATTGGAAGATGGTTCAAAAGTTGAAGTGTTTGCTCCAGAAATTCAGCAACAACTTCAAGAATCGGATGAAGAAGAATCAGGGAATGAAGATACAGAACCGGGTGATATTGCAGAAATTGAAGAAAAAGACGAAGATAAAAACGATAAAACCAACTCTAGCTCAATTTTCACCGGTCAAGCTGCCGATAAACTCAAATCATCCAGATTTAGATACTTGAATGAACTTTTATATTCCCAAGATAGTTCTAAATCATTTGAATATTTCAAAAGGTATATCCATAAAAGTTTAAGTCAAATTCTAATGTTTAACAATATTTTAGTGATACTGATTCATTCAAAGCGTATCACGAAGGTTTTAAGTCCCAAATATCAAAATGGCCTTTGAATCCATTAGATAATATTATCAAGTTTATAAAAAATAGATCAAGTTCTCTGATTGTAGCAGACCTGGGTTGTGGTGAAGCAAGATTAGCTCAGTCAGTGAAAAATAAAGTACACTCTTTTGACTTCGTGGCATTAAGTGACCAAGTGGTTCAGTGTGATATGAAGAAAGTGCCCTTAGATGCAGATTCCTGCGATATCGCAGTTTTTTGTTTGTCTTTGATGGGAACTAATGTCATCGATTTTATTTGTGAAGCTCATCGAATTTTAAAATTAAAGTAAAATTTAATTTAGAAAATTTTAATATTATTTGTTTAAAATTTTAAAATTTTATAGAGGAGTTTTAAAAATAGCTGAAGTGACTAGTAGAATAAGTAATAAAAATGACTTCATTCGAAGCATAGAATCAGTTGGTTTTAAATTGGTCAGCAAAAAAGTAATTTTATTTTAGATAAAAATCTAGGATTTAAAACAAAATAATTCGTTTAAGGATGAAACTACTGATTCAAAAGAATATTTTTATTTTTTTGATTTTGTCAAAACTTCACCTACAATTAGAAAAAAGGCTGCTATTAAATTAAACCCTTGTCTTTATAAAAAGCGATAAATAAAAATTTATTTGAAAATAATTTTTTTTTACTAATTAGATATGCCTAAAGGAGTAGCTATCCTTTCCTATCAGGCATCAAAGTACTTGTCAATTAAAATACAAATTAGCTCTCAAGTTTTTTAAAATGTCAATATATCATGATGAAGTTGAAATTGAAGACATGGAATTCGATGAAGAAACTGAAACTTATTACTATCCATGTCCATGTGGAGACAGGTTTGAAATCTCGAAAGTAAATGCAAATTTTGATGCCTTTTCTTTTTTGGAAATTGAACTAAAATTTAAGGAAGATCTAGAAAATGGTGAAGAAACTGCTACTTGTCCAAGTTGTTCACTTTTAGTAAAAGTAATTTATGATAAAGTTAGTATTTTTTTAGTTAAAATTATATACAATAATTGGTATTCAAATTTTTTTAGGAAAATTTTATGAAAAATGAGAAAAAATCATTAAATAAATCAACAATTGAAAATGCAATCGCAAAAATACCGTGAAAAAACTTGGTTTAATTTTGATACATAATTTTAAAATATTTTTAGTAAATAAATAGCTGTTTATTCATTATTTTCTTTTATTTTCAGACAAAAGATGAATATAGAAAATCTATTTTAAGAAAGTCTCTTAGTCTTTGTTATTAATAATAGTTTTCTTAGCTATTTTTAGCAAGATTTATACCTGGAAAGAAGCATCATAAAAATTTGTTTTATACATTTTCAACAACTAAACATTTTATCTTTAATTAAAAAGAGATTTAAATTTTCAAAATTTTTATATTAGCTTTTCATGTATTGTAAAATAATTAGTTACTTAAAATATAAAATTATCATCAAAATTAAATTTATTAGAGTTTTTGTTTATAATTAAATGAATTTTAAATTATCGTAATAAAAAATGAATAAAATAAAAAAAGTTTAAGAATTATTTCTAAAATTGAGAGCAATTTTTTTATCAAAGAATATTAAATTAAGAGTCTTTTAATGCAATATTAATTAAAAACAGGATAAAATATAAAATTTCCGTTATTTTGATTGACTTTGTTTTAAAAATATTAATTTGATTGTTCAAACAACTAATAATAAGAATTTCATTTTGGGCAACCATAATGGACCAACATTGCTTTTTTACTATAGGAATAAAAAATTTAAACTTAATATAATTTTAAAAAATAAAATTTATTCTCAAGTAACATTAAAATACATAGAATTTTTTTCGCCCAATCTCTTGAAAATACTCACTTTATATCTTATATTGAAATAAGAAAAATAAAATTTTTTAATCTTTAATTTTTTGTGATCAAAGCATTTTAAAATATGAAATAACAAATTAAAAAATTATTATCTTATACAAACAATTTAAACAGTTTTTTTTATGTCGTAGGTTACTTATTTTTACTTAAGTTTTACAACTGAATTTTAAAAAGTTAAACCAATAAAGCTGAAATTCATATCAGCATAGTAATCTTTTATGACCATTTTATCAAAATTATTAAAGTTAAAAAAATATTAACTTTAATTATAAACTCAAAAGATTTGCAATGAAAAAATTTTTTTTAATTTTCCTATCTATTTTTGTATTAATTAAAATAACAAATGGAATAAAATGCTCCGTTTGTCAGGTATGCCCTGGCAGTAGTGTCGAAGCAGAATCTATCGAGAAAGAGCTCACTGCCGATGGTTGTCTTTACTGTCGAGTAATTAATTTATATAATTAAATTAACCAAAATAAAATTGTTTTCTAGACATCGTATATAATCAAAGAAGATAATCCGTCAATAATAGTTTCAAAAGCTTGTGTAGATCAATGTTTACCATCGTTTTCGGGAGGAATAATTGAAAAATGCTGTTCTTCCAATGAATGTAATTATCTATTGAATGCTTCATTGAGCAATAAGAAGAATAGTTATATTCCATTTTATGCAATTCAATTCCTCTTTCTAATTTTATTTATATTTAATCTTAATTTAAATTAAAATCATCAATCCAATAAAAATTTTGATTAAATATGACTAAATTTGTCGCAGACAAGTCACGAAAACAAACAAAATTTTCGAATTCAATAAAACCACTAGTGATGTAATTTTTTCAAATAAATTTTTTAATTAATATATAAAATTTTACTATTGAATTAAATTAGCTACTTACTACTTTATGTTTATCCTTATCGATTGAATAAAAATATTAAATTGTTTAAAACTTAGAAGTATAAAAAAATTTTTTAAATTATATTTTCTCTTTTATTTATTTTGATATCTAATTTTTTAGTTATTGATATTATTGATTTTATCAAAAATTAAATTTCAAAATACTCATTAAATGATACTGCTGCATCAAATAAGAAGAATATTATCTAAAGTAAACGTTACTGAACAGTTTTTAGCAAAAAAAAAACTATTTTCGCAGATATATTTAGATTTCTGGAAATCAAACTAATATAAAAAATTCGTGATGTTTTTAATTTAATCCAAAATGAAAGAAAAAATTCATTATTGGCATCTAGTATGTGCATTAATTGAGCACAATTCCTCTGATTGAGCTTAAGTGTTTCGATTGTTTTTCATTTAATCACATCTTAATTAAAAAAATGCAATACTTAATTTCACTAAAATATTCATGTTATTCATTAGTTTTACTAAGAAATAGTTTGTAAAAGATTTTCTTTCATTAGATTAAATCAAGAAAAAAAAATTGAATTATCTTGGGAAATATTAATCGCTTTCTTAGCCGGATTACACCGAATTGATGACAAGTGAGTTTTCTTTAAAGAAGATTATATGCGAAAAAATAATTCTTTTTTCATATGGAAACATATTTTTCTAGTATAAAATATCTCAATCAATCATTCTAATAAAGTTTTTCAACTAATCCTTAATAAAAATTAGAAGAGAGAACCTTTGTCATTAGTTTGCCCGCGAAATTTATTGATTTTTTCTGTTTATGTTTTTAATGAAAACTAATGAAGTTGGCGCTTGGTAAAATGGCTCAACTCAGACGCGTTCTTCGGATGTGTTGAACGTTTTTAACTTAAGATTTCTTATAAATTCTGCGAAATATAACACCGATGGAGAAAAATCAAAAATTTTTGATGATAGATTAAATTTTTTCCTCATCAAGATCACTTAATTTCAATGCAGTGTTTAATTCCTTATTTTTACACTAAAGAGTATTCTTTTTCTTTCAAGAATTTATAAACAACAAAAATAGATTAAGTCTTAATTAAAAAAATAGTGGAAATCAATCAATCTCTTGCAAAGATTTCTTATAAAACAACTTTAATAAAGTGAGTTGGCAGTAAGGTAGATTCTTAAGAGTTTATATAATTGAAATTAATTTCGTTGTGGGTATATTTAAAAAGTAAAACCAAACTATCACATTACATAAGACATGAAGTAAAGTGGTACATATTTTGTTTAATAATAATCATTTTCCCAGGGCTATTTGGAAATTTAAGAGGCAAGAAGTTTTAATTTTGACTTAAGGTAATCAAATTAAGAGTAAAATAATTTTTGCTGGGGATCTTAATTGATTGTTGGTAATAGATAATGTGAAAAAATTTATTATTAGCATGCCTTGATTGAATTTAAATGCATTAAAAAGAAATGTTTTTTTTTTCTCATTTAAGGTATACAAACACTAACCCTTAAGCTAAGTTAAAATTTAATTATTATTAAATAATAATTCATTATTGATCGTTCCTGGGATTGTGTTTTCCTAAACAAGATTGTATTTATGAGATTATGATAAACTTTTTTCTATTAGGATTTTTTCCTTTTTAATCAGTTTATGTTTTATATTTATCATTCATCTATGATTTTTAAATAAACGCCATTAGATAAGTTTTAGTAAAATTGAATAAAATCAATTTTTTATCTATTTTTCATAGAATTTTTTTTCAAGCTTATTTTTATTCTACAATTTGAGCAATTTTACCATTTTCAAAACAAAAATTTTAATCCTTTTAATTTAAAGATTATTGGAAAATAATAAATTTCTTAATCAAAATTATTCGGATAAACTTATCTTAATGATGTAGCTTTTTTATCAATATTATCAGAAGTTTCTTAAAACAAAATTAGAAATAATAAAGTTTAATAATTCATTATTAATAAATTTTGACAGTTAAGACTGGAAAAGAGGTTTATATTAAAAATAACTTTAAATTCCATAATGCTTTTTATTACATTAATTAATTGGAAATGTTGTTCTGTTTTAACATTCAAAAAAGTAAGCATATATTTATATGAACAAAATTATTTCACACTTTGTTTAAAAATTTATTTAATCTCAAATGTATTTCATATTTTGGTAATTTATCCGCTTTAAAAACTAACAAAACACATTTCTGAAGAAATCAACTATTTTTTTTTACCAGTTGATCAAACTAAATCTAACTTATTTTACTTACAAACCATCAGATCGGATCTTATCTCTGATAAACCTATTTTTGTTTAATTATTAAACTATAACTCTGATTTATTATAAAAAAAATATCAATTCATTTTTATTGTTTTAAACTTTTTTTAGGTTTAAAATGTTCAATTTTCAAATTTTATTTTTCAGCATATTATAATTTCATGAATTTCATTTTAAAACTAACAAAGTATAAAAAAATAATTATTATTTTAAAATTTTTAATTGCTTGAATAATTACAAACAAATGATTAAAACTAAATCTATTATTTCCGTAACAACAATTTTAAGAGTGAAAATTTCGTTTAATTAAAAGCTTATAGCGAATTGCGTAGTTTTTATTTAATACCTAGGTATTTATATCATTTTTTTAATAAACAAATTTAATCATGAGTTATTTTATTAATGATTTTTTAAAAAATAAACATATCATCAGCAGATATTTCATATTCAAGACACATTCGTGCACCTAGACCAAGAAATTTTTAAGCTTGGCCTCTGGAATATATTAAGAAATGTGTGACGTTTATTTTTTATTAGATTAGCAGATAAAATTTATTTTTTATTTATAATAAAAGTTAAAATACCTGGATCTTTTTGAAATTAATAAATATGTTAGTCTGAAATTTTACGCTTTAAGCTTTTCTAAATGTTTTACATTAAAATGATAAATAAATTAGTTGATTAATTGATGATTTATGGATTAGAAAGGCAGCTTCGGGTGAAAACAGAACTAGATTCATGTGAGTAAAATTTATGTTCTAATTATTGATTTTATGAATATCATGATTATGATTATTATCATAATTATTATTTCAAGTATTTGCATTTATTTTATATTATTGAAATATTTTAACAGTTTATACTATAAATAATAACAAAATAAATCTCATATGATATATGTTTTTATGATGTAAACGCGCTCACTCTATAAAATTTTATTTACTTTTATGCATAAAAAAAGCGAGAATAAGTATATATTTAATTACAAATCGATATGACAGAGCCTACAATTAGAGGCAATCATTTAGCTAATGCAAATATTGATTGCCAAATTATTATAAGAACTAATTCATTTTTGTAATCTTATTATAATATTTTTTTGAGTTAAGTTTTCCCGAGCGTTTTCGCTCTTTTCCAGGCATAAGTTTTGTATCCCACAACCCAAATTGAAATATTGATTTTGAGATTTAACAACCAAGAGCTGTTTTATATGCCACTAATGTAAGTATGCTTTTTATCTTGTCAGTACTTAGGTTCCTCTATTGCTATGTGCACTCTTCTCTCATTAAAATTGTAGTATACATCTTTTTATTTTCGAAGTTTATTAATAATTGCATGGTAGCTATAATTAAACGAAATAAAAAAGGGAACTAAATTAGTTTGTCAGTCAATTTTATGTTTTTTTCAACATATTATATCAATGTGATTGAATTTTTTCTTTATTTTTAAAAATCATTTAAATTAAGAAAAGAAGTTAAGTTCGTATTACAAGTCTAGTGTTGAGAATGTATTTTAGATATTGACAGTCAAGGCATGCAGGAAAATAATTGGGTGCCAATGTAATTATGATTTAAGATTATATAAATTTTGCAATGAAAATTTTATAGAAAATCAATAAAAATTTTTAGTTTTTTTGTATTTTAATTTAATTTGGATTTTTAAATGGCCTATAAATGCGATTTTACTCTTTAGTAAATATGAAAGCCGACCATAAATAAACCAAGAGGGCTCTGTTAAGCTTTTTGAAATTTAAATTACAGCTAATTAAAATGAAACTTGAAATCGGAAAAGAATAAATTTACATATAATTATTTCCTCAATAAAAAAACGATTTTTTTTTAATTTTCTTAATGACATTTGTTTGTTGTGTCAGAGTGCTCTCTAATTTAAAAAATTTAAAAGATAACAAAAACTAGGTCTAGGCTAAATCAGTTGAATAAGGAAGCTATTTTTCAAAAAGATTTCTTGTATAATTCAGCCTAATTGGGACGGAAAAAGCTCCAATCGGAAAATCATCCGATTGAAAATCTATTGATATCAAATTATATAAACAATTAAAAATTTAGTTGGAAGAAATATATTTTTTAAATAAGATAAAACTAAACAAAAATTTCAAGACAATCAGCTAGTTAATTTAAAATTAAAAATTTCGATAACTAGAAAATCATCGAATAAATTAAACTAGATTAAGTAAACAATTTTTAACTATACGTCAGTGAAAAAGTTTATCTTTCAGGAAAACTGATCTTTTTTATTAAATAGAACTAATTTTAATTTATCTATTTCTAAAATGCTAGCTAGAAATATTAGAATTAGTTTTATATTAAAAAACAAAGGAACAAGCTTTAATTAAGCCTTATTTTGCCATTGATTTAGTTTATTTCTTGGCTTTTGTGCTGAAATTTTTGAACAATTATTATTAAATTTGTTATTACTTTTTTCCGTTTTATTTAAATAGTATGTTAACTATAAATTGTTGGAAAATTACGCTTGCTTACTAATTTTCAATCGATTTTTTTCTATTTTAAACTTAACAACACTTTTTGGTAAAAAAAAATTATATTTTTTTAAATTTAGATCTCTGTTTTATTTAGTTTTACAATTAATTAGAGATTCAAATGAGTTTAAAATTGTTCAATGTAGAGAGTTACTCTACATGTAAAAGACAAATCAATCGATTGGAATAAATATTTTAAAAAGAATTTAATCAGCTAAATTAATATTTATAAAATGCTCATAAAGCTAAAATACAACAGAAGCTCGATCATTAATAAATTAAGTAAAAATTTAAATTTAGTTCAAACCACATGAGCTGGAACTTTGTTAGTGTTAAACTAAAAATTAAGAAAAAAAGCACAATATTTTAAACATTTAATTAAATTTATAAAATAAAAAAAATAATCATGAATTTTTTATCTCGATACAAGTCGAACACTAGTCGTCAAACTGTTAAAACCAATTTAAATAATGAAATTTTGACACATACCACTGCCGCAAGCGCAAATCCGGAATATGTCAACACATCGAACGAATCGATTAAAGACAATCAAAATTCGAACGATGCCAACACAATTTCCAATAAACAGAGTATTGTTCTATTCAAGAGTGGCAATTATTCTAAGATGCCAAAAAAAGACAAGAAGCGTCAATCCAAGTCAGCCAGTTCAATTCTACGCCAGCTACTGACCTGTGGCGGAGTGGTCGCTAGTTGCTCGGGTACAAATGGCACCAAAAGTTCCGACAATAGTCGTCGGTCATCGCGCTCAGGCCAAATCGAAATACAAATACCAGACATCATTTTAACTCATCATGTATCTGAAGAAAAAATGTCCTCCTCGATCAAGTCACTCTTGGACAACAAAGCAAGCTTCTTTTCGGAGCCCAATTTGCCAATTAACCAGTCAAATGATGACCAAATTGTGCCTGAAGATAAACAATTAGTCTTGCCAGTAATAAAGCTAAATGATGATTTGTTGACTAGTGAAAATTGTGAAGAGTGTATTGAAGATGATGAGTCCGATGATGAGAATGTAGTTGACGAGAACTTTGACGATTACACTGACGACGAAGATGAAGAAGAGTTCTCGGCTAAAATAGATGATGAAAACTCATTTCAGAATAATGTGACAAGCATAATTATTGAAGAAGCAGATGATGAGCCTTATCTAAATGACACACAAGTGTTTGAAGAAGAGGAATACTCTTTGGAAAAAGAATCCAAGCTAAATGCTAACTTGAGCTCGACAACCATTCCGTCCTTTTCGTTCGAGATACACTCGGACGATCAGGACAAAAGCGAATCCATTAACAAGTCCGAAGAGCCGGAAGCTGAGACTCAAAAGTCCAAAAGTTGTCCAAAAATGGCCAGCTACAATTCTAAATTCCTGACTGCCAATAACATACTGACCGACCGCGGATGTCTGGTCAACATAAGAACTGGCAGCTTCAATCTTGGTTGCCAAAGCACTGCCTCATCTATTTCTTTGTCTCAGGACAAATGTCTCAATGACGAGGAGCTTATCGATTCGCATGAATTTTTCAGCTCGCTACAACATGAAAATAGCGAGTTTAAAAATTCGGCATCAAACTACTCGTTCAGGAGTTACAATGGTAGCCTTGAGAGCAATGCGCTCAACCTTTTGATACCATTTTTGTTGATTAAAAACCGTCGCAAAAGCTCCAACTTAAATGACGATAAGTCAAATGAGAATTTGTTTTATAAAAGTGAGCTAAATGAAGATAATACGCTTGGTGTAGGCATGTACACTCAGCCAAATAGTAATTTGTTATCTGTTTCATGTGGCTCGGACCAGGACCAAATTAGACGCTGTTCACATGATCCAAACATTGAAAAACTTCACAAAACTTACATTGAAAATGTAAAGTTGTCCAGTGCTCAGGTTTTCTCGTCAAATAACAACATATATTCATCTACCAGCAAACCAGAAGCTGGAATTGAGAATTCAGCAATCAAAAAGAGTGCCAAAAATCCCATCAAGTCTCTTAAATTTAGTGGAAATTTTATCTCCTTGGATAATAATCAAAATTTTAGGAGCTTGCCTGAGAGTGAAGATAAATTTGCACTCGAGTCGGAAAAAGCCGATGTGCTGAATGAAATTTATAAAGTGGACAAGTGGCTGATTGATAACCGAAATAACCATTTGGTGCAGAAAAAAGAATTATCTAAAAAAATGATCAAAAAGCTACCATCAATGACAATTAGTGAGGATGAGGATAATTTGAAAAGTGTAGACTCATTGAACAATGCAAGCAAAACGAAGGTCAACTATTGCGATGATGAAAATGATGAACATTCGAACAGTGTGGACACCAAAGCAAAATACTCATCTGAAACTAATGATTCCGCTATTGACATTCGATCTTATGGGTAAATAGACTTGACCAATACAAATTTTTTGATTAATTTTTAAAATCATGTTAAAGAGCCAATAATTTATATCTAATTTAAAATTATCTATAAAAAAAATTATAAATAAAATATAATTGATGCTTTATTTACTTGGGAAAAAAATTTGCTAAATTTTGTTATAAGTTTAAAAATTTTATATTTATTAGTAATCATTTTTCCAAAAATAGCATTAATGAACTAAATAGAAATTTATATAAATTTTCTTATTTTATAAAACATTTTATTTAATTCAAGAAATAAAAAAAAAATTCTTTAAATTTAAATTTAGAAATTAACTTGAACATTAAAAAATGTGTGAATAACAATATAAATAATGTTTTAATAATTAAAAAAAAGACTAGACGAAGAATAAAATTTAACTTTATATTTTTATTAAAATAATTTGGGCTAGTTTTTTTAACCCAAATAAGTATGTTTTCTAAACAATCAAAACATTTTTTAATTAAAAATAATAATAAGAATTTATTAAATTATTAAATTTTATTTCTAGTTCGATATCAACTCTTTCCAAAGCATCATCTAGCAAATCTCGAGTTAATTGGCAAAGCTTTAGCAAATGCTATCATTATTATTTTTTCCAATCAATGAATACAACATGGTCAAAATACCAAATCGCAGCCATGTCTCTGGAACAGCTAATGGCGCTGAGAAAATTAGCTTTAATTCAATTTTCGAAACTAGTCGAAAGACAGCATTCCAGTATGATAAGGTAGTTTGGTTAATGTAATAATTTTATTATATCTAACATTATCAAATAAAGAACATTTCGACTTTTTTCCAAAAAGAATAGTGCCAATGAATTTCAGCGTGTGTATGATTCAATTGACTCCATGGATCCAGAAACATCAAGTGCTTCCAAAGTTAAACCTGTTCAAAATTCAAGCCAAATGAACCATTCAAATCCAAACTCTTTGCTCCAAACAAAACTAAAAGAATCTGCAATTTTAATCGGAAATCGAAAAGTGAGCAACCACTTGGGAGCCCAAGTGGGACACTATCTATCTAATGAGAGGATAAATACTATGACCAAAAAGAAGCGCCATAGAAATTCAATAAAAATATCCGATAATCAGCATTTAACTGAATCAGTATTAATAAGCAAAGATGAGAATTCCGTATCCAGCAATCATCTTGAGTTAATTGAATCATTGGTCGCAGAAGATACTAAACAAATTCCAAATGTTAAAAAAAAGCTTGTTTTTGGTCTGCCTTTGAGTACTATTATGCAATTGAGTGGTCAACCTTTGCCACAGCCAATTCTGGAATCAATGCGTTACATAAGAAAAATCGCTCCGACTGAGATTGGTGTCTTCCGCAAAAATGGCAACAAAACTCGAATAAAAAAACTCAAAGAGTCAATTGATAATAATGAAGCAATTAATTTTGTTCTCTCTGATTTAACTGTGTTCGATGTAGCTGATACATTAAAACTTTATTTCCGTGAACTTCCCGAATGTTTAATTACAAACAAATTATCTGATATTCTTCTAGCTAATTATTCAAGTAAGAAAAAAGATTTTTTTTATATAATTTAATATTTGAAAATCGTATCCTCTAAAAATACAGATTAATTCAAAATAATTGATTTTTACTTGTAGTTTCAGATATTTAATTAAATAATTTAAAAATTTAAAAAAAAAAAGAGTTAAAATATTAAAGTTGAGTATTTTTTCTAAACTATTTGAAGAGTTATTTTAGATAAATTAATGTTTAATAGAGCTAATTGTTTATTATATATGACAATTAAAATTTAAAAGTAAATAACTATTGGTCAATAAATCTCTATTTTGAAATGGCTTATTGGTATATCTTTAAGGAAAGAAATGAGAAAGTAACAAAAATATATAATTTTAATTAATTATTTAGCATATAAAAATTTAAAATTAATCTTAAATAGGTTTTTTTAGCCTTTATTGTTAATCAAATATATTTTATTATCAGATCCGATTTTATTTTATTTAAGATATAATGTTAAAAACCTAGAAAAATTTTTTTAATTATTTTTAAAAATCAATTTGGAAATATTTTTTTAATGAAATTAATAAAAATTTTACTCAACATAAATGAATTTTTAAGAGATAAGACCTGAAGAAAGAAAGACTACTCTTCAGCAAGTAATGTTATTAATACCAGACGAAAATCGTCTAGTTCTACAAACTCTTCTTCTATTTTTAAATGATATTTCCAAACACCATAAAGTCAATCAGGTAATTTTTTATAATTGCATATTTCTTCGGGTTTATAAAAAAAATCTCTAATTTAAGATGTCTCGAAATAATTTGGCTGTAATATTTAGCCCAGTGATATTTTCAATGAATTTCGATAATAAAAAAAAGAATAAACACCTCAAAAATATATCAACACTTCCAGTAAATCTAAATCTTGTTACCAATGAGGCTGTAAATGCTGAAAGTGCTAATCAACAGACCGAAAAAGGTCCTGATAATGGATTCTCTGCGAATAGGCCTGTTTTTGATATAAAAGAACTCAAAGAAGAAACAAAACAAGAAGAGTCAGAATCAAATCTAAAACAAAATTCTAATTATGAACTAGGACCAAAACCAAACACAATTGAGATGATTGAGCTTGATTCTAAACATATATCTAAACCAACTGTCCATTTAAGCTCAGCTAATTCGTCTTCCAAGTTGTCTAATCAATCAAATTTAGACATTAACTCTAACTTAGCACAAATGATAAATTCAAAGCGTAAATATTCAAATCGTTTGAATAAAGCTGCCAGCACTATTGTTAATTTTCGCACCGAGCTTAGTACAAACAAAACTACAGGTTTTTTCTTTGACTCAGTCAAAGATAACTTGGAAACATTTGAGTATATGAACAAAGTTGTCCAATTATGTGTGTCAGATATGATAAAATATTCTATGGAATTGTTCACTGTAAAATTTTAAATAAGAAAAAAAAATTCATATTTATAAATTTTAATGTTTATTTATTAAAGGTTCCTATTGAAAACTTTGAAAAGCTAAAACTTTCAGTATCGTTCGGCTCCGAGCCTCATAATTTGGAATATTTTTATGACAATCAAACAAAGTGCATCAAACGAGCTGAATTTTTTTCAAATAATATCAAAATTGATAAAACAAATTGGTTTTATTTTGATAAATTTGAAGATGTATCGATATATTACTTTAAGAATGATATTCTATATCAAAGTTTGCTTAAAAATGTAGAGTCTGGTTTGCCTTATTCAGGCAATCAATCAGTAACTAATTCCGTCACAATTCAATTAAACGATTCGGTTCCTACTCTAGCAGGTAGCGAAGCTTTTGAGAGCGTTCAGTCGTCCTTTGCTATTCCACAGCAAAATGAAAGTTTTAATGATAAGTTAAAACTTTGGAAATGCTGTACTTTGATCAAATGCCAAAATTTAACTCTTGAGAATATATTGACAAGGATCAAAGATGAAAGGTAAGCAACAAGAATATACAAAATAGGAAATTAAAATAATTTTAAATAGAATAATAAAAAAGATTAATAAATTGGGGACTTATCTGAATTTTAAATACCTACGGTTCTTTTTTAGAATCATTTTAAAATTTCATATTCTTTTAAATTTTTAAATTCATAAATAAAATACTTGACAATAAAAGAATATTATAATAGAATATTTATAAGATTTTTTAATTAGTTAAAAATAAATTTTATATCGTAAATAGAAAATTGTGGGATGATGATTTCCGAGATGGGAAATTGGTTGAAAAATTGGACGATCAAACGGAATTATATCGCTATGTAATTTCCTTTATGCCACCGCATCCATCGAGAGATTTCTTTGAAATAAGGTACAAGAATTTTTAATATTCTTTAATAAATTATACAAGATTTTAATTATTTTATCATATTTAGACATTTTAGTATTCAAGAAGGTGATAATCAAACTGTAATATTGACAAGTACTTCTGTTAAACATCAAGCTGGTAATAAGCTCGTAGGAGACATTCGATCTAATTTGATTATTTCCAAATATGTTATCGAAAAATTAATATCAACAGATACCATGACCACATTTAAAATTACTCATTACATTAAAATGGACTATAAGTAATAAGTACTTAGAAATAACTTGAATTTGTTTAACAATTACTCTTTTAAGGGGCTTTACAATGGAATTTTATAACAAAACTTTTGGATACATGATGGCTAGACTGCTTTATAATTTAAAAATTTCACTGCTTAACTCTGATTAATTGCGAGTTACTGATTGAGATGGTGTTAAATTTGAGCTCTATCTCAAGAATTGAAATTTCTTGTAAAAAAAGAAGCTTATCGTAAAAATTCATAAATATTATGAATATAAAATTTTTATTTAATTTGTTAATTTCCATTTTTATTCATCAATATCTTTACTTTTTATGTTTAAGCTTTTTTTATTTATGGTCAAAATTTTTTGTTTATTAGTCATTTTCCAATATTTTGTTATTATGTATAATTGATTTTTGTTTATATAGCCAAAGACAGTAAATGTAAATAGACTTTTCAAGCTAAAACTTTCTGTTGATTGGGAACAAGTGCTGTTTAGATTCTATGTTATGCGTTTTACATTGTTATGGATTTATTGTTATGTTAAAATTATTTTCTTAATTTGATATATTATCACAGATTTAGGATCCAATTAATGAAAAATGCTTTTTCTATTTATGTTGAAGTCATTATTTAATAAATGATTAAAAATAGATTTTTTTAATTAATTTTTCTATCCGTAATAACTTACTTGAAAACTAATGATTTTTAAGATAGATATTTATTAATAGAAAATCTTGAAATTGACTATCTAGCAATAAGATATTTTAATTTCAGATTAGCAAAATTATCATTAAATTAATAATAATAATAATATGAGCCACAACAGGCATAACCCGTAGAGCAAGACTAACAGTCTCACTATGGTAGCTAAAACGAGCTACGAAACCTAAAATAAATGACTAAAAAGACTAAGATTGTTTAATTTAAGTTGATTAGACGCTAAAAAATCATCCAGTTTCTTTTTAAAATTGTCTTTTTTGAATTTGCTGCCAATACTTCAGATGGTAATTTATTCCAGTTATCAACTACTCGATTTAAAATTAAATGCTCCCTTTGACTTATTTTTGTGTGTTGCTTTACTAGTCTATGCTTATGGCCACGGATGTTACCAGCTGGGCCGTCCGACAATAATGAACTCGTCAGATTACTCAGATTATGCCAGTCAACTTTGCTATAACCTTTACTAATCTTGTAGTATTCAAAAAGATCACCTCTCTCTCCTCACTTTTAGGGTAGTTAGTCCTAGTTTTTTTAGCCTCTCTTCATAGATAAGGCGACAGCAGGACTTGACAAGCTTCGTTTCCCTCACTTGAACTTTTTCCAAAATATTGATTCAATATTAAAAATAGGTTAATAATTTTAATTTTCTAGCCATGAGCCTAATATCTTAAAGTTTTTTAAATTTAATTAAATTTTTTAAAATCTTATTCGAATAAAGTGAGATTTAATTTTAAAATTTAAATTTTATATGCAAATAAGCTACCTTTAAAATTTATATGGATAAACAATTTATTTTAAATTAAGTTAAATTTTAACAAAAAAAGCTGCTCATAAATAATAGATTAAAAATGCTATGTCTATTTAAAAAAAAATCTTAAATAGAGAACAATTTTTTTAACTTATCTCCGTTCTCAATTTTTGCAATTAGTTCGAGCAGCATTTGCTTCTGATCTTTGTTAATAAACAACTTGGTAACCTCAAATCTCTGTGTTTTTGTAATAGATTCCAAATAGTCAAATATGTTGAACTTTGTGGTTAATTCTTCATTTGCCAATTTATAAACACATTTTATTAATTTGCTCAGCATATCATCATCTAATTTAGAACCGATAAATTTATGCAATTGCTTTGGATCAACATTAGCAATTAGTTTAGTGTAATTTTCCAAGTCAGTGGGACTTATTGAGTTCCATGCTTGCAAAAACTCGTATCCATTAGTGATTGATGAAAAATCATATATTTTTTTCGGAATATTTATTATGGTTGATGGTTGAACTGTTGTTTTAAGAGTTGATTTACTCCCGGTTTCTGGTTTAACTTGAACATTTTCGCTGATTTCTTCAATTTTAATTTTTTTCTCACCAACAATTTTATTGTCCTTTACCAAAATTTCCAAATTTTTCAATTCATCCTTTGCAATTTGATTATTGGATTCAATATACAAAATTTTCTTCAAATCATTAATAGCTGATTCCAGCTCTTTTTTGTCCTTGTAAGCCAACGCACGTCGATACAAAGCCTTTACATTGTTAGGCTCTTTATCAAGTACAAAGGAAGTGTCCTTTATTGCAAGATCAGGCTGTTTAAGTTTTACATAACAAAGTGATCTATTTGAATAGGCAACAATGTTTTCTTTATTTAAATCGATACATTTCGAATAAAATTCACAAGCTTTTTCGTAGTTATTATTTTTAAAAAATTCATTTCCTTTTACCTTAAAATCTTCGTATAATTGTTGCGGATTTTTTTCTATTTTCTCTTCCTTAACCTGTGGTATTTGATTCTTCACTTTATCCATTTTGCCATTTTCTTTTAATATACTCTTCACTCTATTAAAATTTGATTGAACATTTTTAAATTTATTATCTATTTTCATTAATGTTTCATAATTTCTAAATGCTTCCTCATACTTTTCCATCATTTCTAGTGAATAGGCTTTTTTAAACAGAAGCTTGCATTTTAAATTTACATTTTCTTCGACCAACTCTAAACCAGAATCACAGTCGTTTATACATTTTTTATAGTCACAGATATTTTGATAACTTGTAGCCCTGTTGTTAAATAACACACACAAATTTTGGTTTACTTCAAATAAGTGATCGGATTTTTTTTTAAATTCTTCTAAAAGATCAATCGATTTAGTATAGTAATCAACTGCTTCTGCATATTGACCATTGGTAAAATAAGAAGCTGCTTTATCTTTGCTTTGAACTATTGGTTCAGGCAATTCAAATTTTTTCTCTTCTAAAACTGGTTCTTTGGTTATTTCTTGGTCAAGTTTCACTGAAGTCTGAACTTGTTCAGTAGAATTTAGGCTACTTTTAACATTATCATCAGATTTAATAGCATCAACAGCCTGATCTTCTTCTTCTGAGTCACTTTCAACTTCAGCAATTGGTATTTTTTTATTCTCATCCTCCGATTCTTCTTCACTTCCATCGGTTTCCTCAATTTGAAGTCTCTTACCACCAGCTGATTTTAATTTTTCAATTTCTTCTTGATGTTTTCTTAAGTCAGCGTCAATTTGAATTTTCAATTCCTTAAATTTTTAAATAAATTTTCAACTTGTTCAGAAACAATTTCTGCATGTTACTTTGGCTTTTTTGTCTGTAGAATCCAAAGCTAGACACTTGTCAATATCAATCTTAGCTTTTTCATAATTCCTTTGCTTGTGTAAAGCAGTGGCGCGTCTCAATAGCGCCTTAAAATTGTCCTTTTCGTGTTTTAATACTTCATTACAATCTTGGACTGCTTTTTCCCAATTTTCCAGCTTAATATCTTTTAATTGTTTATTTAAATAGGACAAAGAGACATTTTTTATCATTAAATTACAAGCTAATGCTCGATTATTATACGAGGCTGCAGTGGGTAAATATTTGATGCTTCTAGTGTAATAAGTTACGGCTTCTTGATAACAAGCGGCTGCAAACGCTTCGTTTCCTTTACACTTTTCTTGGTCAGCTTTCAAAGTTTTTTCAGACTCATCCAAATCTATGTAAATATTGAAAATTTAATAAAAAAATCAATTATCTTAAAATTTTTCTGCTTATTTTAGAATTTTTGGTTCTTAGCAAATAAATTATTTATCATTGAAGTTTAAATTTATCTTTTTTACAATTAATTTAAATTAAACAATTGAATTAACTTAAAATCATAATTTATTCCAAAAAAAAATTGATTAATATTCTATTTTTAATGTGTATGTTAAGTCAAATCTACGTATCAACTAGAGGTCAAATATTTTACAAAACGAACTACTAAAAATACTATCTTATTTAAATTAAAATTTAATTCTTAGTTTTCTTATACTAATATAAAAACACTGATCATATAATCTTGGCTAAAATTAACGTTCTTACTTTCTGTGTTTATGTCTTTTGGCAAGTCTTTGATCAAAGCCTTTGAAAAATTTTTGCCATTGTTCACCACAGTCTTATCACTAGCTTCTCTATAAACTGTCTCTACATTTTCTTTTTCATCTAGCTCTTTATCAATTTGTTTCTCAATTCTTTAAAACATATTTCTAATAAAAAATAAGCTTATCCAAATTAAGATGAAGCTAACTTTTCCCATTCTCGGTAATCTTTTGGCTTAACTGATTTCTTTGTACCATTGGTATTTTTTATTTCCTTGAGGAAAAAAAATACTTTGATATAATTAATTAAAATTAAATTTATACTTGTGTAAGGGGTTTGGCAGTGTTTTTTCCTGATGTAATTATATTCGATTGCTTGGTCGACCTAATCGGAGGTTCCGTTTCTTCATTTGAAGTTTTGGTTTTGCAAATAACTTTCTTTTCCAAATTTGGTATTTCTTTCACAAAATTCTAAATTTAAATAAATGGCTTAAAAATTTGTTGATCTCTTTTCAAAATTTACCAGAATATCACTGTCTATCATCTCTTGTTCGCTTTTGCTTAATGCTTGCTTAGTAAAAATTGGAAGGTCTTTTCTCAGAACACGACTAGAGATAAAATTAGTTAAGTTGATTAGCATCTTTCAACCAAAATATACCTGTTAGGAGAGAGTGTTTTTATTTTATTATAAACATAGTTTTCCAAATCAGGATACTTTCCTTCGGCACCAGAACTTGATAAATTATCAGTAATGTTAGAAAAGATGGTAAATTTTAAAACCTACACTAGAACACGGTATATTTTTTCCAATTCTTTTACATTCTGACACTTTTCCACATATTTAAAGTCCAAATTTTCCAGTGGAATATCGTGTTTTTTTCTACTGTCTGTCAAAAAATCAACATCGGTCATTTTTTAGAAAATTTAGCTGATTAAACTCGGAAAAATCTATTCTTAAATACTTCAAATAATATTTATTTTTCTAGAATTTTAAATTTAAAAAAAATCTTATTAGTACATGTATAGAATTAGTTTGAATTTTCAAAGTTAACTTGAGATTAGTTTTAGTTTCTATAGAAACACTTAAGTCCAATAACTAGACAATATTGAATATGAGCATTTGTTAGCATTAATTCGCATCAGAAATAGCGTTCGATTTAACAAAACTTGTAAAATAAAGATCATTAAAAAAAAAAAGTTTTTCTTTTTTAATATTTTCATTTATTTAATTTCTAAGTTAAATTTTATCAAAAGGTCGAAATAAATTTTTAACAGAACTAAATGTGTGTTTTAATTGAATGAAAACTAATTAAGATAAATTACACTGGACAAGTTTAAGAGGTCATAATAGTTTAAACTAAAATTGTTTAATTTTTTACAATATATATGCTTGGATTAAAAAAACAAAAAAAATATTTTTCTACACATTAATCTAAGAGGAATTTTCTATTAAAATTGTGCATTCCAACTCTAAAAAGCACAACTCGATAATAATCATTTAATTATTCAAAATTTTAAAGTCCAAGTGAAATATTGCTAAAGTACTGCTCATAAATTACATTTAATTTGGTCGATTCTAGGCCAATATTTTACATCAAGAATCGGCAAGACCTTGATATTTCAGCATTAAAAACATATTAAGCAAAAATTGTCGAACCATTAAATATAATTTATTCTCTTAATTCATTTCCCTATAAATTCTTTAAAAATCTTCAAATTATAAGAATAAAATTTATTTTTAAAGTTAACTTTGTCTATTAAACAAAAATTTTTCTAGATACATAAGTCAAATAATTAGTTTAAAATGATCGAAGACCAAATATCATTTTGGATTTTTATGACTATATTTGGTGTTTTATCTATTCTCAAAACAGTTAATAAATATATCATAGAGACGAGAAAGGAGGCAAGAAAAAGCGAGCCTTCAGACAACTGGCACCAAGTGTATACAATAACTGACCACTTTAAAAAAGCAACCAGAATAGTCGAATACAATGTTGAGATTAACAATAAACCGGAAGAACATTTAAAAAAAATAGAAAAAAAACATTTAGTTAAATCAATTATCAATTACTCGATATCATTTAATTCTTCATTTTTAGTCGCTGGATCCTTGAGCGAAACCTATTTGCATGGAGTTAGAATAGCCGGAAACATACTATCTATTACGATTGGTCAGTTGTATTCATTTTTCATTATTCATCCGTTCATGTACAGCCTTAGAGATCAGATAAACACACCTTATGATTATTTGGAAAAAAGATACAACAAACACTATATGAAATCGCTTGGCTCCATAACCGGTATGCTATTTTATTTTATATTTTTGTCACTTTACCTTTGGGGCTGCACAGCAATGGTTCAAATAATATATCCGGATTTACCTTTATCATTGATCAATGCTGTTATTGGAATCTACTCAATTATTGGGACTTTATTTGGGGGCCTTATTCAATCAACTAGGATAAATGTCTTACAATTCTTTATACTGTGCATTGGTATTGTTACAGCTATGCAAATAACTTTGTCCAAGAACCGACACGTGTCTCTTAGACAATTATGGAATTTGGCCGAATTAAACAAGAGAACGACATTTTTTGACACAAATACTGATTTGTATACGCATTATTCGATTTTGAACCAGGTTGTATCATTGCCAATGGCTTGGTGCTCCAAATTGGGACTTTTTGCTGTTGACTTTGCCAGATACAATTCAATAGATAGTAAGAAAAAGTCTAAAATTTTATTTTTATCGAACATACCGGTAATGGTATTTTTAAATTTGGTGCTAATAATGGCTGGCGGGTTTGTTTGCTTTCTGTACTTTTTTGGATGTGATCCATTAATGCGCAAGCAAATTAAAAACAAAAATCAAATAGGAGTCTATTGGCTACATTTGGTTTTATCAAGAAATTTACCGTCTGTAAGTGGAATTTTATTCGCCTCAGTAATCTATTACTCAATTATACAACACTCATTGGGAATGACCATATGCACCAAATCGATTTTGGAGGAAACCTTAGGTCCATACGTAATTGATCGTTTTAAGATCAAAGAAAAATTTAAAAGTATTATTAGAAAAATTTTTTTGGTCATTATGGGCATAATAAGTTTACTTATTTCTCAGGCATTCCAATATGGAAAAAAAACAATGCTATCTTATTTTCTAATGTTTAATAACCTGATAAACTCGCCTCTATTGGGACTTTTTTTCCTCTCAATGTTCATTCCATACGCCAATCACGTTGGTGCTGCGATTGCTTTTATCCTTAATCTGGTCATAAATTTTTGGTTCGGCTCTAGCTTAATGTTTAATCAAACAAAACCTCAGGAATTTGTAAGAAATACAGTCTTGTGTGCCAAATCTTCTAGCCAATTTTTGTACAACATATCACGATTACAATCAATTAACACAAAATTTTTACAAGAGAACCAAGAATTTGAGCAAAATTCGGAAAATTACTCAAAAAATGATTTTTTACAAAGTATTTATTCAATAACACCAATATGGTATTGCTTATTTAGTGTAGTATTTATAATGGTCTTTGGAACATTGTTCAGTTTGGTTTATTCGCTAGTTACCACTGGCTGTTTAGACGCAGATGATAAATATAAAGAAGAAAGAAGAAAACTTTTGTTTTATTACAGATTCAAGTATTGCTTTTGAGCTAAAAGAATCTGTTTTTGGCTTCTGCAAAGCTAAGCCTAATTATTGGAAAAAAGCACGCAATAAAAAAATTTATATTCAGATTGATTAAAGTTTGGTGCTGATTTAAATGGTTGATTTATTAGTTTGTATTCAATTTTAAATATCCAACAATTAAATTAAATTATTAAACTGATCTGATTAGCTGATCGAAAACATTTTTTTTGTTTACTAATAAATTGTAAATATTTAAATTTAAAGTTTAAAAGTATTTTATATATAATAATAAAATCTCTTTTTTACAAAATTTAATTTTTCTAATTACTGTTAAAAGTAGATTATGATTACATCTAATAAAAATTGGAGAACACTTGAATAAATTCAATAGTAAAATTATATCTCATTCATGTATGTTTTAATTAGATTTTTATTTAACAGATTCAATGAGTAAATGTATTTCCTATTTTGAACAAATTAATTGGGTTCAATCAAGTCAAATTAAAAAAATTTAAATCTTGCGAGCTCTTGGCTAAAAAAATTTTTCATAATCTACAATTTTTTTTGATAACTTTTATGTTAGTTTATTCGTTTTGTATTCCATATTAAATTTCGTAAATGTAATTAAAAATTTTTCTGAGAGAATTTTTACAAAATAAAGACTAAAATTGCTTAAATATTCAATTTTAAAAAATTCAGATAATAATTAACCATTAAATTCAAATTAATTTTCATAAAGCTCTATAAATATGGAAAAATAATCAACTGTCAATTTATGCTTTTGAATGATATGAAATGAACTTCCATTAAGTAAAAAATTTTAATTTATTTATTTTAAGAAATTTGATAAAGCTTTTGTTAAGTTAAAAAAAAATTTATACAAAATACAATTTTAAATTATGATTAAATGTTCCAAGTCCTCAAATAAAATAGAATATTTTCAATATTTTAGAGAAAAATAAAAACAAGGTCTATAAATGCTTGCTTGGTCAAAACTGGGTATAAATATCAGTTGGAAGCGTGCTACAAAAAGATATTCTACACAAACTAAAAATCAAATTTACGTATTCAACAGTCTTTCCAAGAAAAAAGAACCATTAGTTTTAAAAAATGATGTTCTGTATTGGTACTCATGTGGGCCAACAGTCTACAATAGCGCCCACTTAGGTCATGCCAGGTTTGTAAATTTAAATTAGTTTTTCTTTGCCAATTTTTTAATTTGGCAAAGTTTCTATGTCATTAGTTTCCTCAATGTCTTTATATTTTAAGTTCGTATGTTAATTTTGATATAATAAAGCGAATTTTAACCAACTATTTTCAAATTAATGTAGTCAATCTAATGAATATTACTGACATTGATGATAAAATTATTATCAGGTCTTTAAAGGTTAATATATTCTCTATTTGGCTTTAAAGTCCATTTAAAATTTCATTTTTTTGTTTATGAATATTTTTTTTTAAGGAGAAAAAAAATTTTCTGGAAATAACACAATTTTATGAAGATGAATTCATCGAGGATCTGCGGCTTCTGAATTGTATCAAACCTAGCATTGTTTTAAGAGTCACTGAGCATGTACCTGAAATTGTTCAATTTATAGAAAAACTAGTCGAATTGAAAAAAGCCTATGTTAGCAGTGGAAGTGTTTATTTTGATACCCAAAATTTTCAAATTAGATCATTTTTTGAACAAGTTAAGTCTGACACAGATACCGACTCTAAAGGTAATTTAGTCAAAATACATTAACGCACAGTCCCATAGATCTTAGTACTTGGTTGCTAAAGATTTAAGTATGCTGTTGCTAAATTAAATTCAATGAATAACTTTTATAAAAGAAATTATTTTAAATTGATTTCTTATATTTTTTATTTATTGTTGACACTTTCTTTTTTTTTTGAAGAAAAAAATTTAATTTTTATAAAAATAAATTCAAGACAACAA
>JAESIW010000200.1:3442109-3454235 GCA_016802295.1 Brachionus rotundiformis
TTTTTTATTTATTGTTGACACTTTCTTTTTTTTTTTGAAGAAAAAAATTTAATT
This sequence comes from Brachionus rotundiformis, assembly GCA_016802295.1. Classification (NCBI taxonomy): domain Eukaryota; kingdom Metazoa; phylum Rotifera; class Eurotatoria; order Ploima; family Brachionidae; genus Brachionus; species Brachionus rotundiformis. Next base: position 3,442,164 of record JAESIW010000200.1, read on the forward strand.
TTTATAAAAATAAATTCAAGACAACAAAGAAAAACGTCATCCATATGATTTTGCGCTTTGGAAAGCAAGAAAAGATGATTCTGAGCCGTCATGGTCAAGTGTATGGGGCCCGGGAAGACCTGGATGGCACATAGAATGCTCTACATTGGCCAATATAGCGTTTGGTAGAGACTTAGACTTTCATTCGGGTGGAAAGGATTTAATTTTTCCTCATCATCACAATGAAATGGTTCAGTGTTGTGCATTTCATGGTACTGATAAGTGGTCATCGTTTTGGCTTCACTCTGGTCATTTACATCTTAAAAACGAAGTAAAAATGTCCAAATCACTGTTTAACACAATCTCAATCAGAGACATGCTATCAAAATACACATCAAATCATTTCAGAATGTTTTGTCTGCTGAGTCCGTACAGAAATGACAAGGAATACAGTGACGATAAAATGGTCAAGTCAGTTAATTTAGTCAATTCATTTTCATCTTTTTTGAATTTATGTGATAATTTTGCTAATCAAAAGCTAAAAACTTTGGAGTTTAAAGCTGATGAAAACCATGTTTTTAAAAGATTGGAAGAGGCAAAGCTTAAAATCCATAGTGCCTTATCAGACGATTTTGATACATGTCTGGTAATTGATGAATTAATGAATCTGGTAAATTTTATGAACAAAAATTTTCAAACTAAAACCGATGGTTATATCGATGACTTGAATCGTCACTATGGCTGTGTCATGAGTGTTCATAATTTTACCAAATGGGTATTGGAGCTATTTGGCTTAGTTTTTGATCAAAATAAATATATGGATTCAAGTGTAAAAATTGATGATATTGTAGAGTCGTCATTAAAGTTTAGAAATTTTGTGAGGAATTATGCTTTAAACAAGGATTTGAATTTAAATAAGGATATCAAAAACCAACTTCTCCAATATTGTGACGATTTTAGGAAAAAATTAAATCAGTCAAATATAGAATTTAAAGTAATTATTATCAAAATATTTTAATGAAAAATTTTAATTTTGTTTTCTAGGACCACAAAACCGAAACAATATGGAAAATTAAACGCTAATTTATTTTCAATTCAAAAATAAAATTTTAACTATTCAATAATTTTCATTATCCAAAAAAAATAAATATTTTATTTGATTAAAATTTATTGAAACTATTAGATGTATTTTAAATTTTAATTTTTGAAATAATTAAATTTTAAACGAATTAAAAAAATAATTAATAATAATTAACTCTCCATAGTTAAAATAAAAAAGCAATTATTTTAGCATTTAATTATCTTTTATCTTGGATAAATATTAAAATTTTTTAAATGTTTATCAATAAAATTTGTCACTTAAACAAAAATTATAGAAAATATATGAATGTAAATGTCTTGAAATTCACTTTGAAGTTTATCTTAATCTTTTTAACCTTTAAAATCAAATAATATTTGAAAAAATAAAAAAAAAATATTTATCACATGATTTTTTCAAAGTATTTATTATGATAAATAATGGAAATTAAAACAAAAATGAAAAACAAAGACACTATTTTAGATTACAAAACTCAAATTGAAAGATTAAGAACCCATTCAGATCAAAGTGAATTCAATCATCTTAAAAATCAAATATACCTTGATTATGCCGCAAACTGCATCTATCCATCAAGTCTAATCAAAGAGTATTATGAAAAGCTTACAAATCACGATGATTCATCAGGATGCTGGTCCTTGTTCAGCAACCCACATAGTCACAGTCAAAGTGGTTTGTATACTAATTTGTTCATTGAATCGACCAGGCAAAAGGTCCTGAAGCTCTTTAACTCAAATTTGAATGAATATGACGTAGTTTTTGTCCAAAATGCAACCAGTGGTTTGAAGTTATTGCTCGAAAGCTTTAATTTTGGTACACATGATCCATCGCAAGAAACATCTGACTCGATTGCCAACCCTTATTTTGCTTATCTAAATGATAATCATACATCTGTAATTGGTCTTAGAGAACTAGTATGGAACTTGAATCCAGGAGTTGAAGTTCATTATCTCTCAGAAAGCGATTCTTCTGGTAACATTTTCAAATCCAAATTAATCGAAAATCCATACTACAAAAATAGAGTCATTAATTCCAGTCCAAAAAATTTGGTGGTGTTGCCTGCTCAGAGCAATTTCAACGGTAGACAGTATAACCTTGATCTAATTAATCATATAAAAAGTAAAGGTATCAACACTCAATTAGGAAAAGAGAATGTTTTCATCTGCTTAGACACGGCTTCTTATACTAGCACGTCTTATTTAGATTTAGACAAATTTAAGCCTGATTTTTTGGTTGTATCGTTTTATAAAATGTTTGGTTTTCCAACTGGAGTTGGAGCTTTGCTTATTCGCAAAACAGAGGACGCAAAATTTTGCTTAGATGGGAAAAAATATTTTGGAGGAGGAACAGTATCCATGGCTCTTATAGACAATTCTCAAATTTGTTTCAAAAATTGTGCCCCAAAGCGAAATGGAAAAAGTCTTATTAAATATGATAATTTTCATGAGTTCTTAGAAGATGGTACTATTTCTTATTTACAGATCATTGGTCTCAATCAAGCTATAGATAAATTTTTTCAGTTAACTTTTAGTCAGGGATTTAAAATTATAGAAGAATATGTTGGTGGATTAACCAACTATTGCTTTGGCAAACTTGATTCCCTTAAACATTTTAATGAAGCTAAAATGGTTGAAATTTACAGAAACAACAGATCTGATGTAAATTATGGACCTATTATAGCTTTCAATTTAAAAAATTCACTTAGTAAATATATTGGATACAATTTGGTAAATAATCTTGCCCAAGAGAATCGAATTCATTTGCGAACTGGTTGCTTCTGTAACATCGGCGCTTGTCAGTTGTTTTTGGATCATTTAAATGATTCTAAAAATTTTTTAGAGAATTTTGAAGAACATGGTCATAAGTGTGGAGATCACATTGACTTAATAGATGGTAAACCAACCGGAGCTATTAGAATCAGCTTCGGATATGCATCCACAGTAACCGATCTGGATATTTTTATCAAATTTTTAGAGGACAATTTTCTGGAGAAAAAGGCCTCCAATTTTGACCAAGTCAAAACTAATTCAGGAGATACAAAGAAACAATTCTTAAAAATAAATCAAATTTATATCTATCCAATAAAGTCTTGTCATGCAATGAGAATAGAAGATTCATGGCCATTGACAAAAGGTGTTGGACTTAAGTATGATAGAAATTTTGTAATTGTTGATAGTAACGGAATAGTTCTGACTCAAAAAATATGTCCTAACTTGACCAAGTTGCAGCCAAATATTAATTTTAACAAGCAAAAAATGATTTTGAGCTATTCAGACAATAATTTTAGTCTTGATTTAAACTATAATAAAGATAACAATATTGTTTATGTGAATAAATTAGCTGGACATGATATGGGCGATGAAGTGTCAGACTGGTTGACTAGAATTTTGAATTTCTCAGGCACCTGCAGGTTGCTAAAAATCGCTGAACATTTAGAAAATAATTCTTTTGCCAATAAAGCAGAGTTTTTATTGATCAATGAGAATAGTATAAAAGTTTTGAGAAAATTTTTAATTGAAAATTTAGAAGAAAATATCAAGAACAAATTATTATCTGCCGGAATTGGAAAAATTGATAATTTTTTGCTTCAGCAATTTCGACCTAATTTAATAGTTTCAATCGAAGACAATGAGAGTAGCGATTTTAGTGAAGAATTTTGGAACAATATCAAGATTTTAAATAAAAACATAATCCTTAAAGTAGTAAACAATTGTACTAGATGTCAAATGATAAATATAAACCAAAGTGCAGATAGCGATTCCAAGGATACTGAATCAGCTGATTTTTCATTTTTATGCAATTCACTTTTAAAGCAAGTTTATAAATTTAAATCAAATTCGAAATTTGGGATTTACTTAGCTCAAACAGAATATGATTCGGATTCTCGGTTTGATGAATTTTTAAATAATTTCGAAAATAAAAGTAAATTAGGCCCTGGTGATATTGGAGTTGCTAATTTTACCACAAAAACCACTGAATAAGATTTCATTTTAGTTATCAATTATATTTTAAAATTCTAAAAAAAAAATAACCTTAAAGATATTCAATTACAATTGAGTTTTAATTGTTTTAATTAATACTTCCAACAAAATAAATAAAATTAAAATTTATTATTAACTCTTTTTTAATATCATTATGCCAATAATTTTTTAATTTTCTAAATTTATAGTTGTTAATTTTTAAACGATTTATGAAATTAATTTTCTAGAATTTCTTGGTAACAAGTAAATTACTGACAGAAAAATTTAAAATTTCGTTTTAAAAAATTTAAAAATGTCCGATAATATTTATCCAGTAATTCCAAGTCCAATAAGTATTCCTACTGCTCCTATTTATAACCCAGATAATTCATCAATGTTATATAATAATTTTCAACCAAATAATTCAAACATTTATCCTCCAGTACCGACCTATCATCCAAGTCCAAATTTTCCAAATATGATTCCTCAATCTTATAGTGATTCATATTCATATTCATCTTCAGTAAGAATTACAATCAATCAGTACAATGGATCGAACCACTCAACCAATATTTCAATCACTAACAAATTTTAAACTAATTAAATTTAAGATTAAAATTAAAACTAAAATTTTAATTAAAACAAGTTTAAAGATAATTTTTTATTTAATAAATACAATTTAATTAAAAATAAAATTTTCAAATTAATCAATAATTAGTTGACACTATCTTCAAAATCCTGAACAGGAGTATTTTTATTCACTCCTGGTGAAATGTTTGAATTCATTCGTTCCAAAACAGAATTATCGGTGACCAATTTCCAACTTTTTTCGAAAACAGTTGGTTCGATCAGTTTAAAACCTTAAATAAAGAAAAAATTTTTTAAAAATCTAAAAATAATATCAAAATAGAATAACCTCTTAATCTGAGTGCATCCTCGCCACCAACAACTGGATTGGTCCAAGTTGATTTTCTTGTTGACTTGAGCTTGGTACTCTTTGGTGGATAAATGTAATAAATTATATCAAACATGGCTCGTTTTGATATCGATGTCGAATTAGCTTTTCGCTTATAAACTCAAAAAAAAATATATATATATATATTTAATATAAAAAATATTTATTTTCTTACATTTGAGAACATTTAGTTTGGCCTCTTGAATTTCGTCGTTTGTTGGATGTAAATCAACAAAATTGAACATCTTAGTGATATCATTTAATTCTATTTCATTTGAAAAAGCTAATTTATTAAAATAGCTAGTGAATTCTTTGATAAATTAATTGTATAATTTTTTCATTTTTAATTTTAAAATATATAAAATAACTTTTTTCTCGTAAATAAAAGTCCAGAGCCTCATTGGGAATAAATTCACAATCAATGCTAAACGAGTTTCTCATTTTAAGAATGCGTAAAATTGTCTTACGATAATGGGTTGTAAATGCTGACCATTCAACATTGTCTCTATAAAGCTTTTTATATTTTTAAATATTAGCTTTAAATTTGATAAAAACTAATTATATTCATATTTACCACCAGTTTTAATTTTTTTATCTCCTTTCGAACCATCCATCCTCGAACCCATTTTTGTATACAAGAAGCTGCTTTGTTGAGCACTTTACTAGTATACTCTGGTCCTTTTTGATGAAGAATTCTTTTAATAAAGATTAAGTTTATATTTTTTAAATAGATTATAATAAGAATTTAAAAAATACTGATATAAATCAGAATGAATTCCAATTTTTTGAACTAATGCCTTGAGTCTGGCTTTTTCCCTATCTATTCGCTGTTTTTCCTCAAGCATCAAGGCATCTTTCTTTTGTTTTCTTTTTTGTAGTTCGTTTCGGTAATTTATTGCCCAAGCTAAAGCATCGGGATCAGAGCGAGTGGCTATTTTATGCTTTTGAAGCAAATGTTCTCTATAATGTCTTTAATATTAAAGAAAAATTTTAATACAAATTTATGAAAAATGTCAATTTTGTATTTTAATGATTAAAAGTCATTTAATAATCCATCTAAATAATAAATCTTATAATTTAAAATTTGATTATAAAAAACAAAACTTTTTAAAATTTTTCTATGAATATGATTAAAATTTTTTACAGAAATAAAAAATAATAAAAATGAAGCTAATTTTAGTTTTAATCTCTTGTAAATTAATTTCAATATTTTGATTGATATTATAGATAAAATAGATTTGTTTTTGAATTTTTTTTGAATGACCACATAGCTAAATTTATTCAAATGTTCTCTTCAATGTCTCTTTTTAAATTGTTAAATTAGAGTTTTAGCACTAGAAGCACCAAACGATTTTAATATTTTAAAATACAGCAATTGTTTATGAACTATGTAGATTTTATCGTTTTATTCAAAGTAAGTTTAATATACAATAAAATTAATACAAATATTTAAAATATATTTTGGATTAAAAAATCACGAAAAAATGTTTGGTGCTTCTAGTGTTAAAAAAAGATTGTTTGTTAAAAAATTAAATGGGTCTAAATAAGATAGATTTTATTAAATCATAGACATTTAACTATAAATTGATTAAAATAGCCTGAAATTGATAATAGAATTCTTTTCGTACAGAATTAAAATATCAAAAGGTTTATAAAATCTTACAATTTTTTATATATATATAATGCAGGGAAAATTTCAAAAGAATGGTTTATAAAAAAATTTGAGATTTATTTTATTTTCCATTCTTTTGATTCTGTCCTGAATTTTTTAAAAACTTTTTTTAAAAATCTCAAATAAAAAAAAGACATAAAATAGTTTCTGTGTTTACCTTTGAATTTTGATAGCTGCTCTACGTTGATCTTCCCTCTTGGCAATTTCTTCGAGATCAAACTCTTTGACATAATTACGACCAAAAGTGGTTCCTTTGAAAATAGTTGGTATATGAACCGATTGTTTTACTTCATTAAATTTCATCAAAGCCATTTGATCTTTTTCCTAAATTGAAATGTATCATTATTATTCTTAATAAGTTAATAATTCATTAATTACAGGATCTTGAATACTTCGTGCAGTAGGAACTGGCCTTCCTTCATAGATATAATCATTGCATTTTTTCAACATTTGATTTCCTGACAAATGAAAATCTTGTGCTTTCGACTTTTGAGTTACTTCAGAACCCAAAGTTTCTTTAGTATTCGTGGAAAGATTAGTATTTGAAGGACACTTGTAACTTTTAATTATTTAATTAATAAAATCGATAAAAGCAAAAAAGATTAATAAATGTTTGACCAACTTTTCTTCTGTATTTTCTTCGTCTTTATTTTTGTTTATCTCTTCTCCTCTATTCCACCGACTATAGGTATTTATGTTTATAGGTCTACCCATTGGAGTTATTTGCGTATTTATTGACTTCTTGGGCTCATTAAATTCAACTAAATCATAGCTTTCGCTTCTAATGTCTGGCTTTAAGCCTTCTACTACAAGGGTCTCTCTAATCGGAGCCTGTTCCAACTCGAGTAAATCTCTAACTAAATTCACATCTTCAGGTTGCCAAACATTTAGAGCTATTTGAGTTAAATTCAAATAATAAAAATAACAATTTAAAAATTTTTTAAAAACCTTCTGTATCCAAATCTTTCCTCTTCAATTCTAAAATTTGCTCATAGACAGAAGATCTTGTTCCATATTTGGACTCAGGTCTTGGTATTGAAGGATTTGTTCGATAAAGTTTAGGCTGTTGTTTGTTGTAATTTGGATCAAAAACTGGAAAGCCATTTACTCTTCGAAATTTTTTAACTAAGCTGAGAGAAATTTAAAAATTAATTCATACTTTGGATAATTAGAATCAATATTTTCAAAAGGAATAAATTCTAAATTTTTAAGCTGTCCATTAGTTTGAGGAGTCATTATTTGGACTGGTACAAATTCATTAATACCAATTCGAGCTGCATATTGAGGATCGTAATTGGACAACAAAATCTCTCTAAGACCAACTCCTTGATCCTGTTCTGATACTGTTTCTGTAGCCAAGGAATTTAGATTTTTTCGATTTGTAGTTTCTTTTTTGTTCTCATCATTAACATATGTTAAATGAAAAATGTCATTTCTCTGTTGGACAAAAGATGGACTTGGCGCTCTTGGAAACTTACAGCATTCACAATCGTTTATTTCTTTGTGTAGACATTCTAAAGCTTTTTCGGTTCTAATTGTGCCAGTTTCAGTTGCATTATCTGTCATTGATTCAACTTGTTTGTTATCTTGTGGTTGACTCATTGATTCACTTGTGGTCAAGTGTGATTGAGTTTTATCTTCTAAATTTTCGCTTTTTTGTGCATTTTCAATGGACGATTCATCAGTTGACTTTTCCTTGATTTTGGCTACAAAAGTTACATATTTTACTTCTTTTCCTTCCGAACAACTGCTTGTAGATTCTTTTGGTTGATTTTTTGGGCATGAAAAGCTTCGTTGACGTTTTAATTTTTCAACTATTTCTTCATTATTATCATTTTCAACCTGGATAGACACACAAATTATTTAATTAAATTTATATTGAATTAAAAATAAGTTAAAAATTGATTTAATAATCTTTTAATTTAAACAAACTAAAGTTTACTATTCGGAAGAAAATAGGTCTTATCACAAATTTAATTTAAAAAAGTGAAAATCTTATTCAATGATTTAAACAAAATTGGGGTTGTGAAGTTGGTTTCAATTCGATCATTTCAATTCAGAAAAACTTGAATAACTATTTTACTAAACGAGATAATTTAGTTCTATAAAATGCTCAATTATAAGCAAATTTGCTTTATTCAGTAAAATAAGTCTGCAAAATACTCTGCAATTTTATGCATTTTGCACGCCATTTAAAAGTATTCAAATCAATTGTGCACTTACTTTGCAGAGTTTTTGCAGACATATATTTTCATATTAAGCAAAGTTGCTTAAACATTAAGCAGTTTACAGAACTAAATTATTCCTTATAGTAAAAAAGTTATTCAAATTTTTCTGAATTGAAACGATCGAATTGAAAAGAACTTCACACCCCCAACAAAATTTGAATCATAGATAATTTACTATGTTATGAGTCTATTTCTACCTAATTTTATAAGCCAAAATCTGACTTTAAAATTTTGAATCAAACTATCAAAATTTAAAATGAATATTAATATTAATAATCTAAAGTGAAATTTTATTTCAGTTCGTTAAAATATTTATTATTTTAAGCCAAATTTAAAATAAGCTTGATTCTTTATTCCAGCATTTATTAACAAAAAAAAAATTCTAAATTTTTAAAAACAAAATTAATAATTTTCAAAAATTCTATTAAAAAATTTTTAATCAAACATGACAAACTGCAAGATACACTATTTTTCTTACTATATTTATTCATGTTAATACTTCAAATATATTCAAAATCATCTATTTGTCTTTGAAAATAGACGCCATTAAAAGATATTAAAGTAGCGTAATAAAATATTAAATGTCAAAAAAATGTTATTAATCACACTAAACTAAGCTTTAAGTCACAGAGTTATTTTCTAACCAAAGTTGAAGGAATCTTACCCGGACGACCGACTTCATGTTTTTCTTAATGAAATGATAAGAGCTTTTTAAAGAAATGTGCCCAATAAGCCTTGACTGATGAAAGCAACTGCCATGTCGGTATTTAACCAAGTTTTTGGCTCTCTACCCCTCTTTTTTGCCAAAGATATGTTTGGTTGTAGACAATCTTGTCATGTCTGTAGTATTAAAGGCAGAGGTTGATATTTAAAGGAAATTAAAAAATTTTTGAATATGATCATATATGTCTTAGATAATTAATAGTTTGATGGCACAGTTAATAAATCTTTATGACTGACAATTTTAGGACAAGTTATATTTTTATAGGATTCTAAATAAAAGACAGTTTTTTTTTGGTTTTATCTTTTTTAAGTTATTTTTTCTTAATTACTAAAAGAATATTATATACTCACTGTTTTTTCATTAGAATCAGTCAATTCAATTTGTGTAATAGATATGCTAGATTTTGGTCTTGTTATGGTCGAGCTCAAGTTAAATTTTAAAGGACTTCTGAATTAAAAAAATAATCAAATTAACTAATCGTTTAACCACTGATTACTTTGTTTTCCTTCCTGTAGATGGTCTACTGATGCATCCACGCCAGTCTGTGAATGAAGTCGATTTTGGCCTTTTAGATGTGTCCCTGGTCAAGACAGCGTACACTGGAGCATTTAAAAATTTACTCTCAGTTTCTGAATTCTCGTTAAAGGTTCCATTTTTTTCTAGGAAACTCTTTTCGCTAGCAGGCGGAATTTTTGCCGCGTTTTTCAGGGATTCCCACAATTGCCTATTTTCATTTATTCTTGTATTTAGCTTAGAAAAAATATGTTTTTAAATTAATCAATTTAATTCATAAAATGTACCTGATTTTTGGACAAAATCATTTGATCGCTTACTTCCTTGGCAACTTCGATCAGCGAATTGAGTGTTACAGATGACTTAGAGTCCTTTACATGGCTCGAATTCAAAGTATTGAAATCATTCAAAGCATTGTAAAACTTGGACAATGACTTCAAACTCTGCTCAAGCTTTCTGTTATCAGTTTTATCTAAACAAAATATGTTTACATAATAAAAACATTATATGAATAAATAGACCTATGCTTGAGTATATTTGATCGGCATATATTGACAAAGCCTTGAGAATTTCAGCCCTAGATTTCTCATCAAGTCCACTTTTATCTAAATTTTGTTTTTCAATAGGTTTTTCTTTTTTTTCACTACGGTTAGATAAACGTGATTTGCTTAACTCAGAACGAGCTTCATCTTTTTAAAAATTTACACAAATTTATTTTATAGTATTAAATAAACAGACCTAATAGCTTATTTTTGGCCTTATTTTCTTTGATTTTTGACCCAGTCTCGATTTTATAGGCACTTTTTAAGCTTGGAAAATAGACTGGACTTATTTCTCTATTAGATCTAATTGACTGTTGTGTGGTAGCTCTTTCGGAAAAATCATGGTTCAAGTTTGCCGATCGGCGAGGAGACTGACTATTTATTTGGGTTTCCTTAATCAAAACTGATGTCTTTTTTTTCTAAATTATTTTAATTAGAAAATAAAATTTGTTTTAATAAATCCAGATAAAATAGTGTTGAAAAATAAAAATACTTCATTTCTGGAAAACGATTCTTTGTTTTTTGAATACCATTTATAAACTTTTTCTAAGTTTGCTTTAAAATCAGATGAATTTGGTTCTCTGAACATTTTTTTATTTTAATTTTAAATTTTATTTTAAATTTTAAAAATAAATATCAACTCACATTTCTTTTAGTTCATTAAGCATTTTTGTTAAAATGAGATAAAAGTTAGTTTCTTGATTAAATTTGTCACTATAAAAATTTATTTTTATTTCACCTGAATTTAATTGAATGCTTACTTTTTTGAACGAGATGCTAAATTAATTAGACTGGCATGCTTTTCGTGCCCTTTGGCTTCATAATACAACTCTTTGAACAGTTCATTTTCCAGCAGCTAAAAATATTTAGTCAATACCAAAAAAGACAATTAATCTATTACTCTTGAATCTCTCAGCTGATAAAGATTTTGGTGCAAAAATTGTAAAGAGGTTCCCATGTTTTTTTTAATAGCGAATCCGAACAAATATTTTGTATTTCAGTAATTTGTTTAATTTAAACTTTTTATTTGAAGTGATTCAAAACATTATTTCTTTGCCTAAGAAACTTGAAAATTATTTAATTTATTTTAACATTAAAATCGAAAGTATATTTGTAAAGGCTAGAATACATAGAGTGACTCTCATTCACAGTGATCAAATTATGCAATTAAGCTACTTATATTTTCAAATCTCAGTACCGAAAGGTAAATACCAAAATAATTTTTGAGTGAAAATTTTTTGATTTAAGTTGTTTGAATTTCTATGGTAACTGTTTTGGTAATTCGAATTTTTTATTTATTTCTGTGTTGGAATCCTTTCCATCAATGGAATGAAATGTAACTGTGAGGGGGTGTTAATTAATAAAACAATTTTATATTTTTATGACCGACTTTATTTAATATA
>JAESIW010000200.1:3455505-3534584 GCA_016802295.1 Brachionus rotundiformis
AACAATCTCCTAATTCTGGTTGGCTTACACTTCAAAAGCTCAACCGCTATCACCAATGTAACTGTGAGGGGGTGTTAATTAATAAAACAATTTTATATTTTTATGACCGACTTTATTTAATATAATTTTGCTTTATATAGTCTTGGTAGCGTCTTGGAGGGGAAGGGCTAGAGGGTCACAGAAAATTATTCTTAGAGCCTTTGTAATCATATTTTACCAATACTTGCTTTTAATTTCTTAATCCGAGTAAAATTAAAACTATGTATTGCTAAATTTCCAATATGCTTAAGAAAATTATCTTCGACTTTTCTTTTTTTATTATATATCTGCTAGTTTACCAAAATATACAACCTAATTTAATAATTAAAAATCATTTAATAATCATTCATGAATAGTAACTCTCATAGTTTAAAATTTGATTATAAAAGACAAAGCTTTTTAAGATTTTTCTATAAGTATGATAAAAACTTTTTACAAAAATAAAAAAATTATCTATGATTAAAATTTAGCTAATTTTAGTTTTAATGTTTTAATCTCTTGTAAACTAGTTTTAGTATTTTAATTGATATTTTAAATAAAATAGATATGATTTTGAATTTTTTTTTAAGTGACTTCATAGCTTAATTTATTCAAATTCATATTATTTTTTTAATTTGAACACTTTTTCAAAAATTTAACTATGGACCTTGATTTAACTTTTTTCTGTGATTTAATAAAAATTAAACCATCTAAAAAATCTTTTGAAGTCTTAAAAATTTGTATGAAAAAAAGCAAAATTATAAATTGAATTTTTAAAAATAGTTATGTTATAAGTTTTCATTTTAATTATGATCTTATGAGTAAAATGAGGGAATATTATCGAAAGTCTTGTGAATAACTTTTTAGGATTTTAAATAATTATTATTTTTATGGTTCGAAAACTTAAAATGCTTGATTAAAAATATGTTTTTATTGCTGAATGATATAATTTCTTACTATCAGCTAGTAATTCATTTAAAAAAAATTATCGTATATATTTAATTTTATAAATTTATTTTTTAAGTCCTAAGAACATTTAAAAATTATATCGACGACTAAGATAATAAAAATAATTATAATTTTGATGTTTCTTCATTACTAGGTAGTCATTTAGTAGCATCAAATGCATCATCTCTTTCTTGGGTCAACTCTTGAGCAGTTTTTGTCATTAGATCTCTTGCCCAGTCGTTTGTCTCCAAACCTTGAACAATCGACCATGAACGATTTTGGCATCTAATTGGAAAACTGTACACAAGTCCTTTCTCAATTCCATAAGAACCATCTGAAACAACTCCCATTGATACCCAGTCATCATTTTGAGTTCCAAACCACCAATCTCTTAAATGATCGCATATGGCTTTAGCAGCAGACATAGCCGATGAAAGTTTTCGGGCAGCAATGATGGCGGCACCGCGTTTTTGAACTACTGGAATAAAATTATTTTTGATCCAGTTCTCATCTTGGATGGCATCATAAGCTTGTTTGGTTTCTCCATTGTTTAAAGTAACTTTAGCGTGTCTCAAGTCTGGGAATTGAGTTGAAGAATGATTACCCCAAATAGTGACCTGTTTAACTTTGTCAGATGTTACACCAACTTTCAAAGCAACTTGTGCTTTTGCGCGATTATGATCCAATCGAGTCAAACAAGAGAAATTTTCTGGTGGAATCGATGGTGCATTTCTTGAACAAATCAAACAGTTGGTGTTGGCTGGATTACCGACAACCAAAACTTTGACAGTTTTGCGTGCATATTGATCCAAGGCAGCACCTTGAGATTTGAAAATTCTAACATTGGCGGCCAGAAGATCTTTTCTTTCCATTCCCTCCCTTCTCGGCATGGCACCGACTAAAACAGCAACATCAATATCTTTGAAAGCAACTTGTTCTTGATCAGTGCAAACCACATCTCTCAATAATGGCAATGAACAGTCCTCAAGCTCAAATTTCACACCACCCAAAGCTCCCAAGGCTGGAGTAATATCTAATAGATGTAATATAATTGGTTGATCTTTGCCAAATACATCACCATTAGCCAAAGAATACAACAACGAATATCCGATTTGACCAGCTGCACCAGTAACCAAGACTCTAATTGGTTCACTCATTTTTAATATGAAATATTTCTAGAAGATTTTTGAATAAATTTTAAAAAAATATTTTCTAAGCGCTTTTTATTTTAAGGCTTATATCGGGTGTGTGAAGCGAAGTCATTGTAAAGAGAAATTTAAGAAAGTACGCTAAAATTTTTGATAGAATTATAATTTTTATTTTTTATTTCTAATTTTACTTAGCGTTAGTTTGGGTTAAATATTTAAGTATATTTGGTTCATACTTTCAGTTGATGCATTTTCAAAATTGGCGAATCATCCACTGCAGTTATTAGTTAGCTTTTTTGCTTGCCAATGCCTGAGGAAATGTCTTTGAATCGATGATTAGATATACTAATTTTACAAATTTTACATAATCATCATTGAAAGAATTTGATGAGGGGAGAAAAAAACATAAATTTGCTTTCCAGGCATTTTTTGATCATGTACCTTGGAAAAGTATTGTTTTTTAATTTTTTGAAAAATATTTTACGCCCGTATTGCTCATACTTTTATATCTGTAGAAAACATAAAATACGGAAAGTCGAACTTCTTTTAAAAACTAAATCAAAAAAAGTTCAAAAATCATAATTTTAAATTCAATAGTTCATTTTTAATATTATTTTAAAAACGACTATTCTATTGATGTTCTATCAAAAAAAATGAATTATTTAAAGAAGTTAATTCCTCCCAGTCTATTTTTTTATACTTTAAATACTTTTAATATCAAAAATTTAAATAATTCATTTAGTCATATTTTTTTTGAATCAAATAATTTATCAAGTTTTTTAATCATGTAAAATTTATACAATTAGCAAAAATTACCATTCAAACAACAAAAATACTGAATATAGGATTTTTTGTCAATTTTAATTATAAGATCATAAGTTCAAATTAAAAAAAAATACCCTAAAAAATTAAAAATTTAAAATATTATTTGAAATCAATGTTTAAAATGCCGCATCTAAATCAAAAAGTCCCAACGAGATTTGTGATATGATCCATTAAGCTTGGAGGAACGTAATAAACATTACATAATAAGAGAACCAGGTAGAAGCAAATTTCTAGATGACAAAAAGATAATTTAGTATTTCTTATTATCTTTACCTTTATAACAAAAAACTTAAAAACTCAAGTCTGAATTACTATTTTTACCTTCTTTCAGAAGCAAATTAGAAATAAATGAAATTAAATGTTTGAACTGGTTACCAATCAGTTCGAAACACATTATGACCAAACATCTAATAATTCAAAATAAAAAGCTAAAACAAAATATTGCCCTGAAAAAAATTTTGAATGCAAAAGTCCTTGAATGGTCAAAAATACTCTCTTTTTGACTAATTATGTTAATCTTCGAGTCTTTTACATTTAAAATAAAAAATAAATAAAACAGATTAATTGTAAAATAAAATAATTTCAAAAACCTGAACAACTATTTCACAATTAGACTTAATTTTCTGGAAACAAAATCCGTGCATTAAAAATTAACTTAAATTTAATTTGCATAAAAAAATTTTAATTTTTACAAAAACAAAATAAAATGCAAAATATTGAAGATAAATCAGATAAGAAAATCTTCGTCAGTAACTTGGAATGGAACGTGCATGAAAATTTGCTCAAACATTTCTTGTCCAAATTTGGTACTGTTAGACGATGCAAAATTCTTCGATACCACGACACCAACAAGTCAAAAGGCACCGGATTTGTAGAATTCACTGAAACTCGAATTGTTGATGATGTTTTAAATGCTAAAAAAGAAGATCTTATCTTATGTGGAAGAGTATTACAAGTCAAAAAATATGAAAAAAAATACGATACAAAAAATAGTCAAAAAGACAAGGTTGTCCAAAAGCAAGAACTCAAATTAAAATCAGAATCTGATTCATTTGATGGTCAATTATCTTTCAGCTACATAAATCAACTTCCTTATAATATATTTATTGAAATATTTTCTTATCTTTCAATTAGAGATTTATGTATAGTTGAACAAGGTAGCTTTAAGCAAAAAATTAAGCATTCTTTCTTTAAAAATGTATTTAGTCTGCAAAAGATGGTATGAGTTAGCCAGAATTTCATGGTCTCAGAGAGAGAAACTTACTTTGAGTAAAAAGAGTATTTTTGAGAATTATTCTTATAAAAATGATAATCAATTTGGCTTTGTCTGTCGTCCAGGTAAAATAAAAAAGATAAATAAATAATTTTTCAATCAAATTTTTAAAGATTTTGGAAAAAAAGCAATCATGCAAATATTAAATAAAAATCTAAAAAATTTGAAATATTTTGACATATCAGAGTATCATTCGAAATTTGGAACTTCAATTGGAGATGTATTGAAAAATTTGACTGAAACATGTCCAAAATTGACGCATCTTATGCTTAATAATCTTAGTTTATCTAACAAAAATTTTACTCAATTAATTAAAAAATGTCCTAATTTGAAAGTGTTGAATATTTGCAATTCTTATCGTCTGAGTGATGCGTCAATTTCAAAAGTATTTCAGCATTGTCCTCTTTTGGAAGAGTTTGATTTTTCTAGCTGTACTGACATAACTGGTCTATGTTTCGAAAAAATTTTACCAAATAATCAGACTATTCAAAGAGTTAGCTTGAATGACTGTGAAAAGGTAATAATTAAGCTAAAAAAATTTTAATTAAAAAAGCTCTTTTTAGTTAATTTAATAATTTTTTATTATTGTTGACAAAAGTATTTCGAAATACCAAAAATTAAAAGGATTGGATAGAATTTTTTTAGATTTGTTGAAAAAAAATATTACTAAATTAAAAAGGATAAAAAGGAAAATAAAATAATTTTTGAGGTTCTAT
The DNA here is from genome assembly GCA_016802295.1 of Brachionus rotundiformis. Taxonomy (NCBI): domain Eukaryota; kingdom Metazoa; phylum Rotifera; class Eurotatoria; order Ploima; family Brachionidae; genus Brachionus; species Brachionus rotundiformis. Next base: position 3,460,434 of record JAESIW010000200.1, read on the forward strand.
AAGTTAAATTATAATTTAAGTCTAAGCATTGTGACCACTATGTTTAAGTAAATTTAAATTTTTTTTGAAAATTTTTCTGTTGTATTTTAATTTTGGAAATAGATTAAAATAACCATCATCTTTTCTAATTTATTTACCTTAAGCTCAAAGACAGATATATCGAACATTTAATAAAAACATGTAAAAATATAAAATATTTTTCATTGAAATTAATTGAAAATTATTCCACAATAACTGTACGCAACATCATACAAAATTCACTTAAATTAGAATCATTGTTTCTATCAGGTAAGCTCCTTTTTTTTGAAAAAATCTAAATTTTCTTCAAAGGAATTGGATTTGATAGTTTACTATCTCTTAACTATCGAACAATTGAATTTGAAAAACTTGAAAATCTCAAAGAACTTGATATTGGTAATAGTCGCTGTAACAACAACTTATTAGTTTGTTTGCTCGAAAAATTGCCCAATCTCAAAATATTGGCAATTAACCAGTGCAATTTATCTGAGAATCCCTTCAATAGTTCAAACATTAAAGCTCCTCTCGAAGAATTAAATCTAAATTTTAATATATTTGTAGTTATTCAATTATTTTTAATAATATATTTTAAATTTATTTTTAAGTTAAATGATGAATGTATAGAAGGTTTGACAAAGTTTTCATCAACCTTAAAGATTTTGAATATTAGAGGCTGCTCAAGTTTTACTAAACAAGGTTTTTTGAAAGCTAATTTTTTTTAAATTTTAACAAATCTTATCATTTAGCTATTAACCAAATTTTTGAGAGATTGGACAAGTTGATTTCTCTAGACATAAGCCTTAACAATTCTGCGACCAATTCCCTCTCGGAAGCTGCTCTTTGGCACTCGTCTAGGAATATTTATATAAATTGTAATGATACCAGAGTTGATCCAACAAAATTTGTATTCGACCACCCAGAAACACTAAAAAAAACCTCCAATTTCCAAACAAAATATTCATTTAAAAATTTAATTTTTGAAATTTCAATTTATCATACAATGCCAAGGATCAATCGAAGTTTACAAAATGACGATAGAATGTTGTATATTGGACCACCGATTGACAGCGATTATGAAGACTTTGACGATTACTTTATAAATTATGATGACCATGATGACCAGGACTACGAAAATGACCTATATGAATTAATGGATTCAGAAAATGAAATGTTTAAAGAAATTTGATTTTGTTTGTTTCTTTAATTAAAATTGTTAATTTTCCATTTAATAAAAAAAAATTAAAATATTATTCTTAAATTTTATTTTAACCACTTGACTAAAATATAATCTCATTAAATAATGCATAGTTTTAATTAAGGTATTTTTTGAAAAATTCTAAAGTTCTTTCATGGGCAAGCTTTGCACATTCAGCATTGTATTTCTCAACATTTGCATCATTTACGAAAGCATGGTCTGCTTCATAACGATAAAACTCAAATGTAATATTATTTTCTTTGAGCTTTTTTTCGAGCGCTGCCTGAGCTTCTGGATCAGAGAAGCCTTTAAGACTGTCTTTTGTTCCAAAATGACATTGCAATGGAGTTCTGGCCTTGCCAGGATCTGCCAATTGAGGACTTGGAATTCCGTAAAATGGAGCAGCAGCGTTCAATCCATCGACTAACACTGAAGCTGCGATTGTCAATGCTCCACCCATGCAAAATCCAACACAGCCAACTTTTTCGACTCCATTGGCCTTCAGATAATCTACGGCTGCTTGAATATCTTGAACAGCTCCGAACCAATCTAAATCACTCATGTAATGTCCAGCCTCTTCGTGATCTTTGGCTACTTTTCCTCTATAAAAATCCGGAACAATGGCCACATATTTATCACCATACCACTATTTAATTTTGTTATTTTAACTAAAATTAAATCTAAAAAAATTACCTTTTGGGCTAAATTTTTTATTTGTTCATTCACACCCCACCACTTAAAATTATTGTATGAAATTATGATCCAAAAAAAGTCCGAGAACCAAATTTTTAATGCTTTGGTTCTCAGAAGCTAAAAAGGCAATCTTTTAGAACCTCTTGAATTACTATGATTCCAGCTTTATGATTTCCAGAAGTAACATAGCCAGACAAAGAGCCAAGTTTGTTCTTGCTTTCCAAAGTTACTTTTTGTAAGCTCATTTTTTATTTGAAGTAAATACTTTTGATTTTAAATATGAAGAACGCGATATATATTTTTTTTTCATATGATTTTATAATAATTAAATGGAAATTTAACTAACATTTTTTATTATTTGGAATGAAAAGACAAATTAGAAGACACTTCTACAATTTAAAAAAAAATAAAATTTAATTTTTTAGAATATATGTGCCTTTTAAATCTAGAATCATTTTTTATTAATGAAGAATATGCCGAGAAAGGGTCTAAAATCAGTTTCCCAACTGGACGATTCCAAAAATGGGACTAATTCCAATGATAATATAAATAGCAGTCTAATTGACAAATCAGATATTGACGAATCCAAGAAAGCACCCCAAGAAAATGACATTGTTTGGTAAAATTCTTTCTCAAATTAGAAAATTTTATCTTATCAATGTTGAAACATAAGGGCTAAGATGAAAGGATACCCGTTTTGGCCTGCACGAATAACAGAACTAGTCTACCGAAAGAAGTTAAACGATTCCAGCTCTGACAAGAAAAAAATACCAACTGAACCTAAAGAATACAAAGTTGTCTTTTTTGGCGGAAATACTACGTATAAGAGACTGTTTGTTTAATAAATTAATTTTAATATTTTTATTTTTTAAGTGGTTCTGTTTATAAAGATAATTTAAAATATTTCAATGGCAAAGAAAAATCAGAACTTATTGCCAAATACTCAAAAAATTCGAAAATGACACGGGCCATAGAAGAGGCTGAAGAATATTTAAAAAATCCTATAACTAACACAATATGTTCGAAAGAAAAAATAGATAATAATTTACTCTCTATGGACGAAGAGCTAAAACTTATAAAAAATGCTGTTGACTTAAAATTAGAAAATTTAAATGAAGACTTAAGTACATCTGTAAATGAGGGCACCAAAACAAAGAGTCCTGCTGATTCCAAAAAAAAACTACCTATCCAAATAGATAAACTATGTCAGAAAAAAGAACAGCGATCTTCTGCAGTTAAGGCAGCCAGGAATTTATCCTCCTATTCGGCAGACTCACAGCTGAAGCAACAAAGAGACAAAATATCTAAAATGACTGGTGAGGACCTTGACAAGTTGTGTTCTTCAGCAAAAAAGACCGTAAGAATATAAAAATCATTTCATTTTGGAGATAAATTTTATTTTTTTCCAGTATGAATTAATTAAGTCATCTACTAAACCCAAAGAGGTTGATTTCTCACATATTTAATTTTTTTTTTAATTATACTCAATTTTAAGAAAAAATCTAAAAAAAGAAACAGAAGCTTTGATGAAAATGAACAAGTCGATAATCAAAAAATTAATAATGTTTAAAAAATTTTTTTTTTGCTGTAAAATTTTATTAATTTTCTAAATTTAAGAGTAAAAAAAAATGTTTATATAAACAATTTGAAAGCGAAGATGAAGAACTTAACTTCCGAGTTGAAGAGGATAAAAAATTCGCCCCAAATGATTATTCATTTTCTCGTTCAAGTTCTCCAGTTGATCTATCACTAGAAATGGAGGTAAAATTCAATTTTTTTTATCAGGCTTGTAAAATTTTTTATTGTGAAATTTAAGCCGTCAAATTTTAAATTTTCATCAATGACTGTATTAATAGATTCCGGATTAAAAATATACAAAAATTACATTTTAAAATTATTTGATGTATTCTATGAGATGATGACTGAATCGAATGAGCCGAGTTCAATAATATTTTATGATATTACAGATGATGAATCGGTAGGTTAATAATTTTTTAAGCCGCTTCCGTAAGCTAAATTGTCAAAATATAAAAATTGTTTCTTATTTCTCGAGTTATGAAAATTAAAAAATTCCAACAAAATATTTGCTTTTATTTTTTTATTTTTGCTTTCTCTATCTTTTGCATTTTCTTTATTCGAACCAAATTTAAATCGTTTCATCTAAATATAGATAAAATTTTAAATATTAATTTCTTAAATTTTTTTCAAAATGTCCTAATAATTGATTGGTCATATTTTGTACATATGCTTTATAAAGACTATTTTTAAACATATATGCCAATTGTTTTAAAGAACATTTTTAATCTAAAAAAAGTTCAATTTAACAAGAACCATCTAGATTGCTCTAAAAATAAAAAAATATTTAAATATTTTTTAATTAAAAATATGTGCCTGACTTTTTTAAAATAATTAAATAATTTGAATTTTAACAAACATTTTATTTGGGCGCATATTTTCTTAATGAAAATGAAAATACAATTAAATTCTTTTCACTATTTTATTTTCAACTAATTTAACGATTTGATCTAAAATAAAATGTTACGTCATTTTATTCATAATTTAAATTGTTTAAAACCATCATATCAAAATAAATATTAAAAAACATAATTTCACGTGTTTGGTTATACTTTAATTTAAGGATTTGAACAATGTCATAAAAACAAAATTACAAGAAATCAAAGAAAAGTGTTATTCTAGGACTCAATTAAATGTCATACAAGCAAAAGAGCTGGACAAGTCAATATTCGACACCGATATAGTGTTTTCGTTTATTGAACAACCAAAAAATGATGATGCAAAATTTAATAAATATGAAAAATTTGAAAAGGTAATATTTATTTAAGGATTTTGAAACGCCCTTTAAAAAATAAGATAAGAATACAATTTAATTTTTTATAGTCATCACATTATTAACATTTAAATTAAAATTTGTTTTTAAGCTTTTGTTAAGTTCGGATTTAAATGAGCTCAAAATAGTTTCATTTTGTCCGATTGATTATCAAGAAGTGGTCATATATCATCATCATCTGAAATCAAACAATGGTCTATTCATCGAAGCTCCCATAATCGAAATTGGCAACTTTTCCAAAATTTTAATTGCTTGTCTGGATGAAAGTTTTTTCAAAGCTTTTAAGCATTTATTTGATAGTCTCTTTGAATCTGAAAATGTCATTTTTGAAGGTAAAATTTTATTTTAATTTTAATAATGATATTTTTAAACAAAATTCTGATGAAGATATTTAAATTTTTGAAATTTTAAAAAATTTAAATTTTTATAAGGTGATGAATTGGGATATCCAAGTATGTTTTGTGTATCGGTAGAAAACTACCTTCCGCTATTGAAACTGTTTAAGATGGTTTCAAATAAGGTTATTAATTTGATACCACAATTAATGTCGGTAAAGTGTATTGATAAAAATAGTCAAGATGTAGAAATGGATCAAATAGAAAATAAGTTTACAGATAAGATCGTCAAAGGATCTAAAAACATTTTCAATTGGTATTTAGAAAAAGATCAAACTGAAATTGAAAACGAAAATAAAAATGAGCTCAAGCTAGAACTGAACAAGCTACTTGACAGTCTTTGATTGTAAAAATTTTTTAATTTTTTATTATATACAAAGTCAGTTTGTAATCTATTATGTTTAACATGTTATTCATTTTTGTTTAATTTTTATTTTCATTAATAAAGATCAATGCATTTTTTAATATTTTAAAACTAAGTTTTCATAAAACCAAATAAAAATCTCCAATTATTTTTAATTATTTTGAGTCTTCTTTTAAATCTTAGGCCAAAAGAACACATGAATTTTTCCTTTATTTATCAAAAAGATATATATATTTTTTTATTTAAAATCACAATAAACTACTAGAAAACCATTCATTCTGGACTGATAAAGCTTTTAATTTCAAACTAAGTCTTAATGAATTTAAACTGGATTTAATATTTTTTTAATTTAAAAATTAAGATAAGATTCATTTGGCTTAGCAAAACTTAAACAAAAAACTATTTGCTAACAACTTTCTAGCTAGAAAAAGTGGTTATATCTATATTCATCATTTAAAAATATTTAAGACAAAAATCAATTAATTTAGGATAAAAACATTTTCTTTTGCTTAAGTGACAGATTTCCTGTTAGCATGATTCAGAAAAATAATTTTTTGTCAGAATATCAAGATGAGATTTAACATTTTGATTAACAATTTGCCTAATTTTTAGACAACAAAAACTCAATGGTCAAATCGAAGATAAAAATTCATTTAGATAGTAAAATCAAATTTTTAAATATTTCTTTAGCTAAAGTAAATAATTTTTATTTATCTTTAATTCAGAAATTTATAATAATTTGTACTCTAAATATTATATGCAAGTTTTTTTTCGATTTACATTGTGTATTACTAGATTTGAATATTGCTTCCATGGCAATATAACATCTAGACTGATATTTTGTTTTAAACATCCTTTGCAAACAAATTAAAGCTTTTAAATAGAGCTTTAGAAAATTATTTATTTTGGTTGATAAAAAAATAATTATAAAAATTGAGCTTTATTCTGAATTTAGTATTGGTTATTAATGATGATAGTTTTTTTAAAATGTGTTCAGAACTGTTTTATTGAAGATTTAAGGGTTTAGATTTTAACAAGAATTTATATATGTAATTTATAGATGAAATTGATTTTAGGACATTATTGAAAATTAAAGCTCGGACCAGACGTAGCTTTGGGCCTTAATTAAGATAGTTAATTTTTTAGGTTGTTAAGTACCTTTGTGTAAAAATCAGTCAAATTTTGAAACAAATTGAAGATGAATTTATCTTTTTAATTACTTTCAACGATATAACAAATGTCATTTTTAGAATAAATTCATTAAATTTTAACCTAATTTTGATTGAAAATTAATTTTAAATTTGTTATAAAGAATTTGTTTTTTTTTCATTTTAGATCAATAAAAGAAATTCTAAATTTAAGATTTTCTTTTTTGAATAATTTTAAAATCGATAGTTCTTCCTTAACTTAAACAAATTCTGGATACTGTAGATAAATTAAAAAGTGATTTATAAACTATAATATATTAATTCATGTATAGCTTGTTTTTTATTCATGTGAAGAGATCGTGTCTTGTGTGTTTCCGTAAATAATCTCTAATGAATAGTTCAAAAACTGGTTCATATTGAAATGAACTACTCTTGGTTTAAGAATTATTTAGTCAAGTTAAATATTTATTTTTTTCAATTTAATTTACATTTTATAGAATTCTAAAATATATTTTTTCAAATTTTAGTTTAAGTGCCCACGACTTTTCTTTCATTTTGCCACTAATCAAATAAATTAGGATTTTTCAATTTCTTACAAAGTTATTAAATAAAAAAGAACTAATTGATAGAGAACGAATCCTACCATTGTTGAATATACACTCTTGCCAGCTCTAATTCTTTTAATTTTAGTTATATGCTTTTCATTTTGGATTTCAACAAATTAAGAATACCTATCTTTAGTTAGACTCTTTAAATCAATAAGCATATTCAAAGAAAGTGTATCTTTGAAGCTAAAATCTAATTCAAATATTTACCAACATAAAGCGTTGATTATGTTAACCCCAAGCTATATTCCATGCTATTGGATTTTACATTGATAGCTTAAAAAATCAAAGAATAAAGTTTATATCATTCAATTTTCTTTATTCTTGCTTGTAACCTTTAGTCGATTAAAAATTTTAAATTAATTTTAAGGTTCAGCTGTTGACTAAGTTACATATGCCAGAATATATTTTTTAATCATCTTTTAATCATGATTATATTTCTAGGTGCGTTTGGAAAAGAATGGTATTTTTTTAAATTTGAAAAATCCCGGCTCAATTTGATAAGATATTTATTCATTTTGTTGAAATGTTATATTTTAAGTTTCTGCTTAAATTTCTCTTTTGGATAAAGAAAAAATTCGAACACATGTTCAAGTAAACGCTAAGTAAATGCATTTGTTCGGCTTTAATTCAAAATTTAGGCAATTCCGTTTCTTGAATTTTGAATCTTTTCCGATTAAAAAAAAAGGGTTTATTTATAAAATTTTGTATAATTTTGGATAAAAAAATTAAAATTAGGCTAACATATTTTGAAAAAACATCATTAAAATAGCTTTTCTTTTAGCTAAGAAATCTATGGTAAATAGAGAGCAATTTTTTAGCTAGCTCGAGGATTTACGAGACCCAATTTTTTGTCTATCAAAAAATCTAATTAAATTCTCGTCGATTGAATTAGATATTTTATTCTCAAAAATTTAACATATCGTTTTTTTAAGATTTTTTTATTTTTTTTTTGAAAAGTTAACATTTTTGGAAATTTTTATTTCCAATTTTCATCCTGAGCACGAGGCCCTAATTAGCTCAATGACAAGAACAGCTCAATTTTCAGCCAAAATACCCAATTTAGCCCAAGTTTTTTCACTAATAAAAAATTGTTAATTTACCAACTTTAGAACATTTCTAACTAATGATAACTATTATCTAAAATTTGTTTTACGTGAATTTTATGTGTTCATAATTTATCTTAAATTTCTAGTTCTTCCAAAAGATTGAAAGTTATACTTTATAATTTGATTGTTTTAAATCGTAATCATAGGAAAAATCATGATTTCTCCAAATGTAGAACACAAGTCAAGAATTTTTGTTAAGCTTTTAATAAAGTTTAAAATTAAAGCCAAAATGGATTGACCGATTTAGAATTGTACGCATTCATAATATATAAATATATATATATATATTTTTTTTTTAAATATAGAAATTTTCGCGAGTCTCTTTTTAGTTTATGCAATGGCAATAAGTGACCGATTAAGAGCAATTATCAAATATTATTTTTGTCTGAAGCTTGGAGTTTGTGTGACACAGGCATGCTGGCAAAAATGTCGAATAGCTCTGGAGCAGTATTTACCTGATTTATTTAAGGTTATGCTCATATAAAGGTATAAAGGTAGAGTGTGGAGCTGAAAATTATCTAAGCTCAAGAATGGTATTTGAAAAAAAATTTTCAAGCCAAGCTTTTAATCGCTACAGAATCAAATTACTTGTTCATAACCTCTAAAAGGTTATCAAATAGATAATTTAAAAGTTAATTTGCGTATGGCATCATTTTTTACCAGAGGCTTGAAGCGATGAATTTTTTTATCGAATTTGGTGATTCGACTGGGCTAAGAATGTAACTAATTCAGATTAGGAAAATTCGAATTCAAGCAGTTTTAATAGTTAAAATAGCTATTATGAAAAAAGAGAGAAATTTCAATTTCAATTTATTATGAAATTAGGTTGCAAATAAAAAATATATATTACTTGAATTCTTGTCAATTAGTTTCATTTCAATCTATCATCTTTTTTTCTTTTAAGCAAAAAAAAAATTAATTTATTATTCTCTAACTTAATAAATCATTAATATTTTATTGACTGTGACATTTTAGTAAAGCTTGCAGAGTTGTCCGGATGGGAAATTATGCAAACAGTAAATGTGTGATCGCAGTGTCTACATCGATTTTCGATAAGATATCATTTGAGCAAACAATTATATTTTTGTTGATAAAATAAAATGTCAATAAAAAAAAAAAGAAAAATTTAAATTTTTGTGTTCAATGTAGAGAAAATATGGCTAAGTATAAATTATTCGTATGAGTCCATTTTTGATCTAAATTAAGAGTCCGATTTTTCCATAAGATATAATGTCCCATTCATAAACACTCTATCTATATATAATTCAATTTTATCAATAAATTGATAAATCTAGAAATTGACTAGGATATATTTATATATCCAAAATTAATAATACTCTTTTTTTTAATTTTGGGTTTATAAATAAAATTAGTAATTTAATTAACAAATTGAAATAAAAGTCTATTTTAGAATTCAATTTTCTAATTTGAATTCTCGCTTATAAATAAATTTAGATAAATGGTGGTGAATATTGATTGAAAGTTTTTCTTTTTCCAAACAAAAAATCCTAAATAGGTTAGCATTTTTAAATGGAATTTAAATCGAAATAAAAATTTTCTCTAGAATAGGAGGTTAGAACATTTTGCTAAGAATATATATATTTTATTACACTAAAGATTTCACTCACTTTCGAAAAATTATCATTTTTCTAAATTTAATTTTCAATTAGACTTTATTTCAAACAAAAAAAATCTCATTTTTAATTTAATTCAAGCTTTTATAGCATCAAATAATTTTCTAATAGTTAATTTAGTTAATTTTCTAATTTGGCAAAGTTTTAAGTGGACAAATAGAATTTCAAAGAACAGATCGGTCAAGACTAGGCTTAGTTGGTGACATAGTTGGTTCCGTTGACTTATTCATTGTGTACTTATAGGGTTTGTATATTTTGTATAAAGAGCGAAAATTAAATGTGACATTGATCAAGATTTGGAGAAAAAAAATTCTAAATTGGGCCATGGTGGTAAATTAAAACTCAATGTAATTTGATAATTAAGTATTTTATATAAAAGTCTAAGTGTTAAAGAAAATTACGTAAAACTAGTGACGCAATATCTGAACCATCATGGAATTTTTTTTGGAATTTTTGGTTCATTTTCTAATTTTTTTTATTTATGGATTTTATTTATGGAATCAACATTTGGATGAATATTATTAATTAATATTTTTCAATTTATTATATCGAAACATTCATTATGCTTTATTTAATATCTAAGTTATGAATACGTATGTTTATTTGTGTGTATGTGTAAATATTTCTTAGAAATTTATTTTATTTTATTTTACGCATTTTATTACGATCTTGTCGCTCTATAATGATCAAATACCTTAAATTTCTCGTCAAATACAAATTTAAAATTGGTCTTTTCAGTCATGGCTCCATAGAAAGAAACGCACTTTGAAAATTTTTTAAATTTCTAACTTTTTTTTCAAATTTTTTAAGTTTATTTAAATTATTTTTTTTCATACAAAGCTCAAATTATCTTTTTTTTAAATCAAATATTGTCTGAACTAAGAAAGAGAAAGAAAGAAAGAAAAAAAAAGAATAAAAGCTTTTTTACCTGAAGTAAGCTTTTGAGGTCCAATATCTAAATATTTAATTACTTTAAAGAAATAATTCTTTTATTTTAATTTAAATAAAAACGAATACTAAAACGAAAAGAAAAAACTAAACACTATCTTAAATAAGCTTTTTGATTGTATTCATAATTACATAATATCTTATAATTTTAAAGATAGTTTAAGTTATTTCAAATGCATAAGAGCCTAGCTTAAATTTTTTGTCGATCATGATGAACCATGTAGAAAAAAAAAATTTTTATATTATTTTAAAATTTTATTTTAAAATATTGATTAATTTATAATTAAAACTGGTCCTTAACAAAAAAGCCTAGACCTAGACCTAGGCTGAAATTTTTAAAAAAAAATTTCAAAAAAGGTGCTACACTTAAATTATAATAATATATTTGGTTTTATAATCATCATTATATGTTAATAAATGTTTATTGTTGATGGTTGTTGTGTGATACGAGATTTTTCTCTTGTTTTTTTTAAATATTTTATTTGAATTTATTTCATTTCTAGTTGCTCTTTTAGGCTTTGATTTGCCAAGTCTAGGACAAAGCGATCGTGGCCTATTGATCATTCAAAATGGGCCTTTTATCTGCTTTGTCACTAATTCGAACACGCCAAACTTAAAAATATTTCGAAAACCATCTTTTCCAAAAATAGAAATTTAATTTAGTTTTTTTTTTGATTTTTTTTTCATAAGGCATTTTCAATTAATATAAAAAAAATTTTAAAAAGATATTAAAAACAAATAAGCCGAGTTTTTCCGCTTAAATTTGATTCAAATGAAAACAAAACACTGAAAAGCAAAAGATTTGTAAAGATTGTTCTATAAATTTTAATGCGTATATGTGTGCGCACTTGGTATTTTGAAGCATTTTTGAATTAAATTAATTGCAGGGAAAATCGTGGCCAAGCTGGTGCTAAATATTTGCTCAGAAATTTTAGATTTAAGAGTTAGATCGGATCATAAACTGAGGCAATCTAAAGGAACTTTAGTCTAAAAATTTTTCGTTTTTTTGTATGTTGATGTTTTGAACTAAACTTTCCTTGATGACTAGTACAGCCAACACCAGCACGTCAACAGGCAACCCACTCCAAGCTAACCATCGTAATGGACAACGAACCAATTGTACATCCCCGTTTGACGGTCACTATCGGCTCAATCCGTATTCGGACATCAATCAGGGATTATCGCAATTCTGCATCATGAACCAGGACACCAGTCAACTCGACAAGCACACAAACAAGTTTCTTGAACCATACAAAAAAGAGATTCCAAGCACAGATTCATTGTCTACCATGGCTCGCAAGATGTTCTCAGACAACAACTCGGTGACCCGCAATCCGAACCAGCCTAGGCACCTATTCGATAACATTCTCAAGCCAAAGTCCATTACGCCTCCATTACCAACACCGCACGCAAGCAACAACAAACGACCTCCATCAAGCACCAATTTTACCCATCATTTGACCAAAGAATCATCGCCAATCAAGCCAAATCTTAAAAAAACCACGTCCAGCATTACTTCCACTCGCAATATTAAGTATGAAATGTATGATTTGGAAAAAATATTCGACGTACGCTTCCATTATCAAATGTTTAAACATATAAATTAATTACGTTGTCTCTTTTAAGGAAATGACCCAAATTAAACCTCTAATTAAACGGTACAGCCATTTGGCGTCTAAAAATGCATCTAATAAACATTCGACAAGTGACCATAATTCAAAAAAAGATAATTTTCCAAATGCAAAAAAATCTCCTATTAGTAATTCCACTGGGTAAGATTTTTATTTTTTAATTATTAACAATATTATTAAATATTTATTAATATAGTTAAACTTTAATTTAATTTTATTAAATATGGATATTATTTATATTCAATTTATATGAATAAGTAAATTTGTGACTAAGAATTAATGCATAAGATGTAATTAAAAGCATAGAAATAGATAGTAAACGATTTTAATTATAGTGTTTGGCAAGCGAGCTTTTTTTTTTTAAAAAGTAGATAAAATTTTCTGCTCGACTTGTCATACAAAATTAAATTCAATTTAAATTTTTTGGCTAATTGAATTGAATAATAAAATTAAAAAAAATACCAGTCGAGATTTCCTTTTGTGGTTTTGATGAATATTTGAATATTTGAATATTTGAATTAATGAGAAGCCATTAAAATTTTTTAAGATTAATCAAATAATTAAAATTAAAAGGTATTTCAAGATTTGAGATCATTTTTTCATTAGAATATATAACATTTGCCAAAATATAAAATTATTATAATTACTTAGCATATTTAGTTTTAAATGATAGTAATAAATAAACAAACTAAAAACTTATTCGCTAATTATTGAAAAAAAAGCCCAAATTTATATATTTGTTAATTTGTTGTTTAAATAAAACTAAGACAAAACAAAATAAATACATATACAAAGGTTTCTGATTGGAATTTAATTATTTTAAATTAGAGATTAAATTTGGCAATATTAAATTTAGAAATATTTATTGAATTCAAGTTAAGATCTGTGGTAAATATCTTGAAATGGAAAAATTTAATTTTGCTTTGATTAATTATTAATTCATTTGCATTCTATTATCTTTTACAGCATTTAATTGAGCCATTATCTAAAGTTTTTGATAAAATTAATTAAAAATTCGATGATAAGCGAATAAAATAATATTAATATTGTTATTTTTGTTGATTAATGACAAAATAATTTTTAATTAAGAAATGTCATCTTTAGAAAATTAATAATTTTTATTTAATCGGACTAAAAGGAAAATAATTATTTTATTTAGTCAAGAAATAAAGTTTTTTTAAATAAAAATAATTAATCTAAATGTCAAATTTGATTATTCTCACAGCTCAGTTTTTAAAAATTAAATGTAAAAAATAATAAAAACAATTCTTAATATTTTATGCTAAACTTAAAATTACTTTCGACATAAAATTATTTTTTCATTTAAAAAAGATAAAAACATATTAGAAAATAATTTAAAAATTAGCAAGAATAATAATAGAAACATTTATATTAAATTTATTTCATAAAATTCAGATTATTATGTTACATATTAGGCTTATATTTATTTTCCTCTAGCTATTGATAATAGATAATATACATATTAAACTATTGTTGCGAGTAACGAGGCGTTAACATTCATTTTAGCATTAAAATTCCTCTTAATTATAATTTATAAATTTTGTATTGTTTAAAGGTTAATCTGAATAGACATCAATGCTAAATTATATATATTTTTTTTCACTTTATGAGCAAAACTTGGTTTATCTGATAAAATAGATAGATCAATTTATTTAAAAATACAATATAAACATTTTCTAAATCAAAATAGGTTGAATGAACGAAACTTTCATTTGACTGATGAAGAAGACGATGATAAAAGCTCTAAATGTAAAGTAAAATCCCGGATGAAACCAAAAACCAAAGGTGAAAAAATTCATACAAAACCATCCGATAGCTCATTAAAAGAAATAAGTGACTTGTTTGATGGAAACGACACTGAAAGCGAACTAGAGAATGAACGCTCAAGCAGTGTGCCAAATATAAAGCCAATAGAGAACAGCACAGCACCAGTTAAGAATGGGTCGTCTTCGGACGAATCTTCGTCGTCGTCTTCATCTTCATCGGATGATGACTCCTCATCTTCAGGATCCTCCTCGTCTGACGAAGACGACGATTCGTCAAGCTCCTCTAGTTCATCGTCTTCGAGCGACGAGGAATCGTCCACATCCTCGGGCTGCTCGGCAAAAAAATCCAAAAACCTAAACTCGATTAGCACAGATATAGATCTTACCAACCCGCCACTAATCAAGCTACCTAATCAAATAATAAGCTCTAAACAGTCCATATTTCCAATAAAGAATGCCCAATTGCCAAGGCCAATCCAAAGAACGACGCCCGAGGCCAAGCCAATCTTCGAGCCTAAGCCTGCGCTCAATCGGCCCTCAGTCACACCGCCACAGCTCCCATCTCAAACAGAAACAGAAAAACAACCCACAAATGACCAAGATGAGGCCACTAATGAAGAGGAAATTCAAGAAGAGGATTCAAATAATATAACCTTGGAGGGAATAATCGAAAATATAAACTCACCAAATAAAAAATCTTCATCCAAGACAACGTCGCCCATATTGCCTTCAACACCTGACTCCAAACAAGAACAAAAGGCCGACCAAAGTACCAAAAGCTCGTCCCAGTCATCGTCAATAACATTCACTTTGTCTGATGATGAAATAAGCGACGATTCCAATGCAAGTAACCAAAATGTCAAGAATCTTTACTCGTTGAGCTCCGGATTTTGTACCGTAAAGCCCACCGAGCCAACCAATACCAACCAAGAAGAAGAGTTTAGTCACAAATCAGACCTGAACAACAACAACAACAATTCTCTAAACCTCAGCTCAAATTTAGACACTTCTAACCTTGATGACACTTTGCTAAATGATTCCAAGTCACTTCCATTTAGTAGCGAGCCGTCCAGGCCTTTTATCAAACTACAAGCTAATAAAAATAGCACACCATCACCAGTTCAATCTCTCAATCAACCACTAAGTGCCGGTTTTGTGCCTAGTCAGTCAGATGACAATATACACTCATTCATGGATCTAATTGATAATGGTAATTTAAAAGCGACCAAAGATCCAAACGAACACAAAGAAAGCAGTATTGACTTGGGCCGAAAGTCCACTGATAAAGAAATGAAAGACGAAAATGACGAAGAAGTTAAAAATATTTTCTCGCCAGAGGAGAAAAAAAAGCGCTCACTTCACCAAAACAGTATTACCAACAAAGAGCCTAGTGAAATTACAAATGCCAAAAAACAAAAAAATGATAATAAACTTATTGATAAATCAAATGATTTATTGGAAAAACTTGACTTGGAAAGAGAAGATTCATTAAATTTACTGAAAAAAATAGCTAATAGTGATTTGGCACGCATTCGACCTGGTTCGCCATTGACTAATCAAATAGTCAATCAGATGAATTTGGAAGAAAATGGACTTATTGGTTCAAATGGAGCGACAAGCTCAAATGTGGCCGATCAAATACAGTATTCAGCTGATGGTCGGCCAAAATTGATAGTCAGCATAGAACTGGATTTAATTAAAATATTGAATATGAATTTGGCGCCCCCGGAAAATATAGTCGAGCCTCCGAGTGAAATGGAAAAAAAGATTAGTGGTAGCAAAAAAAAAGAAAGCCCTAGGGAAAGGTCTAGAGAAAGATCGAGAGAAAAATCTAAAGAAAAGTCCAGGGAAAGATCGAGAGAAAAAGACGTGTCGCCCAGACGCGGCTCATCTCATTATAAAGACTACAAACGAAGCTCCGTGTCTTCGTCGTCGTCTAGAGGCAGCGATTACAAAGATAAATCGTCACGTGATCGTGACTCTAAATCTAGTCGTTCCGAGTCCAAGGCTAAGTCAAGCTCGAGCAAAAACAAGTCTGAGTCTGACTCCAAAGAGTCCAGAAGAGACAATCTGAGCTATAAAAGCACATCTAATGGTCAATCGGTTAAGAGAACTAGTATTCTTAACGAGGACCAAGATTTGACAAATACATCTAAAAAACAAAAATTGTCTGCCGAACAAGGCTCGTCCAACTCGGTGAAACCTTTAAGCAAAGCTCAAAATGTGAATAGCAAGTCGCCAATAGTGGATAAACGAGAACCAGAGAGCAAAGTTTCGTTACCAAAACAAAGCGCCAAAGCCAACACGGAATCCAAAACACCAGCCAATGTGACCAAGAATGCAAAAATTGAAAAAACTAGCCCAACTAAATTTAGCAAGACATTCGATTTTCTCAACACGTAAGAGATGATTATTTTATTTAAAGATAAGATTTAGAAAAAAATTATTTTGTTTGTGTTGCTTTTTAGAACGCTTGAAGAACAAGTGTTGCATCAGCGTGGTAAGCAAAAAAAACACGAAGCTGACAACGAAAAGGACAAGCTTAAAAAGACAATATGTTATATGGAAGCAGTGTGCTATTTTAGCCTTTGTGCTATTGCTCAATATCGTCTTAAAAAGACAAGTTCGAGTAGCTCTACATCGAATAAATCCTCATTTGATTTGCTCAAAGATACCTATGAGTTGTTAAGGCAAGTTTTCCATACTGGTCATTGTTTATTTTGGCTAATGTCCATCTTTATTTAGATATCTGAATGAAAAGCTTGTTAAGCCAATTGATAATGAAATGTTTATCAAAAAGTTTCGAGTCCTTTCGTAAGTTTATTTATTTTGAAAATTATTAATTCTCAATTTGGCTAAATTAGAATATAAAAATGTATCTTTTTATTTGTTAGAGATTTTGTTTCTTTATATGGTAATTTAATATGGTAATTTTCATTTTTAAAAAATGCTCAATTTTTTATTCACTTGAAACTGAAAAAAGAAATACTAAGCAGCAAGAATAATTATTAACTTAAAATTTGGCAATAAAAGGCTTATGTTTTTTATAGTAAAAAAAATATTTTTTATTGTAGAAAAATGAATGAAAAATAAATGAAAAAATCATTTTCTTCATGGTCTTTGATGTTTATAATTCTCTTGTAAATTGTTATGTATTTTATACAAATCATACACTTCAGCTTCAGTCCTGGCTTTTTGGTAAAATTTCCCCTTTATTTTAAATTGAAAAAACCATTTTTCTACTGCGAGAAATATAAGACACAATAAAATATTAATTTATCTATTTGTATTTTTATGTGACAAAACTACCGTATTCCTTCGTTCGATTATGCTGGACCACAAATTAAGACACGCTTTTGAACCATGCACCAAAGAAGATCTCGCCCATGCTATAATATTGTTAACTTGGAGCACATTCTCTAAAAGCGTAATCACGCGTTTTGGCCCGCAACAAACACAATTTAATGCGTCATCGATTAAAAAAAATATTAAAATTCATATTTTTATTTTTTACTTTAAAATCGAGTCTTGATGACGCATTAAACTAAAGTGTTTGATGCGAGCCAAAACGCGTGAAATTAAATAAAGTTTTATTTTTTTTGCGCATGCGTTTTACCTGATACTTTTTATTTTTCTGCTATTAAACTTTACAAAAAAAAAGATGATACTAATCTTATTTTTATTTCTTTATTTTTATGATAACAAAGAAACTAATTGATATATATTATTTAAAAATGATATTAATTTTTATTGATGATACTAAAAAATACAAAAAAAGAGAGAAAAAAGGAATTTCGATTTTATTCTCTTGTTTTTCTTTAGTCTAGCTGATATCGGATTCTTTCAACGTTTTAACTATATTAGCAAATTTATATTATAAAATCAGTTAATTTTTTTAAAATAGTTTATTTATATGGTATTTGAGTAATTAAACTCCTATTACTTATGAATGAAGCTTTAATTGGAAAGTGTTTTGAGAAAGTGAAAAATTTGAATGAAGAATTTACATAGATAATAGAAATTTAAGAAAAAACATTAAATATTAAGCTAAAAAAGGAATAAAGTTTGATATTGTATTAGATTTGAATTGCCCACTCTTGTTCCAATTATCAATTATTTTTATTTAAATTTTTTTTAAGTATTACAAGTGTGACTTTTACTATCAGCATAAGGCCTTTTTTATTATCATAATTTAAATTCAGAAAATTGAATTATCATCTTTAGCTTGTGTTATTTTTACTTCGGCTCATTTAAATGATAAAAATGTACAATTTAATTAATTGATATTTAAAATGTATGTAAATTATTTGGCTTTTTTTATCAGCCCATTTAAAATTAGGTAAAATGGGAAATAAAATTAATAAAATGATTTTTATTTAAAAGAAATTGGATGGAAGCGTTCATAAACCGGTGGCTATGGTTGATGAGTCTCAAAGAGTTGAATATGATAAGAGAACCACTAAAGGATCACTACAGCAAACAGGCTTTGGCTCAAATGAACCAAGTTAGTTCTCAAACGCAACAACAGAATACAAATAGTGGGACCAAGACCAGTCCGAATGAAATACCGCCACCATCTCCAGCAAGTTCGGTTGGATCGTCGGCAGGCTCCTCAAATTCAAACAATGCTACCCAAGCCAATCAAAACACTCAGCAATCTCACTCACAAGAATCCTCTTCCAATTCCAATCCGCAGCCACAACACATTGGTCTCAGCATTCAGAAACTGATGGCTTATTCCGAACGGTATTTTAAACTGACCGAGTACAATATGAGAAGTCAAAACTTTTGGGACATAAATGAGCATCAAATTAATGATGTTAAGTATTTAAGCGGTAAGTTTATTAATTTAGTCGAGGAAAAGTTGATAATTATTTTACATATAGATTTCCGGGATACCATAAAGCAACAAATTCAACGCGATCTTCACATAGACTCACAAGTCGAATTATTTGCTGCGTATATACTAACTGGCTTAGAGTTGTTTAAACTGAATAACTTTTAAATCAAGAGTTGCCGAAAACCAAAACCAAAAAAAGCCAAAAACTTTTTCTTAGTTTTTTTTTAGATTAATTATTTAAAAAAATGTATATTTTTTACACAAAATCAGCACATAATATCATTGAAAATATTCCACTTTCAATTTGGCATGTATTTTAAAAGATACTAAATTTCATTTTCTGCTGCTAAATATAAAAATAATTTTATTTGTTGTGTTTTTTTTTTATTTTTTAAGGTAACATATGTTTTTAATTAAAAAAAAAATGATACTTAATTTTTTTACGTATCAAATAAAAAAAAAGAAAAGAATACAAGAAATAAAGCTAATTTTTTCACAAAATGTGTTTTATAAAGTAGATGGTTTGAACTTCTGCTTCCATTAAATAACTTTCAAACTTGATAATATATTTTTGGCTTAGAATAGGCTCAGTTGGTTTATTTGATTCGCTCATTATTAGAAATAAAAAAAAGCCTATTTCTAAAAAGAGATCCTAGTACCTTTTTTTTAGTATTGAACCTAAACTAGATGTTTTCGAACCATCTTTTTTATTCGGAACCTTATAGAAACAATAATTATATAGTTAACATTTGATTTATATGCAAGAAAAACAGTTTTTGGATTGATTTTTAGGATAAAATAAAAAAACTAAATACCAATAGTATGTTGTTTGAAATCATGACAGTGAATTTTGGTATTATTTTTATTTATTAGTATCAGATAAATGAAATTTAGTGGCATAGTCTCATAGTACAAGTCTTTTTTTTTTTGTTTCAAGAGGTTCTAAGGGTTAAAAGCTTTTTTTGAAAAAATTAGCAGCTTTATCAAAAAATACTTCTAAAGAAATAGTCAATAATTTCTTATTATATATTAAGCAATTAATCTTTAATCAAAAAATTTCGCTTAGAAAAAAAATCTTTTTCTTAATTTTCGTTTGAACTCTTTTAAAGTATTTATATGGTCAAAAAGATTGATTTAACATAAATTTTGTTTCCATAGTCTCAATAAAATCTTTTAGTTTAGAATACCGAGTAATTTATTAAAATGCAAATATTCCAGGTGAATAAAGAGTATATGTGTTAATTATACTTTTCACTTTTAAATTACTTTTATCTTATTTGCTTGATTTTTTATGTTAAATTTTTGTTTTCAAGATATTTTAACCTGAAATAAAATTCTTCTTGAAATAACTTTTTTACAATGTTAAACCTAATTTGATTATTTAAATTAAAATGAACTAAAACATTGTCCTAAATTTTGTACCATCTGTATTTTTGAACTTGAAAACAAAGCATTCCTTGAATCCCTAATTATATAATATTTAAAAATATAACTAAAATGTTATTTAAGTGAACAAACAAAATCTAATCAAATATTTGTTTGACTTTGAGGGACAAAGATAAAAAAAATCTTCTTTTCTTTGCATTATGGCTACATTTTTGACCCTTAAATTTAAAAAAAAATCTTTAGCGACTGTCTTGAAAATAAAATCAGCTCTATTTTGTAAATAATAAAAGCTTGTTTTGCTTGTAAACATAATAAGATTGACATTGATCAGGCAGAACATTAATACCAGCTTATATAAAAATAATAAAAACTGGTTAGTTTGGTGAAGAAAGATCCAGCCGAACAAATAATTTTATTTGAAATCAATAGAGATAAACAGATGATAAGACTGTGTTAAAATAAATGACTAAAGATTTCGACTAGAAACATTTTTACAAGAAGCAGAAATATATATAAAAATATTTAAAAAAATACATTTTTTTAATAAAAAGGTAGTTCTAAAAAAAGAAGCTTTTCATATTAAGGAGAAGCAATAAAAATTCTCAAAACAGAAATTATTAACTCGCAGTTATAAAAATTCTATTTTTAAATATATTTCAGAAAAGTAAATAATTTTTAAATGAGAAAAAATGTAATTTCGTACTAAACAATAATATAAAAGAAATTCCAATTAGTATTTTTTAATTTTTAAATGTTTTCAATTAAATCAGTATTTTTTATTTTAATCTTAGTATTAAAAAAAATTGATTATAGCTTCTCTCAATCATGTACTAGCAGATATTCTCCCTATTATAATGGAACATGCATAAACAAAAATCTTTGTGAGGGAGCTATACTATCTAATCTCTGTCCAGGTACCTTAATGTGCTGCATTCCTGAAACTAATTCAAATACGAACCAGAATTTTGTTTCTGAAAGTGATTTAGAATCAGCAATTGGCTTCTTAAATCCGCGTCTAAGATATGTCGCTAAAATACTAATGCCACCTACCAGCAATCCAACTTGTCATCAGAAATCTGCTTTTCTTAGTCAATTGATACATGAAAGTGGAAGTTTTATTCTAACTGAAGAAACTGGTCCCGACAGTTATTTTGATATGTATGAACCAAATACTGATACAGGTAAACAACTTGGTAATACTGAAATAGGAGATGGTAATTAATACTTAATTATTTTTATTTAATTTTTAATGTTTTTTTCCCTAAAGGGCTAAAATATAAAGGTAGAGGATTTATTCATTTAACGGGACGCTACAACTATCGAAAAGCTGGTCAATATTTTGGTATAGACTTGGAAAATAACCCAGAAATGGCTGCTTTCCCATCTTTAGCTGCCAAAATAGCTGTCTATTATTTTAAAGAGCTTAGAAATTATGATTTAAATAACTTAGCCGATGGAACTTTCTATGGATATTCAATGATGACTTATTTAATTAATAAAGGTTTAGATAAAATGGATAGACGAGTTGGTATACTAGAAAAATTATTGACCTTAAATAACTGTGGTGAATTATTGAAAGGCAAAGGTGAAGAATGCACTTTAAATGGAAAAAATGGTTACTGTAAGCCTCTTTGTACTTCAGGATTAAATAAAAAGTATTGTGGATGTAATGGAAATAGTCAAGCATCCAACACATGTAAAAATGCTTTAGGAGGCCAAGCTCCTAAAAATATTGAATGTTGTATTGAAAATTGTGCAAATGAAATGGACTTAACATTTGTTCTTGATTCTTCTGGAAGCATTTCTGGATCAGATTTTCAAAAAAGTTTATTATTTGTACAGAATATCGTGAATAATTTGGAAATCGGTGAAAATGATACACGAATTGGTATCATTAATTTTTCATCCTATGTTCAGACGGTACTACAATTGAATTCAATTTTTTCAAAAAGTCAATTATTGTCCACCATTTCAAGTATCAGAAAAATAGACAGATCTACATATACTGGTGAAGCACTTCAAAGTACAAAAGATCTTTATAAAATCCAAAACGGAGCTAGAGATTCAAGTCAAGGTAAGCTAAATAAATTTTTCAAAAAAAAATCTTAATTAAATAATAACAAAATCTTATAAATATATGAATTTTATAAAATGTATTCCGAAATTTAAAAAATTATTTTTTATATGTATTCTTTGAGAAATGTTTTTTTTTAAATACAATTTTCGTTTTAATAAGATATGTGTTTTCCAAAAAAATATTTTTGAAAGAATACATAAAATATGTAGCTGAATGTGATATTAATTGGACACATTTATACCACTTAATGAATTAATTTTTTCTAAATTATTATTTTACTTTTTTAATGGATTTATTTTTTTTAATTTTTAGGTATAAGCAAGATTGTTCTAGTTCTAACAGATGGTGCCAGTAATGGTGCAGTTAAACCGGAGCCTGTTGCTGCTGCTTTAAGATCTATGGGAATTACAATTATTTCAATAGGTGTTGGTTCAAATTTGAATTTTGCCGAACTAAATGGAATCTCATCACCTGGAAGAACTTATCTGATTGATAATTTTTCGAGTGTTGTTTCCTTATTTGATGACATTAAGCAAGCGTCTTGCCAAGTTCCAGCCAAGATACCTTCGTTCACTGCTATTTTATCAGTTAGAGGACAAGAAATCAAATACTATTCCTATGAAATAACAGATCCTAATTCAAAATCGGTAAAAATTGAATTGGACATTAAATCTGGAGATGCTGAATTATTTTTATCTTTTACAAATGAAAATCCAAATGACTTTAAAACAGTCGACGTCGATGGTGAACAAAAAATTTCCAAAAGACAAGCACAAAATTCTGCATCAGTTGTCAAAAAAGTAGTGCCCATTCCCACAAATAATACAAACAATCAGACAATTCTCTACTTGGGAATAAAAGGATTAAAAGATTTCAATTCATTTGTAATACAGATAAATGAATCTTATTTTATTGAGTCTGAAAACCTGGATGATAAAATTTGTGACCATTATATTAAAATGGGAGTAAAATGCGATTCAAATGCTTATATAAGCAATATGAAATTTAGCTTATTTTGTGGAAAATCATGTAACAATTCTCTTTTAACTTCACCAATAACCACTTCTTCTCCATCTTCAACTACCACAACTATTTCCACAACAAATTCACAAAACTCATGTATTAACTACAATGATGTGTTGTGCAATTATTTTGTAAAATTTTTCGAGCTATGTAATCTGAATTCTTTTATAAATCAAGTTCCTTTTAAAGTATATTGCTGTAGAGCGTGCAACTTATAAAGCTGGATATTTAAAAAAATTAAATAAAAACTAAAATTCGATTATTATTTTAATTTTTTAGTAAAATAAAATAATAGGAAAAAAATTTTTTATTTATAAACTCGAATTTAATTTGATTATATATTAGGCTATAATCTGATAACAGATAATGTACAAAAATAAAATTGAATAAAAAGATGAATGGGAAATAATGAGGAAAAAAGAAAGCATGAATAATACTAATTATTAATATTGATAAAATAATGTTATTTTAGAGGTATTGGTCAATTTTTGTTGTGGTTGATTGAGCTTCAACTGCATCAACTCTCAACCTGTTCCAGTCATTTGTTATTCGATCTTTAGAAAGTTGTATCTTTGAGAACAATTCTTGATCATTTCTCTCTTTATTTTCTATAAGTTTTTGGACGTCAGGAAACCTTGCCACAAAATTAGTAAAAAAATCACTATAACAATAAAAATTAATTTAATAGGGTTACAACTTAATAAATAATATGTCAACTTTTTATTAATTATTATCTCTAATTTAATAAAATTCCAATTATTAATAAATTATTAATTAACTATTGATAATTGTCAACATTAAAATCATTTAGTAATCAATCGAATTTTCATACATTCTCTTCATTAATAAATTTACCAAATAATGAAAATCTCAAATAATATAATTAAAAATGGAACAACAATTCAAATGAATAACCTGCCACTTTCTTTTTCAGTATATCTTTTTTTAATTTACTCAAACATTTATTATATTCTATTTGATCTTTTAAATTTTATTTTAAATGCAATTGTTCTCAATCCAAGCGACGAAATTTTGATTAAAAAATTTAACTAATAGCACCACTTAAAACGGTATAAAAAGTAAAAAATGGTTACAGATATTAACATTCTAAAAAGGAGCACCTCTAAAGTCTCTTTCGGCATCTATGTACCAACCAAATGAAACACACACAGGCTCAATAAGTATTGAAAATGTCGATGATGAAAATCAAACTGCTTCTAGATCTTTTTCTGCATATGCCACTGCAATTGCGAAAAAAAGAAAACTGGACAATGATACTCAAAATGAAGGAAATAAATTGTGTTCAACTTGCAACATGCCAATGACTAAAAGAAGATATTTGTTCTAGATCAACTAAAGAAATAAATAATTTTTTTTTATTTTTTTATTATGTTTGGTATTTTTTTATAATAAAAGATGTTGTTTTTATTAAATTAGACTTAAATTAGATTTCTTTTTATTAAAATAGCGGTATCTTTATTTAAATTATAGGCCATTAAATAATACTAGTTACGAAAGTAAAAAATGTATCGATTTTATATAATTCAGTGGATAAATTAAATTAATTTGTGGAAAATTCTACTCGTTTTGAGGTGGATAAATTCTATGGATATTAGTTATCTTTTTGTAGATATGGAGACCATACTGGGATAGCATACTCTAAATGAGGTCTTACCGAACTAGTATAAAGTAATTTAATGACCGTCTGAGTTCAAAACTTAATACCATTAGAAAAAGAGATTAGAATAAAGTATTTTGAAATCAAAAGAGATTTATATAAAAACATCTAAAATAAATTAATTATATAACGAATCACATTATTAAAATATCTTAAAGGGAATAATGGAAATGGTAGATTTGTAAAAATGTGGATTAAATTACTAGTTTTTAAACTGATAGCTTATTTCAATCATAAAACTTAATTTCAGTTTACCTTAGTCGACAAGAAGCATATAATAATAAGCATATCAGACCTGACTTGAATATCAATCAGTTTGTTAGACTCGAGAGAATGTAAAAATGTAAATGAAAAATTTATAATTAAAATAAATTGGTCTGCATGGCAAAATAAAAACGAGAAATCAGCGAACAATATTTTCCAAAATAGCTTGTAACATGAGCATGATTCAAAAGCCAAAAAACTTTAATCAACATAATTTGGACCTGTCTGAGCAAAATTTATGGAAAAATAATAAAAATTGTTTGCAAAAGAGCTCTAATTTAACTTTCCTTAAATTGATCATAACAAAAATTTGAATAATTCAGCCACAAATAAAAAACACTACTAATCTAGGTGTTAAAAGAAATTCTTATAATAAAATTGATTATTTGATTAAGCATACCTATTTTGCTTAAAGTTATAATAAATATTTTCTTTTTCAGGCAAATAATCACCATCTAATTTAAAAATTTGACTAATATTTTTTTAAAATTGAATTGAATGATATTTAAGAACAAAAAATTTGATCTGTGAATATTTTATTTTAAATAGGTGAATGAAAAGGTGAACAAAATACTTGAAAAAAAAATTGAAACTTTTCTTTCTTCATTGTTTGGATAAAATCCTCAAGTCATTTTTAAAAAACATGTAATATTTTATATGATGTAACATGACTTTCGGCTTTGGATTTGGCAATTTCAGCCAGCTGTTTAATCACAAAATCTTTTTGCTCTTCATCAAAATTCTTCTCTTCGGAATTGTCTGAACTTGCTTTGGAAATTGAATCATCGTTCCGACTCTTCTGGCTGATACAATCTGTCAAATCATCATCATCGTCCAAAAAATTTTCGTATGCTTCGTTTAAATCGTATTTAACTGGAGGATCTTGACAAAAATATTAAATTTAACACAAAATAAATATAATTAATCTTACTTGAAATAGGCTTAAAGCTTTTACGGAATAAAACTTGGTTGTTAGACTGTGATTTTACGAGATCAAGATCCGGCTCAGGTAAATAGATCTGACGATTTAGCTTGGATCTTGATGAGCTTGTTAGTCGATCATTTGCAGCTTTATTTTTTGCCATCTTGTAGTTGGAAATGCGAATGTTACCATTTGGTATTGAAATAAATTTTGTATATTCGGTATCATCGATCTTTTGAAAATCTCTGTAAGAATTTTGCTTATCATTACACTCGTTAAAAATGATCTTAATTTGAAAATTTGTTCCATAACTATCTGGTTGTAGTCGACATTCAATGGAATCATTGTGAGGCATAACTTCTAATGAGCTTTGGTTTACAGGAGAGATTGGTATTCTGTATCTTTCAAAAGAGTTTCTCGAATTTTGCATTCTTAGGCCTAAAACGAAGATGCTTAAGGTAAAAACTATAATATATATAATATTATTTTTTTAAGAATATAAAATTTATTCAAAAATCTATTTAACTAGTTTTAAATTTAGCAAAAAGATGTTTTTTTCTAGTAAAACATAATTACATGCTTAATGTAAAGGCAATAATTTAAGCTATAATTTTAGCCTAAATGTTTTAAAATGGAAAAAAAAACTAACAGACACCTTTGTTAGTCTTAAAAAAGTTTTTTGATTTCTTATGAAAATATTAAATTTTCATACCAATCTAACTAAATGACTGAACATTTCTTTAACGCCAAAAATCTAAAGCTGTCAATCGAAATTTCAAGAAAATATTTTTTTGGCTTTCATAAAAAATTCAAATAAATACTTGAGAAATTTTTATTCAAAATAAAAAATTTAATCTATCGTAAATTAAGAAATTGTGAATTGATTTAAACTAGAATCGGTTATTTACCTTGTACGAGTTTTAGAAACTTAGTAAATCTACTAACCACAATTCTTGGGCATCAGTAAAATTTAACTTTCAAAGGACACTTTTATGTTTTTTAAAATATTATATCAAATTGATTAATTTGTTTTTCAGAATTAGATTTAAAATTCAATATATTCGATTAGTTTATCAGTTGTTAAAAGTTTTTTTAGTATCTAATAGAAATTATAAAGTCATTTAAATGATATCAAAAATGTGTTTTTTTAATGTTATTGCTCAAAAAAAATTTCCAAAAAATTAATTTAGAGACTAAATTCTTGAATTAATGTATAGAAATTGATTTTTTTAATAAATGTTTAAAAAGTAATTTAATATTATTTCTAGATTTATGTTACGACATCACGAACTCGCATAATTTTGGTCTAAAGCCGAAAATTAATGTCATATATGAAATTTTTTATGGTATAAAACTGGTATAAATCTCAAAAGTAAAAATTTTATATAAAAAAATTTATTTTAAAAAAATATTCATTTGAAATTTTTTTCTATTACATGTATGGAAGTCTGTGGTGTTTTAAACCAGGATGCCAATCCGGATGGATGAGAAAGTCGCCCCGAAATGGTCTTGATAAAAGATAAAACAATTTTTTTAATTGGAATGAAAATTTAGACCTACTTTCGCGGATTATTGAAAGGTATTCCATGATCACCACTTTTGTATTTCTCTTTATACATTCTTGTTTCCTCGTACAAATAAGGATTAGTTTGGTTGGATTGTAGTTGTAAGAATCTATTTGTTTTTGAGCCTGAATTTAAATCCAAATTGGTCTCTGATCGAAATAACTTCAAATTAATAAAAATAGCTTTCCAATAAACGAAAAATTCTAAAGAATACTTTATTTCCGTCAGTTTGAAAGTGACTCATCACATTTCTACTGGGAACTGCTCTCACATTATTTGATTCTGTATCAACACCTAAATTTTTTAATCTAGTTTCTTCAAACTCGGCCTCTGAACTTGTTAATGAATTTATATATTGCTAAAAAATCAAAAAATAGATTAAATTAAATAGTAAATATATATTTTTAAATTAAATTTACATTAGCATTTTGATAAACCCTCACAGATGGTGCTCTTGGTCTACTTGTCGCTGAGCCAATAAACTGAACATCTTAAAAAAGATGGTGTTTTTAAATTTATAAATAAATCTTGAAATTTACCATCTTTTGGCTCGTCTTGAGCCTCTTCAGGAGCATTAAAATAACCTGGTAAGTTTTTTAAGCGAGCTGACAAAAAAACCCTTTTATAAGATTGCTAAAAAATATTAAATATATATTAGAAGATAGGGTACAATTTTGGATGAGGATTGTTCCTTCTAGTGGGTGAACTTGGGCGAAGTTCAGCCCTTTCTTTAATTCGAGGTTCATTGAAATACCAACCATAAGTGGTCAGAGAATTATCTTTTAGCGACCAGACATCTCTTGATCTTGACTTGATATCCTCAAGTTCTTGCTTGTCAAAAACTGGCCTTCTCGGATGTCCTGTGGGATTTTGAATAGCCGAGTTGAATCGTGAAACTAAATTCTTATACCCCGGATTAACATGTCCAGTTGTCATTTCTTTATTGATATAAAAATGCTTGTTTTGTTAGCATAAATTTTTAATAATAAAATAGTTTGATTAAAAGAAAGAACTTCAAAACAAGTAAATCTCATATCTTACATTGCCATGGAAATTTTTGTGTTCAATCGGATTTATTTGTTATATAAAAGCGAAAGGTATACTTGACTTTAAGTATTCAATTGAAGCTAGTTATTATAATTGAGTTAATACATTCAAGTGTAGTCAATTAAAAAAATAAATGGTTTATTTAAAGTATTAGTAGAATTTGCTTAAGAAAACCTTTAAAAATTTTGAGAGATTTAGTTTAAAAACAATGGGAAAAAGAAATTATGGTTGATTGTTTTTTAAAAATAATTAAAATAAAAATTTCAAAGTTAATCAACAGGACAAACTCCTAATTAATTATTTATTTAATAAATTATACAATTAAAGATTTAAAAAAAGGATTATTTTTTTTTAAATATTTTTTTTTTTTAATAGAGGAGCAAAATAATGGCATTCAAAATACTTAATTTAGAAAAAAATCATAAAATTTTTTTTATGCACATTTAATATCATTTTACGATGGAATTTATAATTTTTTGTAATTAAATTAATTTATTTTTAATTGATTGAAATTAAATTTTTCTAAAATATCCACAAGACCACATTTTATCCTTTGCTTTAAAATCTTCTTCTTTCTAATGCTGTTTTAAGACATTCGGCGACATATTTTTACAGAGCTTGCGGTCTCTCGTTAGACTTCTGCTATTGAAGCATTTATTTTGACCCTCTGAGGGATTTTTGCTTAA
This sequence comes from Brachionus rotundiformis, assembly GCA_016802295.1. Classification (NCBI taxonomy): domain Eukaryota; kingdom Metazoa; phylum Rotifera; class Eurotatoria; order Ploima; family Brachionidae; genus Brachionus; species Brachionus rotundiformis. The sequence continues at coordinate 3,490,297 of JAESIW010000200.1, forward strand.
AAATAAAAAAAAATTTAAGTTCCTTTTTTGTACAAAATAAACAAAGGTAATTATTAGGTGGCTTTCGTAAATCTAAATTATCCCTTTTTTTTAAAAATACGATTCATTTTTTTATCAAAAATACAATTTGATTAAAATATATGTAAAATTTATCTTATTTAAATTAAGATATATTATAATTTTGTCTTAAATATTAAAGATTAACAATCTTTTATCAAAAGTTTTTGTGGCAAAAATGAAAATTAGATATCTTGGTTTTGAATTTTTATGCATCTTGAAAATGTTAAATCAAAAATCAAAATTTTATAATTAAAAAAAAACACGCAAAAAACATAATTTGATCAATTAATTAATTAATTTAGATGCAAAAAAGATATGCACCTAATGGCTACCATCTAGAGTCTAGTGGTTATTGAAGACAAAAATTGATTACTCAGCAAAATTTTGAAATCTATAAATACTCAAAAAATTTCACGGTTTTTATAAAAATTGTAAAAATAACTTATAAAATGACAAGAATTTTATCAGGAACTATTCTTTTTACATTTTTGCTAATAAACTTAATAGAATGCTCGGAAGAATACAAAAAAATCTGGTATTAGAAAAATATAATTCTTAATATTTTTTAATATCTTTATTTGAAGCTATTTTACTAATTGGGCACAGTTTCGTCCATCTGGAACCGAATTTCTTCCTGAAGACATCGATGCAAAACTTTGTACCCATATAATATATGCCTTTGCTAAAATTGAAAATTTTACTCTGGCGCATACTGAACCTAATGATGTTAGCATCGACAATGGCCCGGGTTTATATGAGCGAATAATGGTTTTAAAGTTGATTAATCCATCCTTAAAAATAATGCTCGCTGTTGGTGGCTGGGCTCAAGGTAGCAGTGGATTCGAAAATGGTAAATTAAATAAATAGTCTAGATGATTAAAAGTATCAATTAAAAAATCAAAAGTTATCCAAAATGATGATTCAATGGAAAAATTTGCCAAAAATTCAATAATTTTTTTGAAAAAATGGAAATTTGATGGTTTAGGTACTAGAAACTAATTAATTTTAAAAATTTTTAAATATTAATTTTTATTTGAGATGTTGACTGGGAATACCCATTGGTAAAAAAAAATCAATTCACAAAATTAATAGAGGCAAGAATTTTCCTCCATTCAGAACTTCAAGTTAAAGAATTTTAATTCAAAAAATTTTTTTAGGAATTGAGAATTGCAATTGATACTGATTCCTTATCAACTGGTAGTCGCCTTCAGCTTTCGATAGCAGTTTCAGCTGGTCAGGAAACAATAGATATGTCCTATGATATTGAAAAGATCAGTCAATACGTAGATTTTATAAATCTGGTAGCCTACGATGTAAAATATTTCATCTAAAATTCATAAATTATTTGAATTAATAAATTTAAATTTTAAGTTTCATGAATCATGGAGCCCAGTTACTGGATTTCATTCTCCTTTGCATCCTAAAAAGGATGAATTTACCAACACTCTAAATGTGGTATGGAAAAACTATAAACTTGAGACTTTTTATGTATTCTAAATTTAAGCACTGGGCTGTTAACTATTGGATCAAAAAAGGCTGTCCTAGAAAAAAACTTGTCCTTGGTCTCGCATTTTACGGCAGAGGATTTAGACTAAAAAATCCAAAATTGAACCAAGCGGGCGCTCCATCAAAAGGAATCTCAAAGCCTGGTCAATACACTAAAGAAGCAGGAATTTTGTCTTACTTTGAGGTTAGTAATATACCAAATTTAATTCAAATTAGAATTTTGGAACTTTTCAGATTTGCCAAATTGTCAAAGAAAATAATTTGCATGAAGTTTTCCATCCGGATCATAAGGTGGTTAGTTTGAAATTTGGAGATCAATGGATAGGCTATGAAAATGAACAATCAATAGCAATGAAAGCTGATTATATTAAAGAAAATTGTCTCGGAGGAGCCATGATTTGGACAGTGAGATTGTTTTTTCTCTAATTAAAATAAATTAATTATTTTTGTTAGGTCGATTTTGATGACTTTAGGGGATATTTTTGTAAAAACGGTCGTTTTCCTCTGCTCAAAAAAGTCAATCAAGTTCTAAATGGAACCCAATGTATTTATAAGCCAAACAAGACCACACAGTCACCAGCTTCTATTTCCATTTCAACATTTAAAACAACTAACCCAACTAAACATTCTACTCGTTACTATTCTGAACCTACCACCACCAACCCACTTCCTAAAGGTAAATAAAAAAATTTAAATTTAAATTAAAAGTAAATATTTTTCGGTAGATATATGTACTGGTTTTGACAGTGAATTCTTGACAAGTCCTAATGGATGTGAATACTTCAAAGTGTGTTTAAAAGGATTTTCAACATCTGTAGCGACAATTAGATGTCCTGACAGACATTGGTTCGATACCAAAGTTAAATCTTGCACGAAAACTAAGCCTGTAAATTAAAAGATATTTTTTAATCCAAACTTTAGATTTTTTCTGCTTAAGATAAATTGTAGCCATAATAATGAAGCTTCAACCATCATTACAAAAAGTCCAGTGTATACACTTTCGACTGATAAATTTATTTGTCCGGAATCTTCAGGTTTGTTTGCCAATTCCCAAGATCCCAACAAATTTTGGCACTGTTCAAATGGTTTTCCATTTGAAAAAACATGTCCCGAAAATTTACAGTTTGATAATAATTTGAAAATTTGTGGAGTAAATTTTGAATTTCAAAATACAAAAACAAATTCAAATGATAATAATTTTTCTTGTCCTGAATCCAATGGCTTGTTTAAAGATCCTGAAAGTAAAAACAAATTTTGGCACTGCAGTAATAGACAAGCTGTTCGTAAAATTTGTCCAGGGAATCTTTATTTCAATGATAAAATAAAAGTTTGTGATATTCTGGTATCAAGTGTACCAATGTATTTATAATTAAAAAAACATCTGATTAGATTTTTAAAACTAAATTTTATCAATAATAAATTTATAAATAAATACGACTTTATTTCATTTTATTTATTTAAAATTTAGGAAATATTTAGAAATGTTATTTTAATCTGAAAAAAAATTCACGCTTGGAAAAACAACTCAAATTGGTAATAATGTAAATGAATAAAAATATCGTAGATGCTTAATTTATTCATTTGAAATTATTAAAACCAAATGTTTGCTATTGAATAACTAAAATGGTAAAAAATTGACAGAAAATATGTAAATTTAAATTTATTATTAACAAAAATAATTTTAAGAATCTTTTTGTCGGTAATTTTAAATTCGTTAAGAAAACGACAATATTATAGCTTTAAAGCTAGGAAAATAAACATAGCTACAAAATAAAATTATAATAATTTGAAATTTTTAATAGCTTTTCAACGAGATATGTTCAAAATTTGATTTTTTGAGAAAAAAATCAATTTTATTTCGGATTAAAAAAATTTTAAATAGATGATACATCAAGCTTTATATATATTTTTTTCATGAATCATGATGAAAAAACGATTAAAGGTTTTTAATCGTACGATCTTCAGTTTTAATTAGTCCTGAATTGTTTTATTTTTTGTCATAGCGACTATAGGTAAATTAATTATTTAATCAGAAAAAAAATTCAAGTTAAATAAGCTTAAGCAATTTAAATTTTACAACAAAAGGAGGATTGCATGTAAGCAGAGCTTCATTTATAAATTGAGTATTTGTTTATAAATTATTTTCAAGAAATATGGGCATATTTTTTAAATAATTAAAATTATTTTCATGCAAGTATCTTAATTAACTAAAGCTGATCTTTTGATTCATTTTCAAAATTATTTTTTTATCAAAATTACGCACAATTTTTATAGAATTCCATATTTTAAAATCTTTAGATACATCAAGAAAATAAATTAATGGATAAATTATTCATTTTAAAATAAAGATTACATATTTAACAAAATGAGTTTGGCAAATTTGACTCATAATGCGTTAAAATTTTCCAATAAGAGTCGTCAATCTTCTGTATCCACTGAACCACTACACACATCTCGAGACTTTTATATTGGACTTTCGCTAGCACTTCTTTCAAGTTTTTTCATAGGTTCTAGTTTTATTCTGAAGAAAAAAGGTCTTCTTAAGTTATGCGGAAGCATGACCATTTCACCAAATAAAAGAGCTGGTATTTTTACTCATCTAATTTAATACTTGATCAAGATTTCGATTTTTAAAGGCCAAGGTGGATATGGCTATTTGAAGGAATGGATCTGGTGGTCGGGCTTTTTAACAAGTAACTTATTTTTTAGCTGAAATTAATCTTAATGAGATATCTTTTATTTAGTGGGAGTTGGAGAATTATGTAATTTTGCCGCTTATGGATTTGTACCGGCCACACTCGTTACTCCTTTAGGGGCCTTAAGCGTTTTGATTAGCGCTGTTATGTCAGCTTATTTTCTAAACGAAAAATTAAACTTGATCGGCAAAATAGGATGCATTTTAACAGCAATAGGCTCAACTGTTATGGTAATTCATGCACCTAAAGAGGGTGAAGTGAAAACTGTACAAGAACTTATATTCCGTATTAAAGATAAAGGTAATTTGTCTTGTCAGCTAATAAAATCTTAATAACATCATCATCTAAATTAAAAATGAAAAATTATAATTAAAAATTTCTAATCGTTGCTATCAAATTTGGAAAAAAAATTCCAATTTAAACTACTAATCAAAACAATTAGCTTTAATTTAGATTAAAATTGATTTTTTTCTCTTTTAGTTAAAGATCTGAATTAAGCTATTTTACATAAAGAAATTTCTTAACCAGTCATCCAATTTGAACCATAATATATTTATGATATATTTATAAAAAAAGTTATACGTTATTTACTTAATATTTTTTTTGTAAGAACGGTCAGAACTTGTTGGTAAATTTGTTTTCTTAAACTTAAAAATATTGAAAAAAATTAAATAAAAATTTATTTAAAGGGTCTATCATAATTAAAGATTCTCAAGTCATAGAACTTTTAGCTATAATTTAAAAGTCACCTGATAAAACTTTAAATTTTAGTTTTTAATTCTTCTATCTTAAAAAGTTAAAATGATAAATAAATTTATTTTATTAGATAGAGCTAATTTTTAGAGGAGTCCATTTTAAAATTATCAAACCAATTTAAAAATTAAAAATATTTATTTTATTTATTTTTTTCAAAAGAATTCATTTCGTTTTCGATTTTATGTTTATTGACTCTCGTAGTCCTTATTTTTTATGTGGCCCCGAAGTATGGTCACACGAACGTATTTATTTATATCCTAATTTGTTCAATACTGGGTGCTTTTACAGTCATGTCCTGCAAAGGTCTATCGCTTGGTATCAAGGAGATGTTTTTTACCGAGCCAAGTGTGTCATTTGTTTACACATACTTTTTTGCTTTATTGGTCATTTGCTGTATAATCATTCAAATGAATTATCTAAACAAGTCACTTGACTTATTCAATACTCCAATTGTTACTACCATTTATTACGTATTGTTCACTCTCTTTGTGATGATAGCAAGCGCTATATTGTTCAAAGAGCTTTTAAATGTTTCTTTCACGGATTTTGTTGGATGCATTAGTGGCTTTTTGACCATAATATGCGCCCTATTTTTGATTCAATTTTTCAAAAGCTCAGAAGATGGAAACCAAACCAAGCAATCAAATTTGGTTAGAAACGACAATGGCAACCTGTTTAATTTAATTCTAAACAACTCAAAAAAAATGACTAGTGAATCAGATGATTTGATCGAGAGCTATAAACTAAACGATTTTGGTGAAAAAAAAAGACACATATCCAATATTCAAGATTCGAGCCAAGCTTCTCCAACACGAAATTCCTCCGATTTGGTCAAAAGTGTCACTATTTTTAAAACAGCAGAAAGAGAAATAAGAGATAAGTCCAGCAGAGATAGTCCGAAAAATGTATCTTTTATGAAAAAAATATCAGCAAATTACAAAAACTTTCAGCATAATATCTTATCTCCAAAATCATCGTCTGGATACAGACAAATTCCACTAGATCTTGCCGATGAAGAGGACTTTTCCAATGAAGAATGTGATATTGAGTTTGATTTAAACCAGTATAAAAAAAATAGAAAATATAATTTACTCAACAACAAGGATGATAATGAAATCAAGTCAATGAAACCGGTAAAACAAACTGCTTCGATTAAAAGTAAAAGTTTTAATGATAATATTTTTGTTGAAAATACCAGCACAGATAGTAAAAGCGATGATCTGAATTCGGCAACTAAATCATTGATTGAATTAAGATCTTAATAAATATTATTTGGCTTCTTTATTGTTCCAAATTATCAACATGTAATAAATAATCCTAAAATTTTATTTTTTTTTGTTTAAGCAATTTTTATTGTACCAAATTAAAAATCTTTATAACGAACTATTAAAATTGAATTTGTTTTTTAATATCAATAATCATTAGTTTTATATATTCAAATTTAAGTTTTTTTTTATAAAAATTGTAAAATTTTTAACTAATAAAGATCCATTAAAATCAACATTTGAAAATTAAACATTGATCCGATTTTTTATATCTTGATGAAAAAGGCTTTGGAAATAGCTTTAAGAAATATTCAAAAACATTGGTTAAAAGTTTTTGGTTTATTAAAATGTAATATTTCTATACAAATAAAAATGTTTTGCTTTATAACCAAACAAAAAATTTAAAAAGAATTTAAAAAAACAAGAAGCCTTAGGCATAGACTTAAAAATATACACAATTTAATTTTTTGAAAAAATAATTTTAAAATACTCATCTTGTAAAAATAACCAATCTAAGAAATTTCCAATTAAATATGTCGTTTCCAAAACTGATTCATATCATTGATAGTATAAATAATGGTCTATGTAGTCTCCTTTGAGTTGTCCAAGACAGCGCTGACTACTTTAATTCATTATTTAGATCTATCATACACTAGAAGTAGCCAATTATCTTACCAAGTTATTGACTAACCACAGCAAATTTATTAATATTATCCCAAGCAATATAAATTTTACAGAATTATAGAAACTTGATGTCGTAAAGCTACAGTCTAATGTGACGCTTAATGAGCTCAATAGGTCCAAAATGTGGCCAAATCGAAATTCTGTATTACATACACTACCAAGCTTAAATTTCCATGTTAAAATTCATATCAAGCAAATGATACCAACTTTCAAAATTGTACCACTGATACTTTCACGATCATTTATTAAGTAAATTTTGCTGAGATTTCCTTCTCTCATCAATTCAAACACGTCAAAATCTTAATCATAATTATAAAAACCATAACTTTATGTTGATTTGACAAAGTATTCACTTAAATCTTTGTAAATATGTGCATCTGGTTAGCTACCATCATATTTTAGTCATCCGAAATCTTTTTTTTATAAAAATAATTTTTTGTTTTGATACAAAAGATTTGGCATAGCTATATGTAAATAGCAAAAAAATATTAAAAGAAATTTTATATGAAGTATTATATTGAATTAACAGAATTATATAACTTTAGTTAATTAAATTAATTTAGAAAAAATTTGAGGTTAAGTTTTAAAATCAAAATTCAAGCTAAATATTCAAAAAATTAGTTAAATTAATTAGAAATGATTTAATAAAATTTAATCATAGGAAAAACGGGTGAATAGTAGTGAATAATTTAACAGGATGTCTTCTTTTTCTGATTCAATGGTTGAAAAAAAATTTTTTTAAACTACATTGATTTTTTAATTAGTTTTTTCCTTCAGTCATTTAAAGAGTTTCTTAAAATTATATTTTAATTAGAATTAAGAAAATTAAGTTAGCTGATTAAAGTTTAAAAAAAATCTTGATTTTATTTAACCGAATTCATTTGTAAATAATAAGCATAAAAATAAAAGCAATTAAATATAATTTTAAAATTAATCAAAAATAAAAAAACAATTTTTGGAACTAGAAAACAATTTAAATTTTAAATTAAACGAAAAATTTTTTTGACGAGGATAACATATCATCTGCGTCGTTTAGTGATGACTCATCATCTAATTTTGACTTTTCATAGCTCATTTCATAATCAGTTATAATTTGACTACTCAAATCGTTTTGTGAAGTTTTTTTAATACTTCCTGTGGAAAGATAATTTACACTTAAACAATTAAAATTAACATCTGATCCCGGCTCGATTGGAGTGCTCTGCTTTTGTTCCATATTTTTTAGCCTATTATCACTATTGTGTCCGGACTTTGTTAGTGTGGTTAGTATGGTTGCGTTGGTAACTGTCAAATAGTCTTCCGGATCGTTTTCATCATCAATATACAAATTGATATCATAGTTTAAATTAGGTTTAGCTTTTTTGCTCTCTGGCTTAGATGGTTCACTTGTAACAGAGTCATCATGTTGAGTCAAGCAAATTTTTGGACTTTCTTTTATTTTGAATTTTGAATTTGTTTCTTTCAAATTATTTGGTATTAAAAGGTGAGAAATTTTGCCAGGACCACGTCGAACCGTGTAATGAGGCTTTTTACTTTTCAGATTATTCAAACAAAATTTACATAATACTTGTTTACGGTCACTTTGTTGGTTATTGCTTGGATCAAATGTTAAACTATCAGACCTACTGATAAAAAATTTATCGTAATGCTCCTTGTTATGCTTTAATCTGTCTAAATGGTACATGGAATTTTCATTGCTGGACTCATACTTGGTATCCCAATGAAAAAATGGAAATTTTCGCTTGAACGAAAATGAAAAGTAGTTATTTTCTCCGAAACATAACTTAATGCTATTCTCGCGTCTTAATTCTTCCAGATCCGAAGGCTCATAGGTACATATCACACTACCATTTACAACATTTAACAAATCTGTGCTACTAAAACGAATATTTTGATTTTTTTTTGTTTTTTTACAAAATTCTTCGCGTCGCTCATCTTCAGTATTCATGGTCAAAAATTTTAATACCAGCAGATTGATTGACGAGGCCACTACAGTTAGGCCAAATAGAATGAAGGTAAATGAAAGTACGACATAGCTAGTATTTGATAGATCATTTCTTTCCTAAAATAAAATAGTTTATAGGGTTTTTTTTAAATAAATAAATTTTACCTGAAGAGCCTTTTATTTGTCGATTGAATAATGTAAATAGTAAAAAATATCTTTTTAAATTTTTATATTAAAATCTTACAACATAGTCACCAAATCCAATGGTGGTCAAGGTAATCACACAATAATAGATGGCATTAAAGTATGTCCAACCTTCGTAATGCGAAAACATAGCAGCTCCTCCTGCAATCACAATAAAAGACAACACTCCAGCGACAAAGACCATTTCTGTTTGGTTCACATCAGTATTTTTGAATTTAATTAATTTCTTTACAAGTTGAATACAGAATGAGGCAAAATAATTGAGACGTTCACCAACTGATTGGAACATTACCAGACATAGAGGTATACCTATCAAAGCATACAACATGCAAAACGATTTACCGGGAATCGTTTGCGGCGTACTGTGTCCATAGCCTAAATGGTTCAATTAAAATTATGAATTTATTTTGGATTTAGTTTTATTACCAATTGTGGTGATCACAGTCAAACTAAAATAAAATGCCCCTGTGAATTTCCTTTGAAAATTATTTTAAAAAATTAAAAAAGATATAAATTTTATTAATTATTGTCCCTAACGAGATTATTAATGATTAACAAAATACGTGTAAAGAATATTTACATAACCTGAAATAAATATTTAATTTTTTTGACTATCAAAAAAGTCGAAATTATTTTTAGACTTCTAATTTGATAATAAATAAATCTAAACAATAATAAAATTATTATGTTTAGATAAAAAGAATAATCATTGAAAATATTTTTCTATTAGAACTTAACATTCAAAACACTTTCAATATTTTAGACCCAGTTGTTTAAAAGATCTTACAAAAAATAAAAATCTCACTTATTTTAGAATTAAAAAAATTATTTGACTTGATTAATTATTCCTTTGATTCGATTTATTAAAATTTAGGATTACCTATCAGACCGATCATAAATTTATTCTATTGAAATAACATTTTATTTTAAAATATATAAATATTTTAAAATAAAATTCAAAACAGTTGAAACTATTAGCTTACCATTGAGGAAATTTTCGGTATGGATGGTACTTGTTGACAATGTCTTCTAAACTTTTATATTCATCATGACTAATGTTATATTTTTTTTTATAGTCTATCTCCGTATTCTCGAGATCTTGCTTTATTAATTCTTCAGTTTGACTCTCGAGAGCGTCGAATATAGCAGCGCCCATGAGTAAATATGTGAATGTTGAGACAATAAATGATAATGTGCGAACATTTTGCTTTTTCATTATTGCTCAATGCAGCTTCAACATGCTCAATTGGTTCAAATTGGAATTTATTTATTACCAGAAAAAAAAAACAAAACAAACGAAAATAGTTATTTAAGAACTATGCTATTTGATCATTAAAATACCCTGATAGTTTATTATTTATATTTGATATTAGCTAAAATAAAAATTTTAATTATAATTAAAATTGGCACCAAATTTACGTCAGTATATAATGGAATCTTAAAAGCATAACTGATAGAAATGAAATTTATTTTCTTATATTAGTTGTATCACTGCAGTTTATTTAAAATTATAGTAAACTAGTTTAGCATAATAATTTTGGCATCCGATTTCAGGGTTCAATAGCAAGTCTTGAGATGATTTGAGAGAGCTTTTTATGAAATAATAATAATAATAATATTTGAATAAAAAAAATAATATTTTTGAAAGGAATATGCTGGAGTTTAGTGGTTTGTGGAATCAATTTATGAATTTAACTTTAGTTGGAAATTTAATTTAAAGGAAAAGAATTAGAAATTTCAATCATAATTAGATTGATGCTTTTTTTTTAATTTAACTTATGAATTAGCCTAATGCTTTGAGTTAATGCTCAAGGCATTATGCTGCACCACCACTTTAATTATAATTCCCGCTATAATTATAATTCTTAATCATTAGTGTTTCCTCTCTAATGTGCCAAAATTTCATCAACTCGATTCCAATTGTATGGGGAACATTTAAAATAGTGTGTATATCTTTTCATGATTTCAAATCACAAATGAGTTTTTTAAAACAATTAAAATTTTCTGTTTAATTTTTGAGAAAATCAATAAACCAACTTGCTGAATATTTTATGATAAATGCAAAAGTCTATTCTTTCATGTGAAAAATTATTCTCTCTCAAAAAGGAACCATTATCTCCACAAAATATTGTTGATCAAGAAACATATAAACAAAAAAAAAACAAAATAAATTAAAAAAATTCTTTTATTCTTTTTTTATCTAACTTATTTATAGCATAAAATGTTCATTATATCATTTTTAGAAGACAGATAATTAACGATCACGAAAGCCAGTTTAATTTATATACCATCAGGTCTTCCGCCTCAAAAAAAAAACAAAAATTAAAACAGGAAAAATTATCATTTGAAATTTACCTTTCCTGGCATCTGAATAAGCATTTATATATTTGTCGAATTGGTTTTTGTCCAATATTCGAATCCCTTGAATAACTGAACCACCAAAATTAAAGCATTTTTTATTATGTCCTTTCGCAAGTATTCCCAATTCAATGTCCTTAATAGAATTTTAAATATAAATATTCTATAAAAAATTAAATTAATTAACTTACCTTTGGAAAACCGGATTCAATTTCAAGGTTATTTGGATAAAGTTGATGATGAATTCGGCGAGAGTCGATTGCTTCTTTGATATTCATTCCCATAAAAAGGGTTTTTATGGCTACCTTGTAAATTTTTAGCTATCTTAATTCTATGAAAATACACAAATGTACTTGAGAAACAGCTGATATAATTTTGGAACCACCTGATGCACCAAGTATCAATCTTACGTTATTATCATTGTCAACTACTATTATTGGACACATTGAAGACAAAGCACGCTTGCCAGGCTTTATAAAATTCGACTCAGTTGGCTCGAAACCAAACGAATTTGTAAGACCTGGAGTAGAAAAGTCATCCATTATATCATTATAAAGTATTCCTGTATATTTTCCTGCATATTTGGCTCCAAAACTTGGATAAATTTATCAATTTTCATTTTTAACAAGATCCAAAAATTACTAATTGTTTATTGTGGAAGTAATTGATACTGCATCACCGTTTTCGGAATAAACGGATATGTGAGCTTTATATGATATTTAATTTTACGGAATTTTTTGAAATAAATTTTGTTTACCTGTTCCTGCATCTTCTTTTTCAAGAGCAGAACCATAATATGAGGTGGGAAACGTCTTGTCATCGTTAATTTTATCACGTATCTTATCAATAAATGTTTCATTTTGTAAATCATTCAAAATCTATTTTAAAAATAACTTAATAAATTTAAAATGTTTTAGAAAAATTGTTTAAAATAAAATTTGAGAATATAATAAATCTTCTTTAATTAATAAATTAAATAGTCAAATCGAATTTAACTAATATAATTATAAATAGATTTTTTTTTTTACATAAACCTGATTTAATAACTTTATATTAAATTTTGTTTAAAATATAAAAGTATTTTACATCATTTAAATTCAAATATTTTTCATCGCCCAAAAATGTTCTCTTGGCGTAAGCATGCTTAAAAACTTCTGTCAGTCTGTGATAAAATAAAATTTTCTGCTCTTGGCTCATAGAGATTTCATTTTTAAGATCGAATTCTTTATTTCAAATTAATTAGAAATTTTAAAATTTTATCAAATTATTACTTTTCATTAATTTAATAATGAATGGAACCAGAATACCACTAGAAGGTGGGGGAGGTGTATAAATTCTTAAATTTCCATCCAAAGGCACCTGGAATCTGTTTACATGCACTCTAGCATTATATTCTTTAAAGTCTTCTAATGTTACATTTCCACCTTAAATTCTCTTTTATTATCTCAACCTAGACAAAAAATTTGAACAAACCATTTTCATTTATCTCAGACACAATAAACCCAGTCAATACCCCATTATAAAAAGCATCAGCTCCTTCTTCGCTCAGAATTTTTAAAGTTTTTCCTAAGTTGGTCATTTTGATTGTATCATTTTCCTTGTACACTTGGTTTGTTTGAGGATTAATAAACACTGACTTCAATCCGTCATTATCTAATATTTGACTTTCTTTCTGTCTTAAAGCACTTGCTAAAACTTTAGATATTTTGAATCCATTTAAACATAACTCAATAGTTGGACTGAACAAATCTTTCCAAGGTAAATTTCCACCTATTTTATGAGCTTCCCAATAACCTCTGATTTCACCAGGAATTCCACTAATGGGTATTCCAAAATATGAATAAAGAATAGAATGTATTAAAATTTACCTTGCAAGTCCACCTTTGTATAAATTGATTAAAGAGAATTTAAAAAAATTAAGCTTTAAAATTACCAACAGTAGCTTTTTCAGGATTATCGACAAACATAGTTTCGAATGCGTTGAAAGGTGCATTCTCTCTGGCATCGATTATATAATTTATATTCTTTTCCCTAATATAAAAGCAAAAGAACAAATAATTTCATTAAAATTAAAAATTACTTAATGTAAATATTCATAAAATGTCCGCCGCCAATTCCCATACTTTGAGCATTCATTACTGAATTACAAAGAGCAGTAGCTATGGCTACATCAACGGCAGAACCATTAATTTCAAAAAATTGTCTAATATTATTTTTTTGATTAAATTTTTCCAATTTAAAAATATTATTAATTACTTTCCTATCGATGAACAAAGCGCATTATCAGCAGCAACTGCAAATTGTTCATATTCTCCAAGAAATGAAGCTTGAATAGAAGAATTGTAAACTTCATGTGCAGTATCACATTCATCAGAATCTAGTTAAAATTTATCATTAGATACAATGAAATTTTCTCAATGTTAATTAAATAACACTTTTTTCAGGCTTTTTTTTGGTTGTCTCTACTGCTATTATGGTAACCAAACAAATCACTAAGCCTAAAGTAACCGCTAATACAGCAATTAAAAATTTCCTTCAAAAAACGCTCAGTTAAATCCCATGATAAGTTTTTAATTTTACTTTTTTGAAGATGATCCTTTTCCTTTAAAACTAGCCTGATCTTGAGTTACCATTTTTCAAGTTATCTTAAATATCTTTTTAAATTATAAAAAAATTTTAATGTTTGGGTTTTGAAATACCTGTTTATTAACTTAATAAACTTTTTTAATATTTATCAAAAAAAATTTTAATCTAAGCTTATCACTTTATAGTGATTTAAATTTTAATGGCAAGTATCATATTTTAATTAAATTGTAATAAAACTTAAATCATATGATAGCTTTAAGTATTGTTGATGATATCTAACTAAGAAATTTAATCTTTTATTTTTCTATCCTTTGACCATTTAAATTCAAAAGTCTTCAAATAATATTCAAGCAAATTTTCAATTAATTGATCTAACAGAAATTTCAGAATACTAAAATATCTAATAAAATAATCTTTAACTCTAAATTTAATGTAATTAATTGTTAATTTGTTTAAATTCTTCTTTTATCTATAATAAAACCTATTTAAATAGATTATTTTTGAAACGAAAAAAATAACCATATCAAAATAACTGTTTGATTATGTGAATATTTATCAAGTGTTTAATATAATTTAATTATACATTTGATTGATTATCTGATTAATGAATATTTTTTTAAATTCTCATTTTTGTCTATTTATTAAAGATAACTGTATCAAATATCATATTTTAAATTTAATTTTAAGAATAAAGATATTTTTTATTCTGAATCTCTTAATTTAATTTAAATTAAAAAACAAAACTCTTGAGCTTTCAAATTGCAGGGTTTCGTTTTTGATCTAGCAACAATATGATTCAATTTCTTTAGAAACATTTTTAAAATAATTGTTTATTTAAAGTAGATATGATTTTCTTGAAAAGAAAGATTTTTAACAATCAAAGTAAAAAATTATTATAGTTTTTTTTATTTTACTGAATTTCTTAATTGTATTTTAGTGGTATAAATAAAAATTTAGGTCAAAAATTGGTTCAAAAAGACTTCAAGATCCATTTTCGTTAGATTTGTGAACAATTGTATTTTTTTCCTTTTTATAATTCTTTAAATCGTAATATTTTCAATGATTTAAGCTGATTTGATTAAATTAAATTTGAATAAATGATTTTTAGAGTTCGAGAAATTAAAAACTAAATTTCTATCTGAATTTGACCTGAAATTCACGAATCCAAAGTAAAGTTGGTTTAAATTGTATAAATTCAACAAACTTTGGAATAACGAAAATATCTTCTTGAATGAAGACTTCACAATAAAGCTTCATAACCTGATAAAAATAAGGATTTTTGATTATTATTATATCAGGTTGAATATCAACTTCTAATTGATTATTAGATTCAAATTAAATGTTTTGTTTTCTGGCTAAATACAATGAAAGTGTGAAAGGATAACTTTTGACTTTTGTGACATTTGATTATTTTTTAATGAAATTGGGCTCGATATTAAGTCAAATTAATCAAAAAATTATCAATATAATTAAAAGTATTCAAAATCTTAACCAAATCACATGATTTTGAGGCTTTATTTATTATATAAAATTAAGCAAAAATTCATAACAGTAAGTACCATTCTTGTACCCAACAAAAATAGAATTTAGAATTTCAAAGGAAGTAGTTTACGAATTTCAGGTTTAAAAATTAGATATGCAGATAGCACTTTTTTGAATTCCTCGAACTTTAATTTTGTCATAATCAGCAATTTATATTTAAAAAGAGCTAATAAATAAATTTTTTTTGAAAATAAACATACAAACAATAATTTGATTGAGTTTTAGAATTTTTTTTGAAAAATGTTTACAATAATTTTCAATTATTTATCAATTATACTCAAAAAATGAACTTTGAAAACAAAAATACTTTTAGAAAATATGCTTTTCAAAATTATAATATTTTTAATTTTTTTTTATCAGTGTCATTTTTATCAAATCTTTTTTTTTATTGTTTGTTTTAATAACTTTTAGTTGCTCAAAATTTTAATAAATTTTATCAATCAAAACAACATATTCTAAATATTGCCTTTTTAAAAATAAAAACAAAATCTTACTTAATCTTTTCATTCGGACTATTCAAAATTTCATTTATTTATCAAGAAATAAAGCTAGACTTGATTAAATTTAATATAACTAACCTAAAAAAACGATATTTTAATCTTTTAATAGTTTGTTGCACAATTAAATTTTAAAATATAATCATTCAGTACAATTTATCCCGAGCTAAACAAAAGAACCAAAAAATACTCGATCTTGATTTTATATGCTAGCTTTTTGAAATTAGCCCATTTAAGTCCATTGAAGATCAACATTGTCATAAGACAAAAAAGAGAGCGACACTTAAAAATGAATGAGCATTCAATGCACATATTTTCTGCTGTGTATATTTCTAGAGCATAATATCCTTTAATTCGAATCAAACGCAATAATATCACAAAGCTTTTAATTTACATAAATTTATTTTATTCTTGCCTTATTATAAATTCAATATATGAGCATAATTTTTTATTTTTGTTGATTGCAAATATTTCACTCATCTTGTTTCTTAGTTTTCTTGTAAACATTATGATTAAAAACACTGTATAGTTTTCCTCAAAGCCGAATAAAATGCATCTCTATGTTGCAAATAAAACAAAAATTAAAATAATTTATTATCAATTTTATAATTTGTGTAGGAAATTTTTCATCAATAATCAATACTGAACCCTGAATACTTTTATCCAAAGAATTTTTTTTTAAAAATGTCATTTTTTGTTTTGTTCGCCGCCGTCCTCAATTCCACCATGTCATGCACTCGCTCCTAAACTTTGGAGCACATGTGCTTTACAAATTATGAACATAGAGAGAGTGCAGCGATCGCTTAGGTTTTGCTCAAAATTAAGAGAGCGTGCAATTTTAAAAATTTAAAAGTTTAAATTTTTTTGACTTTTGTTAGATATGAATATAAACCGAACTAAGTCGATATAAAGTATATTCAAAAGTCAGTAATGGTCAGATCACCGCAAGAAATAGCAAACAATTCTGTGGATATAGCCGAGGCATTGAACGAGAATGATCTGGTGGATGGTGTGCACAATGGCACACAGATTAGCGAGCTCATTTCCATAGACACGAATGTATCCGTCAACAGCAGTGCCCACAAGAGCCCGAGCCCAAACGGTCTCGGTGAAAAACGCAAGCAGCACAATTGCCCCTACTGTGATCGATCATTCACCAGGCCCTACCGCCTCAACGACCACATATCATTCTCGCACACAGACGAAGTACTTGCTTTTAACCTTAAAATACTCTATTAAATTAGATCTAATTTAATTAATTTTTTTTCCTATCAGAAAAAATATATGTGCACTCTATGCTCGAAAAACTTCTCATGTAAAGATAAACTAAAGCATCACATAGATGTGAAGCATGAAAATAAAAAGCCCAATGTTAAAACCAAAACCAAAGCCAAAAATACTGAGGATCTCAAGTATGTACTTATGTACTTTTGAACTCAAGTTTTTTTATACAATTTTTAAATAAATTTTTTATAAGTCGAATCATCAAATAAAATTTATTTTAGTTAAGTCGTTTAAGAATTTTATTTTCTAGCTAACAATTGTTTGAGATAAAAATTTAGAGAATAATTAAATTATTTAGTTTATAAATATTTTGATAAATTTAAGTCAACAAATATCAATTGTGAAAATATGAAATGGACATTTGTTTATTTTTATTGATTTGTTAATCATTTCAAAAAATAATTGAAATTCTGTAGAAAAAATTTCGTCAAATTTTCTTGAATATATTAGAATTAAAAGTAATTATTTTGAAGATTTATTTTACATGATATAAACAAATTAAATTTTATCTATTGATTTTTTGCCTAGTTTTTTTTTAGTCACGTGACTAATGTACTGTTTTTCAGTGCATTTTTATTTTGGTTTCAATATTTGAACCAAAAATAAACAAAATTAATTACAAATTAAATTTTGAATAAACTCAATTTTATTTAAATTAAATGGTTTCGAAATACAAAATTAATTTAAATTTTAAAAAATATTTGCCTTTTCTTTTCTATTTTTTTCTATTCTAGAAAGCCCACTGTGGTCAAATGAGAATTAATAATTTAATTTAAGACCTCGCTTTGAGCTGATTAAGACAAGGTTGCAACCAATGTGTTATTTAATTAGCAATATTAACATTCAAAATTTAGAATTTTTTGTTTATATCTTTTTAAACAATCGATTAAATTTATTTCTTAATTTAATAAGTTATTAGTTCCCAGTCGAGCAGCAAGTGTTTAAAAGCCGTTTTTTGTGACTAATTTAGTGTTCATCGTAAACTAATCACGTTAATTAAAATAAAATTTATTATTCATAAAAAAAATATTTGGTAATCAAAACTAAATTTAAAAATTGTTGTGCCAAAAATTGAAATGTTGCATATAAGAATTTAAATTGAACCAAAAACTATTTATTTTTTATAAAAATTTTTAATTAATTTAAGATGTGAATATCCAGGTTGTACGAAAACATTTGCTAATAAATACAATGTAAAACGGCACATAGAAAATGTTCATTTAAAAGTGAAGCGAAAGTTGAACAAAAACTCTGGCAGTAATTGTAGCTTAGCAAACAATAGCGACTCGAATAATCCATCACCAGAATTGAACGCACCAAATGGTCAAGTGTCATCAGGAAATGTAGCATCCTCGTCAATAAACAACACAATAGCTCAAGTGATTAGCTCAGTGAATCAAAATGAAGCGAAAATTGAGCCTACAATTGCGCCCGATAAACAGGCACCAGGCATTGCCAATAAAAATGCCATCCATCAACCGTCTTTGAACCTAAACAATAATTCGCCTCTAACTTTGGTGGCAACTTCGAACGGGATAGGCGGAATTACTTTGACCACTCTGGGCTCTATTCATCAATCACAACTAGCAAATACACAAAACAATGGCATAACTCCATTGAATTTAGCATCAATAAACAATGGAAACACCACTTTTTTGACTTTAAATAGCGCGCCTTTGATCCTTCAACCAAACCAACCTCAACTAATTTACCAGCCATCAGCTATACAAGTCATACCAGCTAATTCAGTTGAATCTAATCCGGCTCAAAATAGTGTTAATAATGGAATGATGATAAAGAATTCGAACATCAATCTTAATTGTTTAAATTCGATCCAATCTAGTACGGTTGATGCTGGTAACTTAAACTCTTCGGTTACAATAAATGATACTAATTCAATGGTAGGAATAAATTCCAATTTTGGTCAAAATGGGCCAGATCTAGTCAATTCAATTTTGATCAAAACAGAACAACAAGAAAACTCTCTAGTTCAAGATTGTCATGGACTTATTAACTTTTCCGATTTGGATAATAATCACAATGAAACAGAGCAAATCCAGACTGGCTTTCAGTCCAATGAGCAAAGTAATGATGTAAAAATGCTCATCAAAGACGAATGTAATGAAAATTCTCAACAAGGCGAAGACGAAAAAGACGGAAAAAGTAAGATAATTATTTATTTTAAAATTTTTTAGAGTAGATAGAATTTTTAGACACTTTTAATAAAATATCAAAAAAAATTAGATTTAATCTATAAGTAAATAAAAAAAAAGCACTCACAACAAATACCATCACCTCGTGTTTACAACTATAGATATTAAGCCCAAATTCAAACAATTTTGAGTTAAATACACAGGTTCTATGTTCTAGAACAATTAAAATTTAATTAGCTAGAGAATAGCTTGAATATGGGATATTTTCCAAAAAAAGCCCAGATTTAGCTATTACAAAAAATCGTCTTATTCACTCTAATTTTATGATTTGGATTTGGGCTTTATTCCTATTTAACTATATTTTTTATAATTGTTGATAATTAACTAATGAAATAAATTTTTTTAAGTATATACCTGTGCCCGATGTCCAGAAATGTTCAACTCGGCCAAACAATTGCGCAAACATGTATCCGAAAATCACGAGAAAGGTTTTGTTTTATATAATATGTGGTGATGATCTAAAAAAAAATAATAATAATAATGATTAAAATTCGAATTTAACAAATCTATTACACTTTTGGTTTTGGATGATCGCCAAACAACAAACAAGTAATTAATAATAGTAACCGAGATTAAATCTAAGTCTAGTCTGTAGCAAGACGAGTTAATTTCTACATACAATTGTAAATAGGTCCAATATTTAGTAATTAAAATGGGATAAGTAATTGTGAAGCAAATTAGGTTATTGTGTCCATAGACCGGAAAGATGTCAATTCCAAGAGAGACATATTCGTATGTAAAGTAGTTTCCGTTTGATGTATTATTATTTTTTTTAATTAAATGTATTTTTTACAAAATTTTGATTAGTTGTTGGGGTTCTATTTTATAACAACTACAACTTATATCCCTGAAATATATCTCAATAATCACCTATCTGATTAATTCATTCAGCTTACACATCTAATCTTTAATTTAAAAAAATAATTTTTTCTTTTTTTTTTTTTGTTAAAATTTTATTATCAAATTTTGATGTAAATTTTTTTAAACTTATTTTTTTAACCGTGTTAAAATAAAGACTATAAAGCCATTGTATGGTTACAGACTTAGATCTTGCATTAACCCAAACGAGCCGTCCAATGCCATGGCTTGCTAGAATAAAACATAATCTAAACTGGTTTATAGAAAATAAATGTTTTTATATAATCAAAAATTTAAAATTTTAGTCTCAATTAAAAATTTAAAAAACACTTAATAAGGACAGTTTTTTTCGTTTTAACAATAATCAATCTGTTACTATTATTAATTAATTGAATATTTTAAGTATTTTACTTGATTGAAAAATTTGAGACTAAAGATTTCATTTTTTAAGAATATGAATGCTGTATTTGTAGCTTAAATTTCAATAACCGATTTGCATTTCTTAAACATAAATACTATCACATTAACTTGGAGACATCGAAAATTAAGCAAAGTGAGATTAATTTTTTATCTAAAAATGTATATAAGTAAGAAGATTGAATTATTTTTAGACGAAAAAAACTGTTCTAACCGGCCAAAGTCAGATAGCGAGGAAAATAATAAAACCGAGGATATATTTGATCTAAATTCATTATACAAACGATCCTTGTCCAAGTAATTTTAAGCCTACATTTGGCCGGCTCCTGACTTCTAATTTTTGTTCAAGCATTGAGACTCTGTTGAGTATGAATGTTCCTTATTCGTCAAGTTCCCAACTTGTGCTTAATGTTATTAAGTCAAATAAAAACAACCATGAAAGCCTTATTGCTGATCCTACTGACCAAAAATGTCCCACTGATTTGGTGAAAATTATTCGCCAAAATAGCAGCTGTGACATTTGTATGAAGTGTTTTAGTGAGAAAAAAAAATTGGCAGCACACAGACGTTTATGTGAAAAAAAGTATGGGAAAAAAATGCCTCAATTGAAACAAATTAGAAAAGACGAGTCTACCAAACCTCGAAAAAAGACAAAAAAAAGCGACAATCAAAATCAATTGAGATCTCCGGACTCAAGTTCAACTAATTTGAATTTTCTGTTCGATTAATAAAAAATATTGAGAAAAAGAATTGAGTCTATTTACTCTTTTATTATTTAAAGCATTTAAAAGCTTTTGAATTAATTGAAAATATTTATTTTATTTAAAAATTTTGAAAAATTAAGTTAGTCATATTATAATGTCTTTGTGGTGCGATAAACATAGACCCAAAGAACTTGGTTCACTTGACTATCACAAAGAACAAGGTGAACAACTAAAAAAGCTAGTAATTTACTTGAAATTAACTAACTGGCATATATGGTCAGTTTTTGACGAATAGCCATAGTAACCATTTGCCTAAGGTGCATTCAGAAGATTTTCCACATCTGTTGGTCTATGGTCCAAACGGTGCTGGCAAAAAAACTCGCATTATGTGCATTTTACGAGAGCTGTACGGTCCAGGTGTTGAAAAGCTGCGCATTGAGCGACAACAATTTGAGACACCATCAAAAAAAACCATAGAAATGACCACATTGGCAAGTAATTATCATATCGAAGTAAATGCTAGTGATGCTGGAATTTATGACAGAATTGTAATCCAGGAAATGATCAAAACAATTGCACAAACAAACCAGTTAGATGCTCAAACACAGAAAAGCTTTAAAGTTGTGGTGTTAACTGAAGTCGACAAGCTTACCAAAGACGCACAGCACGCGTTGCGCAGAACTATGGAAAAATATATGAACACTTGCCGGTTGATTTTATGCTGTAATTCAACTACTAGAGTGATTCCGGCAGTTAGAAGTCGTTGTTTATCGCTGAGAGTACCAGCACCAAGCAATGACCAAATAGTTCTTATTCTCAAGCAAGTGTGCAAGTCCGAAGGTGTTTCGATTCCTAACGATCTGTCAAATAAAATAGCGGCCAAATCTAATAGGAATTTAAGACGAGCTTTGTTGTTATGCGAAACAGCATATATTTCTCATTATCCATTTACCAATGATCAGGAAATTAATGAGCCAGACTGGGAGCTTTTTCTGCGTGAGACTGCAAGACAAATTGTACAACAGCAATCAGTTGAAAGAATAATGCAAACAAGGGACAGATTGTATGAATTATTGTGTCACTGTATTCCAGCAGATATGATTTTTAAAGGTCTGTTAAAAGAACTGCTTTTGATTTGCGATGGCCAGTTAAAGCCTCAAATTGTTGAGATTGCTGCAGATATGGAACACAAAATGAATCTTGGTGATAAGCAAATATTTTATTTGGAAGCTTTTGTGGTCAAGTTCATGTCTGTGTATAAAAAATACCTCGAATCTAGTCTTGCTGGGTGTATATAAAAATGTAATAATTCCTTCATTTGTTAAAAAACAAAAAGACACTGTAAAAAAATTATTTCAGAAATGTAGATTTTTTTCTATCATTGAATCGAATAAAATTTTATCTTATTTTATTTAATTAATTATTTATACATTTAAAAAAGAAGCAATTGGTCAAGCTTTAAAACACATTGACCTGGAAAACGCTCCAAAGCTGTTCATTTTAGTTTTCTAAGATGTTAAGCTAATTAATTTTGTTTAAATATTTTATTACAACAATATAATCATTTAAAAAAATCAATCAATTAGAACCTTATTTAAATACTTTTACTTTATTTTAACTGTTTCATAGGTTTTGCTTAATTTTTGTTTCCATAATTTTAAACAAACTTTATTAAAATAAGATTTGATATATTGATACTTTAAAAATGGAAAAATTAATTGAATCCGACCCTGAACTGGCTCGTTTTGTTGCTGAGATGGAACAAAATTCGCGAATGAAAAAAACAGCTGAAAAGCTTACTCTAGAATGCTGGGATTTATGTGTTACAAACCCAAATGTGTCCAGATTTGACAGTAAAACCGAATCATGCCTGGTAAACTGTGTTGACAGATTCATCGACTCAAGCACTTTTATTGTCAAAGCATTTTCAAGTCGAGCTCAACAAACAATGTCCTCGGGATCAGATTTTGCCGATTCAGAGATGATTTATGATGATAAATTTTCCATGGAAGAAACGCCTAAAGTTGAGCCGGAAAAAAAATCCGGCTTCAAGTTTTGGTAAAAGATTGTCAAATTATGATAAATAAAATTTTAAAAAATATATTGTTTTATTTTGTTATTAAAGTTATTAAAGTATATACCAAATAATTTTACAATGAAAACATTCGAACATTTTACTAATTCATCCAGCTTAGTTCAACAATATGACGAACTCTTTTTCTATATTCTTTTTTATTTGTTTGATAAACATTGGCCGCTTCATTATTGGCAGGCGAGTTAGGATTTGGCTCGTCCAAAAGGGACTTAAATCAAAGCATTGATAAAAATCAGTTTTAATTTGATTAAAGCTTAGTCTCGGTGATAAATGAGAAATTGAAAATTGATTTCAAGTCTTTATTTACACAATAGCTAAAAACAGTGTAATTACAAGCAAAAAAAGAGAAAGTTTAAAAGCAGGCGAACAACAATAATAAATATTTATTTTTGTTTAAATTTTATTCATTTTAAATTAATTAAAGCACAAAAATTTCTCTTAATTTAATTGTACAAATAAGAACATTAGCTTTGTATGAATTTTAAAATTGAAGTTGATGATGCGCTGATTTGGCTACGCCGGACTTTGGGTGTAAATTTTTGGGCTAAATGTGTCGTTCGTCCTGATTTAAAACTTTCTTCTCATACTTAGCTATTTATTTTTCTTAATTACATTTTAAGATCGACAAAAATATAAATAAATTTTAAAAAAAAAAGTCTATTATTTTGTGCATTTTATGTTGATAATTCGCATTTTATTTTGGATCTTCGTTTTTATTCTGCTCGGTATCATCGTCAGAATCATCCAGCCAAGATTCCTGAACTATTTGCTGAACTCGTTTTTCATACTCGCGTTTGTTTTCACGGAACAATTGAGCAGCCTCATTGTTTGCTGGACTATTCGGATTCGGGTCGTGTAATAAGGACTTAAAGTTAAATTTTTATACCCAGGTCAATTTTTCGGGAATGGGGACTAAGCATTTAACCAAATCAAAAAGCCAAAAAGAATATTTATTTACTTGTATTGATGTAAGTATGGCTGATACATCATAAGTGGGACTCCAGCGGTTTTGAAGTATGTCTAAACAAATACCACCGTCGGCATAAACTTAAAAATTTTATTTTTAAATAATTTTCTTTTTTTTTTTGCCAAATTACCATTTGGATGGAACATTTTGGATACAAATCTTACTGTAGGTGGTTTATTCGGGTACTCTTCGGTAAAAACTAGCGTCAGTTTAAAGGTGCCATCTTCGAAAGGAGTATCGTGAGGACTAAAATTTAGATATTAGTTTAATTCATTTGGATTCATTGATGTGAATAAGTACCCGAAAATGACGGCGTTCCAAAGCATTATGTTGTTGTCTGTTGGCGCGCCACTGACACCAACTGGAGGGTCATCTTGAAGTCTTTTGAAATCTCTCATCAGTCTTCGTCTTGCAGTGGTAGTCATTTTCGATTTTTCTCTATAAAATTTAAAGACTTATTTTATTTTTTGCTACTTAAATATGTCACTTAAATAAAGATTTAGAAATAAATGGTATTGTATTGTATCTATTCCAAAATGGTTCTATATGGGTTAGAAAAAATCGAAACGAGAAAACTATTTTAAATCGTTGTGAATATAGTTGCATTTACTTAACCAAATCGTAGCTATAAAGAAGCATTTATGCATATTATAATTAGAATTGAAATAATTTTGATAAAAAAATATTGCTATGCTTTTAGTCTATGAGAGCTTATAATAATTTATTTTTAAAACTACTAAAAACTGATAATGTTGACTGTCCCTGCTTCATATTTCGCTTGGTCACTCACTTGAGCATATTATGTTTATTATGGGTTATATGTAAAAGATTTTAGGGTCTTGAATTGGTTTTGTTATAAAATATATAAAGTTATATAAGAGAATATTCTAGAATTTGCTTATTAGGTATTTATATAAAAAATTTAATGACTCAACTTTATTTGTCTTAAATTATTAACGAAAAATGATTAATTCTTGAAAAATATTATTAAAATAGTTTTTTTTTATCGGCGAATTGTTTCGATTATTAGCAAGAGTTCAAGTTAGTTTATTAGAAAATAATGCTCACTGATTGTTTGTTTGAATTAAAAGAATAAATTTTTTTTAAAAAATAAAAAAGCGTAATAATGTTCTTATTTTAATTAATATATTTTAGTTTGTAAATAAGAATATGTATTTGGCAATATTTTTAACATATATGCATTTATAGATAATCAATTAGATCAAACCATTAGCTAATTATTTATTAAAATTAGTTAAAATTAAAAAATTAAAAATACATAGGAAATTAATAGTTTTTGAGAATATTTATTGTTAAATTTCTCTTTTTATGGACAAATTAGTATATTATAGTTCCATCTTTTATTTTAAAAATTTTCAGTAAGGAAAACATTCCTTACTGAAATAAGCTTAACCAAAGCAATTTATAAAGTTGTACACAATCATTTTATTAAATTGAATATTAAAAACACTTCTGGTGGTAATTGGTATTTTGCATTATAAAAGTGTTCTTGCATGTTTGAATTAAATTGAACTTTAAAAAAATTAAAATTAATAAAATCTATTTTAACGAATAACTTAAATGTGTTTCGTTGATGATTTTATTATTAAGTGTTAAAAAAATTAGTTTTTTGAAAATTTACAAAGTATTATACATTTTTAATACAAATTATATTGATATTGATACTGAGTTGTTTAAAATGATTGATAATTATACAATGAAGATAATCAAAAGTTTTTAGTTCCTTTAGAAAGAACAATATAAAAATTAGAAATTCTAAGACTTAATTCAATTTCTCGAGATGATTTTATGATCAAAACTTTGGGAGAATTACTTGAATTTGGAATTTTGTGGAAAGACCCAAAGTCAATGTGTTCCAAAGTTAAGTTATATCGCATTCCCTTGCTTCGCCAATAGCTAAGACATGCTTTTGGACCCTTCACCAAAGTACATCGTGCCCATGAAAAAGCATGCATGGTCCAATAGAATAATCACAGGTTTATGTCCGCATCAGTCTCTGAAAATCTTAATTTAATGCGTTATCAAGACTTAATCTAAAGTCAAAACTGAAAACAATTTTTTAAATTAAGCATTTGGTGCAAAAACAAAAATCAGGAAAAAAATATTAGAAAAATTGATTGATATGATTTTATATCTTTATTTCCTAAATTCGAGTTCTAGTGCCGCATAATCGAATGAGAGATTACGACATGAACCAAAAATATATTTGAATGAATTATTTTTTGCTTTAGGTAACTTTTTTTGGACATTGTTATACATACTTTAATTGAGACAAAAAAATGGTAATATTTATTCCAAAATTTCTCGTTACCAAATACAGTTTTAAATCATACACAAATAAAATTTTTTAAATTTTTAATTAAATGTTAAATTATAATTTAAATGTTGCCATAGAAACCTGTAACAAACTTAAATCAGTAATATGAAATTATATTGGTAAAATTAATATGAAATAAAATTGATAATTAATAATTATCTCAGAGTTAAAAGCAATAGTTTAAAAAAGTTAATAGACTAATAATGACATCTTTAGCGTCCAAACAAAACTCATTTGTTGGTAAACTTAAAGAGACAAGTCTACCGACTAAATGGACTGCTCCGAAAAAACCACCATTTAGAGAAGTATTTCCCAAATCCGAATGGAGTACCATTTTTAATAATAATATAATTTAGGACATTTTAGAAGACAAAATTTCAAAAGAAAGAGCATTAAATCATCATAGACAACAGTTATTGGACAGATACGAAAAAGAAAAGTAACATAAAAATATATTTTATTAATATCAAATTATTCTAATTAAATAAAAAGACTAAAGAATGCATTCAAAAAGCAACTTTGTGTCGAAATGCTCAAGGATGGATATCATAAATCATTTCGTGAACTAGATCTAATATTAAAGCTACAAATACAGGATAGATATCGAGTTGGTTCCGAGCATCCAGTCTGGGACAGACCTTTACTTGACAATGAGCATGAAAAACTTGAGTATTTATGCAAAAAACTTACCGAAGCCGAAACAAGCGAAAGAAAAAGTAGCTATTTTATATTAAACTTACATCTTCCTGTGATTAATTAATTAATTTAACATTAGACGAATTTAAAAAAGTTTATATTAACAATAGTGATTTGGCAAATTATTTTTTGCTAAAAGATGATGACTGGTTATCGGATTACTTTTTTGAAAAATGCCTTAAAATTGTACAAAACAAATCGCACAATCTTGATGACCAATTTTTGGCCGAAGCGCATGCTAATCTTGGACTTGCTTATGAAAGACAAAGTAAAATCAACCAAAAATTTTAAATGGATTTATCAATTTTTTTTACAGCTACCGATTACACAGCAAAATCTGAAAAAGTTAGAGAATCCTATTTTAATGCCATGGATCACTTACAGAAATGCTATAATTTGAGCAATGGAAAAGACTGGTTCTTTTTAAACAAATCAAAAGACTTTACCAAAAATGAAGTGGAAAATTTACACAAAATTAGGTACCAGTATGCTGAAAGTAATTTGAAAAATTTAGAATCACCGACTATATTTGTCGATGCTTGTATCCATTTGCAGCGCATATACCGAATTATTGCGGACAGATATTCGGCTAATTGCCAAGAAAAAATTGACTTTTTGACCAAAGCTTATGATGTCTGCAAAACCAGTAATTTTGAGTAAAGACTATTTGATCAAAAAAGTGAATTGGTTTTTATTTAAACAAGGTTTTATTGGTTCCCTTGAAGGACATGCTAGTTTTTTGCTTGGTGATGCATATACGGAAAATAGCGACCTGGACACAGCCTTGGCATGCTACAAAAATTACTTTGATATATCAAAAAGAGATAAGGATGAAGAAAATTTTGGAATTGCTTCAGAAGCCATTGCTAAATGTCATGAAAAGTAACACATATTTCTTTAAAATGAATTTAAGCTAATTTATTGTTTATTAGAATTGGTCAAATAGATAAAAGTATTGAATATTTGGAAAAGTACTTGAAGGATGCTAAAAACATGGATAAACAGTACTCTAGAGTTTGTAATTGTTTGGCCAACATTTATAATGCAATGGTAAATAAAACATAAAAATTGGTAGATTTTTATTTTAAATTTAAGGGCAAATATGAACAAGCCGCAGCTTATTCTAAAAAAGCGTTCGATAATTCTCGTCAATTAAATGAAAATGACCAATTGGAGAACAATCGGGTACTGGCCGGTCTTGCAAAAGCGCATGCAAATTTAAATTACTTTAATATGAATGTGGAACTTGCCAGCCGAAAGACGATCAACAATATTTTGACTTGGAAATACGAACCAAAACTTGAAGAAGTCCTTAAAGACATTCAAATCAATCAAAATGAAGAATTATAAATTTTAATTTAGCTGTTCTTTTTTTGTTTAAATAAATTTTAAATTTTAAATTAATATATTTTTTATTTATTTCCTAAAGGACTTGTATTTATATTAAATTAATATTTTGTATTAGAGCTCTATTTTTTGATATTCGTTTGTTAATTTATTGGGCTTAAGATTAAAAATTTGTTTAATATTCTGAAACCGTGTTGAAGAAAAGGTAAAATTTTAGCATTTTATTTGAAATTGTCGAGAAAATTTGTATCTAAAATTCAATATAAAAAGGCTTATTTTAAATTAAATCGCTATACGTGACGTGTTCTAGATTTTTTAGAGATTATTAAAGTTATCTAATTATTAAGAGACCATAAAACGTGGAATTTTTTTGGAAAACTAAAAATTTGTAAATAAAATGTGATAGTAACAAAAATTTATTTGGATTTTTATCAACTAAGAGAGTGCTTTTGATTAAGAATTTTTTCCTATTGCCAATAATTAACTAAGGATTAATGTTGGAAAATAAATAGACTGTTACCTAGTCAACGCCAAATATGATTTAATCTTTATTTCTTTAAGTTTAAAACTTTTGAAATATTTTTAAAAGCTTATCAAAATAATGTGTAAACAATAATTTATATTCGTTTATTGGTTATTTAAGAAAAAAAAGTATCAAAATGTAAAAATTTAGATTTAAAGGTGTATAAAACTAACATTTTTTTAAATTTATTTCATCAAAGAGAGTGCATTTTTATTTAAGAAAAGAAGACCTATGTGATACTTAATGATTATACAATTAAAATTCTAATTTGATTTTAATCCTTAATTTCTCAGTACATTGTCTGCTCAGTAAAACTCGTTTTCATGATGGTAAATAAAAAGAAATCTAAAGATATTATTATAAGGTAATCTACAAACAAAAAGTTAAAAAATCAATCCGTAATTGATTTAGTCAATAACCAAAAAAATAAAATCAAGTATAAGAGCTCTCGAATAGTTTCCAGAACTGAGGGAGCAATTTATACATGTTGATAAGAGCAATTTAGAAAAAACATCTAAATTAAAATAAATTCAAATTGAGACTTTTATTTTTAAATTTTCTGATATAAAAATATTATGAACGTGTAGGCCTATTAATATCAACTAATTAGCAGCAAATTTTAAAACTTTCTAATGGAATAAGTGTTTTAAGAAGCCAACAAATGAAGCTCAACTAAAATATTGTTGATGTTCAGTATTTCGTCTTGTTTTAAAGAAAACAATAAATAGTAAAAGTTATTTATATCATTAATTCTGATGGCTTATTTAAAACAAAACATTTTATACAATAGTTAAATTTTTACGATTTTTCAGCATTCATAAAAAATCGTCTAAGCAACTTGACTAAATTACTTTAAAAGTAAAATTATCTGACATAAAGGCACGGTCTAATTGGCTTTTTTTTGCTCGTGGCATATAAATTCGCTGAAATTTTGCTGCTAATTTAATTTTATTTCTAGAATTGTCAAGACGCAGAAAATTTTATAAAAGACTAGATTCATTATAAATTTCCGTTTGTTAATTAAAAAAATTCAAGGTTTGAAAAATTTATTTAATCTTTTTTTCCAAAATTCGATTAGAACAAACAAAGCTCTATTTGTTTGCGGGCCTAAGGAAAAATTGAACAATTTAAATTTAGATTTAAGAGAAAAATGACTTATTCGCAGCAAAAAGGCTATGCTGAAAAAACTCGTCAAGAAAAATCTTTTAAATTACCACCATTGAACCAAAGTCAAAAATTGGATGCAAACGGGGAAAAGCGAATAGTCAATTTAGGCTATCCATCCGAAGTTACTCTAAGGACTCCAAAATTTGATGAGAAAAGAGAGGAAACATCACTTAGCCAAGAAAGTTCCCGCTCGAAAAAGATTTATAAATGGCACGTTTGGTATGATAAATTAAAAATGAGCTTCATTTTTCTAGTACTTAGTTACCAAGGTGGGATAAGTCCAAGTCAAATGTGAGAGTGCCAAGCTTTGCATTGTCTTACAAACATGTGCCTTCAAAAATTGGCTCATTAGAAAATAAAAACCATAAGCCAGGTAAAAATTATCAAGAATTTATTTTAGTCTGAAATATTTCTTAAGGTGGAGGAAATGTTTCTTTACTAAATGATAAATTACGGTGGAATAGAGAAGCCAGGATAGACCACATCGCAAAAGGATATTATCCAGGAGGTTTTTTTAATTTGTCTTTTCTTTCCATTTTATAAACTTATTTTAAAAGGGGGAAATAGAAAAATTCTAAATGAAAAATTAAATTGGAGAACATCGTCTAAAATTGGTTCTTTGGGTAACTAATTTAAATTATCAAAATTAATTAATATTTGCGAATTTCAAGAGAATGCAAAACATACTCCAGGAGGTGGCAATATAGCTATCATAGATCAACCTTTTAACAGAAATGGTATTAGACCAAGAATAGACAGTGGCCTGATTTATGAGGAGGCTTATGTGCCAGTCGATTACATTGTAAAAACAACGCCACGAACACCAAATTTAGAAACGATTCACGAAACATTCAGAAAGCCAAGATCCATTAAAAATTAGACTTTTAGCCATAAGTTTTTAAATTTAGAGAAATATATCAAATTGTTTATCAGCTAACAAATAAATCAAATAGATGCAATTAAATGTATAATATAATGTAAATACTCTTTATTTTTATTTGATTAAATAAACTTTTTTTAATAACAAATATAATTAAAACTCAAAAAGAGTTTTAAATTTTTTTTAAAGAATTTAAAATTCTTTAATAAAACAAATAATACTTTTAAAATGTCTTTTTTTTTAAATATTAAATTAAATTTAAACAAACAATTTTGATGTTTGTTTTATTGATTTTTTAAATTCTAATTCGTAAAGTAAATCAATAAGCTAATAAGCATTCTAATCTTACAAATGTATAATTAATTTTTTTCGAAAAATTGATAAAATCATTTAACAAAAAATGATTAAATATTGCATTTTGCCACCGACTAATTTTTTATTATATAAATTGGTAATTATATTGAAAACAAGAAATTGAATTGAATAATATAATTTCCAAATATTTAATTAAAAAATCTAAATTAAATTTTATAATTATTAAAACAACTGCTAAGTCTAACAATATTGAACTTACTTTTTAAGGTTTAACAATACTTAAAAATTTAATTAAATTATGAACAATTTTAAATCTTAACTAACTTGCGAAAAGACTTTTGAGTTCCTAGGTTCTAGGAAGGTTTTATTTTGTGCGTAAGAAAGAGTACTTCAATAAAGAATATTTATAATTAATTTTTTAAATCACCAAAGGCTTTAATAATGTATTTTATAACTATTTTAATTATTTCATAGCAAGATTTTGTCAAATTATTTGTTTCATTAGTATTAGATGGATTGATTTGGTGAAAACCTAAAATCTTTAGAAGTTTACTATTTACTTTTATCGAAATGAACTAAACTCATGAACTGAAAGCTTAGGACGGTCGAAATAAAGATTCAGTATTAGTTAAAAATATTTTTAAAAATTAATTTATTTCAATTTCACCTTTAAGAATTTTAAATCAAGGAAAAAGTTAAATAACATTAACTATGGAGATTGTTTAAAAATGCTTGAATTTGAAAATATTTTTTTTAGTTTGAAGTTTTTTTTCGACAGCTTCAAACTTAGTTTTTCAAAAAAAAACAATTAAATTGAAGAATATTTTCTAAAAAAGCTAATGCAAGAAATTAAAATATTGAATAAATAAAAAGCAATAAAAAATAAACAAAAATGATCTTCTTTAGAATTCGAAAGTATAATTTTAAAAAATGTTTTAGCTAATTAATAATCAAATTTTATTAATAAATACATAAAAAGCCTTTAGAATTTATTTTAAAAAATCTCAGACTTTTCTATAATAAATTTAGACATGTTTTAGATTTAATAAAATTAATGATAATCGAAAATTATTCATCTATTGTCAATGAAATCATAAAAGTCTAGTATATTAAAATTGAATACTTCATTTCAAAGAAATAAGCCTTATAGGAAAAAAATTAGTATATCAATGGAATAAAATTAGGGATATGATACACTTTATTGTCTATTTTTGTATGTACTGGATTTTATTACTGTCATTGAGGTCAAATTATTAAACTTTTGATTAAAGTTTTTAATATGAAAGAATTATTTTTTTAATTTTTTAACAAATAAAAATAAAAAATAAACTTAAAAATTAAGCTACGTTTTTTCCCATTTATGTGATCCAAAAAATTCATCGAATCCTTAACCACACAATCACATACATTACAGTAGTACCCTCCAGCTAAATTGACTGGCGTAGATTTGGAAATAACTACCGATTTACCAAGTTTCGATTCCAAATCGACTTTGTAATCTCTAGCTTTTAGCAATTCATTCTTTGGTTTAGATTCTTCATCTTCTTCTTACACTTTATTTACACATATTGTCTATTTTTGTATGTACTGGATTTTATTACTGTCATTGAGGTCAAATTATTAAACTTTTGATTATAGTTTTTAAAATGAAAGAATTATTTTTTTAATTTTTTCTAAAATTCCATGGTTTAATTAGTAATATATGTCAAATAGAAAATCAAAAATGACTTTAATCTCTTTTTTTTCAGTTAACTTGTTTTTTAATTCTTTTTTATCAATTTACTTTATGCTCAGTTTTACTTTAATCAAAAGATTTATAAATTATCTTTTAGTATACATATTTTCAACACTAAAAAAGCCTTAATTCACATATTTGTCAAACATTTGATTAATACTAAAATTTTAACAAAAAATCTCATTAACATTTGCCAATTTTTTATGTTGCCAAATACAATTCTAAAAAATACAAAATAATCTCAAAAATTAAAAGCTTACAGTCTACGAATTAAAGAATTTTTGCATTGTAGCATAAAAATTTAATTAAAAGAAGTTGTTCTTTATGATTAAGTCAAAGTATTTGCATTGGTAATAGAAATATTTTTGTGTCTTAGCCGGATAGATTAGAGAAAAATTATAAATATTTATCAAAGAAACGTCGCAATAGCATACTCATAACGAAAAGAAAAACACACTTAATTAGGACTTAGTAAGATATAGATTGGGTTTAAGCAAAATAGAGGAGAATCAAAGAAAACACAAAATAATATTTTAACAAAACAATGGAGAAACATTTAAATTATGAAACCTAAGCATTTAATTAGTAAAGTTAAGAATTAAGTTTAAATCGTAAAAATTTAATGGGATCATATCATCTAAATGACGAATACTTTCCAACGCAAATAATAAGACAAATTTTATTTATAATACTTAAGTTTTAATTAATATTTACAACAACTTAAAAATGATAATAAACTAGATAGTAAGATTTTGGCATTCCCAAAACCTTAATAAACAAAGAACTTAAAAAATTAAAAGTCAAATTCTTGCTCTAATTTTGCATTTTACTCCAACGCTAAACCAGATACGTGATCGCTCATTGTTGGATTGACTTTATCAATTATTCAATCCGTATTTATTTGTGTATTATCTAAGATATATTTTTTAAATTTTTAATTTTTTTTCCATTATTTAAATTTACAATTATGAGCCAAAACTTAATCCCAGTGTCTATGTGTTATATGTAATTTTTTTCCCTACTAATTGTGATGTTTTAGTTTTAAACTAAATTTTGAAAATATTTCCTTATCTTTGATTATGTCATGAGGTTTTTTAATTAAGAAAATCTCTATAACTTTAGTTTTAGACAATGAAAACTATGTAATTGTTGTTGAGAATCTTTATTTTCAAACAAAATCGAGCTAAATTTTTTAACTAGAATGGAAAATTTGTAGCAACTCAGTGACCATAGCATAAAATGACCTTTAGTTGTAT
Organism: Brachionus rotundiformis; assembly: GCA_016802295.1. Lineage (NCBI taxonomy): Eukaryota > Metazoa > Rotifera > Eurotatoria > Ploima > Brachionidae > Brachionus > Brachionus rotundiformis. The sequence goes on from JAESIW010000200.1 coordinate 3,525,191, forward strand.
TAAATTTAAAAAAAAATTTAAAATGAAGTTTAATTTGTCGAGTGGATGTGCCAACGCCTCGTCATCGTCAGCAAACGATGGCGCCATCAAGGAACCAAATTTGTCAAACAGCTCACGATCTTCTTCCGCATGCTCGTCCTACAAATCCTATTCGAACCACTCGAACACCGAGCTTAACAATTCAAAAACTGGCCTGTGCAAAAGCGCCAAGGTTCAGACAGGCACCAAAAGTGCCATTAAGAGCGAGACCGGCAAAAAAAATGACAAAGTCAGGGAAGCACCACGCAAACAACTACACAAGCTTAGTAGGCGCTCTAAGAAGGATAAAAAAGAATCGAAAAAAAACAAATCTCACTTGAATGCTCAGTCATTACAGCCGCCGCCCAATCCGCCATCCATCGATTCCATACCATCTTTACCAAGCTCATTTCTGGCTCCTTCAGTTATTACCTCAAATTCCCTCCTGACCACCGGAACATCTTCTTATTCGGCTAACTCTTCCGCTTTGTTAATGAAACACAAGTCATCTAGGTCAAATAGTAGCGCGGTCTCTGATCCTAAGACCAAAGTAATTAATTCCAAAATGGAAAAGCTAGAAAAACTCAAGGACGCAAAATACCAAAAGGAAAAGAAAAAAAAAGAAAAATTCCAAAAACAAGAAATTTATGAGCAAATAAATCCAAATGCCAAGCTAAATGATCATTTGTATTGTCCTCTTGATTTTAGTACCAATGGCAAAATTGATGAAAAAATTATACATTCTCCGAAATTTCAAAAGTCAAAGCAAAAAAATGCTGAAAATTCCAATATTGTAACTTTTATTGAATCGATTACAGAAAATAAGGACAATGAAGTGAAAAATTTTGAGTTACCAAACAATTCAAAGCAAGATGAGTACAATTATGCAATAAGTCAAAGAAGCACCTCTACAGATTCCAAGTCCAAGACTGACCAAAATCTAATTTACGGAGATGACCAATTTGTGCCTGGAAATGAAGTCTATGACGAGTACATTGACAACACTAGTCAAAATCACAGCGATGAATATGACTATGAAGAACAAAATGATCAGATTAGCTGTCAAGATTGCAAGAAAGAATGTACCTATTCCAAAGGCGATTACGAAAAAGAGTATGTGTACGAGTATGAGTATGAGGAACGAGATGAGACAAGTAGTGAAATGGAAAATTATGTGCCAGATGAAGCTAAGATGGAGAGGTGTAAAGAGACTATTGAAAATGAGTATGACGCAGTTGATTCTTGTGAGGATGACTTGGCAGCTGGTCGTAGAAAAGAGAAAGTTGACGATGAGAAAAATTTTGGTATTAATTATTTCAAGCTAATTGACGATGAGACCTATTTAGATTTGAATGAAGTGACCATTTGTCGTCACGAGCTGGTCACGGGAGCAAAGAATAGAGCTAGAAAAATAGAAAAAAAAAAGCCTGAATCAAATGAATCCGATGCACAGAACGATGTGGAAAATTTGGAGACTGAAGGAGAACAGGAAATAGAATTTAATTCGGAAAATTCTGATAGTGAAGTTAATAAATCAATAGGTCAAAATTTCAATTGTCAGAATGAATATGAACTTAAGTTTGACAAATATCGTAATTTAAATGATTTGACCACGACTGAAAATTCTGTCACTTGTACGTCTTTTTGAAGCGGTTTCATATAACAACATTTAAAAACATATGGCTTTTTTGACATAAAATTATTTTTCATATTATTAAGCTTATTTTTTCGAAATGAACAAATTTGTTTCAATAAAGTTTATAAAACTGATTTGTTTCCCTACATTCAAAATACATTGACCCATCACAAGGAGCAGTATTATTGACCCATATGAGCTGCTTCTTAATTAATCGGCATCCGATCATCAAACATTTTTTTGAAACTATTCAAATTTGGAACAGCAATAATACTATTTGGTAATTTGTTCCAATTATTTGGCTCTCTATTCACCAAGAAATTTGATCTTGGGACACTTTTAGGCCTTTCACCCCAAAAATGCTTTAGTGTGACTTATTTCAGATTTTCTCTTGTAGACTCAGATTTAGGACCTTGAATAAAATTTATTCCATTCTTAAGTTTGACAATCTTATAGCCATTTATTTTCTAATAAAATTCTATCAAGTCATTTCGAGTCCTTACAATCTTTCCCTACTTAATTTTGAATTTTCTCCGATTCTTTAGTGTCTTTTACAAGGTATGGACACCAACAACTTATTGCACATTCCAAGTGGGATATATAAAAATGAATGGGATGGCCAAAACTGTCTAATATTACTTTTGTTCTTAAATAAAGACGAATTTAGTGGTGAAACCCCAAATTAATTAAATAATACCAAATTTTTTTTAATGCACAAAAAAAGGAAATTACTATTCTAAACAAATAAGCACCAAGATAAAAAAATTTTTAAAAATAGTAAATAAACTATCTATATTATCAATTTTATTTATTAAGAAAACTAACGTCCAATTCCTAAGAGATCGCTACCTTCTACGACAGTTTTTCATCTGTATGACTGTAAACCCAAGTTAAACACCACCAAAATTTTCAACAAAACCAGTCGTTTCTACTCAATAGACTATAAGCGTTGATTGATTGCGCTTAAAAAATCAAATAGCAAGTGGTCAAAGTGGACGAACTGTTTGCATGGTCACAATGCCAAAGAGTGGCCAAAAAAAGACGAAAGGCATGTGTAAAGCGTTTTTTCATAAATCAACCTGGAACAGCTATAGTGAATATAAGATTTGGACTGATTCAATGCATGTAATAGAAATTAACAATGAGATTTGAGAGTTCAGTATATGCAGTTGTCAATATTGGAAAAAAATTGTTGATTGGTAATGGATATTAATTAAAGTTTTTTGAAAGACCAAGACAAAAACTAAAAATTTTTCTGTACAAATAAATTTTCTATTATAAAAAAATTATTTTTTTACTACAAAAAATACTAATCATTTTAGAAGCTGTAAAAAAAAAATCTTGTCGAAAAGCTAAAACCAAATCATTGCTAATTTGTGCGTTTAACTTAGTTGACCATTTATTTTACCATGTAGACATCATAAATATATTCAATTCTTTTAATCAGAGAGATGTTTTCTGTGCAATACGCGTAGGCTTTGAAGTTTTTAATCTGTTTTGATAGAAATATTGAAATGTAAAGGGCCAAGTAAAGATCCCTCTGGTACTCCACTATATACATCTACCAATTCGGACTCTACCTTATCAAGAACAACCCTTTGTGAGCGGACAATCTTTTTGAAAATTTCTTAATAAAAAATATTTATTTGATTATTAAGCGGATCTTTAACTATTTAAGATCAAAAAGAAAAACCTATTTTATAAAAGAAAAACTTAAATATTTATTTAGAAGGATAAATATTGAGTTAATTTTAAAAAAAGTCAATGATTTTAAGAGTAAATATAATTTTATTAAAAAAAGCTACAAATTTATCCGATCAAATGTTAATCAAGTTTTGAGGTCTATTTTGAATTAATCGAAATTAATTTAATTTTTTCATTTTTAATGTAAATTTATAAAAAAATAATCATGTCTTGTATTGAAAAAATGACAATTCAGGGCATCCGGAGTTACGGACCAAAGGAAAAAGATACCCAAATAATCGAATTTTTCACGCCAGTTACTTTAATAGTTGGTCAAAATGGATGTGGTATACTTTAATTCCTCCAAGTTCAGCAAAATTTTCTACCCAAAACCCCTTAAGGTAAAACGACAATTATTGAGTGTCTAAAGTATGCTACTACAAGCGACATGCCTCCAAATACCAAAGGTTCATCGTTTTTGTTCGATCCAAAATTAATCGATGAAGTTGAAACAAAAGGAAAAATAAAGCTTTATTTTAGAGATACCAGTGGTTTAACTGTACAGGTACAAAAAAATCTCTGCTGTACACAAAAAGCCAAAAAGTTGGAATTTAGAACTTTGGAGACTTTGATAAGCAGATATGACAGTCATGGAAAACTGGCTAGTACGATTACAAGCAAATGTGTTAATGCTGACGCAGAGGTTGTAAACGCGTTTGGTGTGTCCAAAGCAGTGTTAGAACATGTAATTTTTTGTCACCAGGAGGATTCAAACTGGCCATTGAGTATTTTTTAAAGATATTTATTCCTCATTTGAGACAATTTTTCGACAGGTGATGGTAAGTTGTTGAAGACTCGCTTTGATGAAATTTTTTCTGCAACCAAATACATTAAAGCATTGGATTCCTTGAAAAAAGTTCGCTTGGAAAAGAACCAACTCATTAAACAAATGGAAATTGAACGCAAACACTTGGAAACCTACAAGAATAGATCTGAACAGCTTAGACGTGACTTAGAAGAGAATACAAACAGACTAGAGAGTCTAGTTGACAAAAAAAAGGATCTTGGTGAAAAGCTAAAACCGATTAAAAAACAATTAGAGTTCTATTTCCAGGAATCGGCCAGAGTTTTTGAAATCAAGATCGAGCTAGACAAAATTGAAAATGAAAAAGGTCTAATCGAAAAACAAATCAAAGAACTATTGACAGCAACTAAGGACTGCTTGTTTACTGGAACTGATGCTGAATTGGAAGAATATGTTGACCAATTTAAGGCCACTACAGACAAAATGCGTCGCGAGAAAGAAAAAGAAATTTATGATCAAATTGAAGCTACTAAACAGCAAATTAAGCAGATAAATAGCTCGAAATCGAAAATTAGCTTGGAAATGGGAGCTCTGGAAAATAGATTTAAGGATTATAATGAGAATAAAAAAAGACTTGGAGAAATTTGTAACAAAGCATGTGATCTGATCGGCCTTAAAAGTTCCAATGCTGACGATATAGCTTCAAATATATCTGATCTTTTGAAAGTCCATGAGGACCAAATTGGTTCGCTTCAAGAAAAGGCCAAACAACAAGACACTCAGTTTCAAAGCAAAATTGATCTCGAGCGTGACAAGAGATCAAAAATTGAGCAAAGTATTCAAAATAAAAAAGAATCCATTACTAAATACCAAAATCAATGCTCTCAGATTGAAGAAGAGCTATGTCTTATCGTGGACAATAAGGCACAAGTTGAGCTCTACGCAAAAATTGGTCAATTGGAAGCTGAAATAGAAGATCAAAGTTTAAAATTGATCAATGTAGATGAAATAAAATCAGAAATAAAAGAATTAGATAATTCTAAATTTAACTTAAAACAAAAAGAGACTGAAATAGATGCTAAAATTAACAAATGGCACCTAAATTCCAAGTTACAAACAGAAATAAATATGCTTAGGAACGAAAAAAAGAACAAACAGGATCAAATAAGAAAAATTAAAATTCACATTGAAGAAGATATGGAGAATTTTTTTATTGAGAATGATAATTTTTCAGCTATAAAATCAAATGATTCAATGCTGAAGGGTATATTTGACTCGGAATGCAAACAATTAGAATCTCAACTAGCCTCACTTGAATCCAAGCGAAAAGATTTGGACAAAAATTTAAGTTCCAATGAATTCAAGCGAAAAATGCTAAGTGAAGATTTTCGTAATAAAGAAAATCAGCTACGTGATCACGAAGACATTCTGTTGAATTTAAATGACCTGATAACTAATGAGTCCGATATTGACCGATTCGATGCCATTCTGGAAAAGCTTCAAGAGGAACAGAAAAATTTGCTAGATGAAAAAGGCTTTTTGAGCGGAGTCGACAAGACATATAAAAGATTTGCCCAGCAACTACAGGTAGATGGAGAGGAGAAGCATTCATGTCCAGTTTGTATGCGTATGTTCCAAAACATGGACGAAATAAACGACACTATCAATGAACTTAAGAAATACACCCGTAAAATACCGCAGAAGGTTGAAGATTTGGATGAAAAGTTAAAATTGAATGAGCAAAAATTGGAAAAAATGATCAATGCAAAATCTGTTAAGGAATATTATGCAACCATTAAAAAAAAGGAATTGCCAGAATTGAAAGAAAAAATAGATGAATATGACAAAAATGTTTTGCCAAAATTGAGAAAGGAGTTGACTGAAACTGATGGTCAGATTAGGAACTTAGCAAGACGAAAATCGTACGCAGCTTCTTTGCAAAGCGAGATAATTCTAATTGATAGATGCAGTAGTGAAATTACAGACTTGGAGAAGAAAATAGATGGGTTGGTAAAGGATGGCAATTTGAATGAGACAGAAGATGGTGATTTGGAGAGTTTGTCGGACCAGAAAATGGTTTTACAGGCCGAAATCGAACAGATTTTAAAGAATATTGAATCTGATCAGGAAAAAGTGTCTGCCTACTATGCTCGTAATGACCAAATTCACAAACTTAGGGAACAATTAAATGAATGTAAGACTAGGCGAAACGAGCTCGAGTCAAGATACCAAAAAAAATCACAACTTCTGGACAAACAAGAAGAACTTAGGACAGAAATTGGCAACTTGAAAAAAGAAATTCTCACACTGGAAGATAATTTAGGAAATTGTTGTTTTTTAGTAGATGATTTAATCCAACAAAGAGAGACTATAAATAAAAAAGCTGAAAAACAATTGTCCGAAAGAAACAATTTTTACCAAGAAATAAAAATTTTATTCGACCAGATAACTAATTTGGTCAAGTGTGTGAAAAAATTTGAACAAAATGACGAGTCACATATATCTGAGTTAAAAAAAGAATTCAAATCTTTGGATTTGAATGAAAAAGAGTTGAATGGTAGGTTGGATCAGTTGTATCAAGATGGCGATGATGTGAAATCTGAAATAGCCAGACAGGAGATCAAGCAAAGAGAATTAAATGATAACTTGATGCTAAGACAAAAGAGAAAGATTTACGAATCCAAAAAGGAAGAATATTTAAAAAAAAAAGACCAACTTGAACTAAATGACGAAATTAATTTAAAAGATTTTAAACTTGAGCAGGAAAAATTGGAGAAAAAACGTCATGAATTGGTAAAAGAGACAGATGAGATAGTTTCGAAGATGAATATCTTACAAGGTAGAATTCAAGCCATCAATGAAGAGCTCACTTTGGACACAATTAAAAATGCTATGGAAAAGTATATGACATGTACCAGTGATCTAAAAGTATTGCAGTACACTGTTTTGGACATAGAAAAGTATTATAAAGCATTAGATAGAGCAATAATGAACTATCATCAAATAAAAATGAATGAAATTAATAAAATAATAAAACAACTATGGAGACAGGTTTATCGCGGTATTGATATAGATTATATTGAAATTAGAAGCGAGGAAGAAAATGGTCAAGCTGAAGAACAAATCAAGTCGAGGAAAACTTACAATTATAGAGTTGTGCTAATTAAAGGTGATACTTGTTTGGACATGAGGGGTAGATGTAGTGCTGGCCAGAAAGTTTTGGCTAGTATTATAATTAGACTTGCGTTGGCTGAAACATTTTGTCTTAATTCGGGTATTTTGGCACTAGATGAGCCTACCACTAATTTGGATAGAGAAAATATCGAAAGTTTAGCAAGTGCTCTTGTAGAGTAAGTTAAAATTTTTCAAATAAAATTAATAAGTTTTTGTTGATTAAATATAAAAAGAAAATATAAATTTAAACTTTAGAAAAATTATTTTAATTTAATTTGTTATTAAATTTAAGTATTATCAAAGCGAGATCTTTACAGAAAAATTTCCAATTAATTATCATTACACATGACGAGGATTTTGTAGAAATGCTCGGTCGATCTGAGTATATGGATCAATTTTATCGAGTTAACAAAGACGAAAAGTAAATATTTTGAAAAAAATTTTATATAAATATAAATTTTTTTATTAAAGTGGTTTTTCGAGAATTTCCAGAAGAAATAACTTAAATTTTTGATTTAAATAATTCATAATCCTTAATAACTAATCATTTCCTACAATTACGAAATTAATCATTCCATTTTTTAAATAAATAAATAAATCATAAAAAAAAATTATTTACTATAAATAATAAGCGTTGTAACAAACGATTTATTTCTCAAATTTTGAAAAGATTAATTCTAAATTTTTGTTTTAGGTACTATCAAAAATGAGTTTGCCAGTAAGTGTTGTTTCATTCTAAATATTCTTAACTTTTTCTTTTTTTTTAATTTTTAAATGTAAAAATCTTTATTCTTAGGCACCTGAAGATCATAGACGAAAATGGGACCTAAATCAATATGGTAATCAAAATCAAAAGCGTCCATTGAGTGACGAGGAAGAAGATGAAGAATCTAAACCAAAGAATGAATTGCTAAAAGCTAGAGATTACAAAGTCGATTTGGAATCGAAACTTGGTAAATCAGTAGTTATTTCCAAATCTACGCCAGCCAATTTAGCTGGAGGGTACTACTGTAATGTATGTGATTGTGTGGTTAAGGATTCGATGAATTTTTTGGATCACATAAATGGAAAAAAACGTAGCTTAATTTTTTTAAGTTTATTTTATCTGTTAAATTTTTATTTGATTATCATTTAAAGATATAAAAAACTTGGGCATGTCAATGAGAATTGAGCGTAGTACTTTGGATCAAGTAAAACAACGTTTTGAATTTAATAAGAAAAAAATGGAAGAAAAAAAAAAGCAATATGATTTAGACGAAAGAATAAAAGAACTAAAAGAAGAGGAGGAAAAGATAAAAGCCTATCGCAAAGAAAAAAAAAAGCAGAAGAAGAATAAAATTGATGAAGAAAATGAAGAGGAGGAAGGCAGTGGTGAAACAGTGGACATGGCCTCTATTATGGGATTTTCTGGATTTGGTACTTCGAAAAAAAATTGATTCTTAAAAATAATGTAATTAATTTGTTTTTTTTTTTATTTTAATAAAAAATCTAAACTTAATAAACTAAAAAAAATTAATATTTTAACAAAAAAAGTTAATCAGAATTTTTATCATTACAACTGGAATGGTAATCACATACGCCAACATCTTTATTAAATACTAAATTTTCAGGGCACATCTTAAGATAAGGCACTGCCCTGAAACATTGCCAAAAGGTTCTACAATTTTTTTGATTTTCAAACAAACCATTCGGTTCAGGACACACAAAAACTTAAAAAATAATTTTCTAAATATAATCATATGGGATATTTAATAATAGTTATTACCATCATGCATCTGGTATACAGGCAAGCTAAGTTTTCGATAAGTGCTCGATCTCATTAGATCATAACTTAACAATTTTTGTTTGCATGAATCACTTGACCATGCACATATTTTAAGTTTGCTGTCAAAAACCAGATTTCCAGGGCATTTTTTATCAAATGGAACATAATTCGAACAATGCCAGAAACGATGGCAATTTTCTTGATTAGGGAACAGACCAGACGCATGAGGACATTTGAATGTAAAGTCATCATTTTGAACTGTGGTGGTTTTTAGTGTTCTTGAGTGTAAATCTTGAGTGACAGTCAATGTCGA
>JAESIW010000200.1:3547322-3579283 GCA_016802295.1 Brachionus rotundiformis
AAGACCATAAAGAATCTATCTATATTCTTATTAAATAGCTACTTTTAAGATAGCTATATTTATTTTTTAGTAAAATTAGCCAAGTTGAATTAGTCATTAGTCATTTTAAATATAGAAAATATGAATCGTTTTAATTTTTGTGAAAATAGGCTGTAATGATCTGTTAGTGATTTTTAGATTTTGAATATTTTAAACAAAATTAAAATAAAATAACTAAATTAGTTTAATTGGTTAAATTAGTTTAATTAGTTCTTATGACTAATATAGATCGAAGGAGTATAAAGAGGAATTTATTATTGAAGAAATCAGTTTATTTTTTTATTAAAAATCTTTATATTTCTGATTAAAATAAAAACAAAAAGTAGGCACCATGTCTATGCCGATCTGTAGGTCCCAAGTCATGATGAAAAAAAAGAAGTGGGAATTTTGTACAGCTTACCTTCTACAGATAGGGAAGCCTTAAGCTAAGACTTAATCGAAAGTCGCTTGGTTTGTGGCTCCAAGCTAGTCTGGATAGTTTCCAAGCTCACAGTCATTAGGTGCTTCTGCCAAAGCCGGTCTCAAGCCCGCTTGCAAAAAGAGGAATGTGCCAAAAGATAATTAATTTTGTTTAAATTTTAATTTAAATCTTCTAATAAACAATTTTTCAATTAATTCAATGAAAGTTTGTTAGAAATTAAAACTTTGAGTCTTTTCCTTACATCAATTCTTACCAATATTGGAGGATATATATGTTTTTTTAATTATACATTGATAATTATTTTATTTTTTTTTTTATTTAAGCGTGATAAAATGATCTCATTCACCACTGTCATGTAAAGATAACTCCACATGTTTTAAGATACTCATCTTAAAACTAAAATTATGACTTTATTTTAAAATTAAATTTAAAAAATTTATCATGCATATGCTTTTTTCATTAGATTGAAATACAAAGAATTAAAAGAACATAATTTTGTTCGATGAGTTTTAAAAATTATTTAAACCGCTTTAAGGGAAAAAGTTCCAATTATGTTAACAAGCAGTTTTACACACACCCAAAATGTTTAATTAATTTCTAAACAAGCTATGGAAAATATAATATAAGTTATGCTAGCTGTAATTCTTTTCTTAATCTAATATGATTTTATCATTATTATTTGAATGAATTTTTGTCATGAAATATTTATGCAAATTTTGAAAATATTTATTTTGAAATTTTTGCTCAATTTCTTTAGCAAAAACTATTGGAAACGCAGTGATTGATTAATCGAATTTATTTTCTAGCAATTAGGTTTAAAAAACATTTTATTTTAGAAAAAAATTTTAAGTTAGAAATGGCAGACCCAGAGCTTCAATCAAAAATTAATGAGTGGTTACAATGGGACAAAGTAGACTCTAAATAAAAATATACCAAAATCTAACTTTTCGTTTCCTAGAATCCCAAAACTAAGTCAGAAATTGAAAATTTGATAAAAGAAAAACAATTTGAAGAACTTAGGTCTCGTTTATTGAAAAGAATGGAATTTGGAACAGCTGGCCTTAGATCAAAAATGGGCGCTGGCTATACAATGATGAATAATTTAACCATTATTCAAACAGCTCAAGGTTTTTTGGAATATCTTAAGGAAAAATTTGGTCCAGAACTTAACAAACGAGGGATCATAATTGGCTTTGATGCCCGTTACAACAGCAATACTTTTGCCAAGCTAACAGCTAATATTTTCTTAAGAGAGAACGTTCCTGTTTATCTTTTCAGACAAATTTCTCCAACTCCATTTGTGGTAAGATAATAGATATCATGTCATGTATTCATTATTATTCAATGTATTTAATATTTAAGCCCTATGGCATTTTGAAATATAAATGCTGTGCTGGAGTAATGGTAACAGCTTCTCATAATCCAAAAGAAGATAATGGATATAAAGTTTATTTTAATAATGGAGCCCAAGTATATAAATAGGAAATAATTAAAACAATAAAAATAAGATTTATTTTTAGATTATTCCCCCGCATGATAAAGGAATTGCCGAGTCGATTTTGAAAAACTTACAACCTAAAGAAGACTCGTGGGATATCAGTCAAGTGGATAACCATTCATTGAGAAAAGATCCCTTTGACGATGTTTACAAAGACTACTATGAAGATTTGAAGCAGTTATCTTTTCATAGAGAAAGTAATGCCAATACATCACTAAAAATAACATATACAGCAATGCATGGTGTTGGATATGAATTTTCTCTTGAATCATTTAAAGCGTTCAACTTGAAACCATTTATACCAGTTTTGGAACAAATCAAGCCTGATCCAGAATTTCCGACAGTCAAGTTTCCAAATCCTGAAGAAGGAAAATCTTCACTTAATTTAGCAATTAAAACAGCTAATGAAAATGAAAGCACATTGATAATTGCCAATGATCCTGATGCGGATCGATTGGCTATTGCTGAAAAATTACCAAATGAAGAATGGAAAATATTCAACGGAAACGAGACAGCTTCTTTATTAGGATGGTGGCTATGGCATAATTATAAAGCGAAACATCCAAATGAAAAGGATTATAGCAATGTTTATATGCTTTATAGCACAGTTTCTTCGCATATTTTAAAATCATTAGCTTCTGTAGAGGGTTTTAGCTGTGAGGATACATTGACTGGTTTTAAATGGATGGGCAATAGGGCAAATGAGCTATTAGATCAAAATAAAAAAGTCATATTTTCTTTCGAAGAAGCAATTGGTTTTATGTGTGGAACCAATGTTTTGGATAAAGATGGTATATCAGCTGAGGCAGTTGCGTCTGAGATGGCTGTCTATTTAAAAGAAAAAGAAAATAAAACTCTTGTTCAACAATTGGACTGGATCTATGACACGTTTGTTTTAGGAAAAAAAGTTTTAAAATTATTTAAATTAACTTAATTTGTCAGATATGGATTTCATGTTTCCAATAACTCATATTATTTGTGCTATGAGCAAGAGAATATTGAGAGAATGTTTGAAAAAATACGTCATTTTGACACAAATTCGAATGACTTTACTGTAAGTATTTTAAATTGTTTAACAAATTACAAGATAAAATAGAAAAAAAAATTTAATTTTTTTCTAATTTTTATTTTATTTATCTTCAATTATTACAATAAAAATACTTTTGATTTATCTTAAAAGATTTTTTTTGCAGCTAATTTTTAAATTATTGCTTCAGATGTTATTTTAGATATTTTTTATTGTTTCTTTGACGTTAAAGCAAAATGATAATTTCGCTCATAAATCACATGCTTAATCTTTATCAAAACAAGTTTTAAGAGAAAATTTGGCAACTAAAAATTTACTGTTTCATGGTCATTAAAGAAAATTAATTTCTTATTTCAATTATTAAATTAATCATCAAAATTCTTCAAATATGGGGTTGCTTAATAGAATCCTAAAATTCTATTAAAATATATTCTTATATGATCTTTAATTATGTTTATTGCTTCTGTTTTAAACTTAATGTAATTTAAATAATTTTGGAAAAAGAATAAAAATTTAATTGAAAAAATATAAAACTTGTATTTTATTTAAGTATCCAGAATACTGTGGTAAATTTAAAATTAACAAAATAAGAGACTTGACGGCTGGAGTGGTTATAGACTTCACACAAAATGGTGCACGCTCAGTTCCAGTAATGTTATTTAACTTAAGATTAAAATTGATTTAAAAGCATTATTTCCAATAGAATTTTCCAACTTCAAAGTCGAGTCAAATGATCACATTTTATTTCGAGAACGGCTGTGTATTAACAATAAGGACAAGTGGTACTGAGCCTAAAATTAAGTGGTATTCAGAAATTAGACAGACAGATAAATCCAAGTAAATTAGGAAAAACTTTTAAGTCGATTCTAATTATTTAATCTAAGATCACGAGATGATATAAAAAATGAATTGAATGAGTTGGTTGAAAGCATGATCAAAGAGTTTTATAGGCCCGAAGAGCACAATCTAAAAGCCCGATCCACTTGAATGTTTTAGCCAAAATTACCATTAAAATTTATTTAGCAAATTGTTTATTAATAAAATATTTGTCTGAATAGCTGAATATTCTTTAATTTTATGACATTTATCATCAAGACGATAAATGCAATCTTTTATTAAAAAATATCTTATCCTAAAACAGATAAATTAAAGTCAAATTTAAAAAAAAAATAATTAAACAAATAAAAGCAGTTAAAGTTTATAACTTCTTAGATTTGTGTTGTTATAAATGAAAAATACATTGGAAATTATGGACAAAGAGAATAAAAAGAAAAAACTATTCAAGCTTTTTAAAAAGGAGAATTCTCTTGATTATAGCACAAAAGGAAAATATAAAAAGTATAGTGAAAATCATCAAATAAGAAATTTACCTTTGAGAAGAATAAAAAAAAATCCCGAAAATATTTATGATGAAATTAGAGATATAGATGATAGTTTTGACAAAATGTCCGAAAACGAAATCACACAAGTAAATAAAATAAGTCGAGCTAATTTTATAGATTATTTTTAATTAGAAAAAACAATCAAACTCGTCAATTTCTTCGAATAATTCCAAAAATGAAAAGAAAATTTTTACAGTGGAAAAAGTTGATGAAATAAATGAACATGGTTCTATAAATTTTGCAAAGTCTGAATCAAAAATATCAGCAACTAAAGTCAATTTCGAGATTAAAAGCATACCAAGTGTTGGATTTGACAGCAATTTACCAAAAATAAATACATCCAGTTTAGAAGATATAAGGCTAAAGGCCAGAGGAAGAAGCAAATCTGCTTTTGTTTCCAATGCCAGTAAATCAATTGGTGGAGGTGAAGGAGTAATATTGTTTTTAAATCTCTATTTATTTTATTATAAATAAATCTAAAGCATCATCCAAAAAGAAGAGCAATTATCGATGCCATTACCAAAAACTTGGGTATTTATAATTTAATTATTTTCTTAGAAAATAATAAGTTTTTTTTTTCGTCTAGAGAATCATACTACAGAAAGAAGACCATCATTTTTTGTCAGAGAAGAAAATATATCAACTATTAGCTCTAATCAAAGTGATGAAAATGATTTCAAGAAAGAGATTGAAAAATTTCAGAAAAATTTTAATGACCAAACTCACAAAGAAGAGTATGGTTTAATAAATCGGTATATAAGTCAGAGTTTTTTTTTATCAGGCCAAATATTTAATTTTTTTCATTTATATAAATTAAATTATTTAATATGAACTTTGAGAAAAAAGACAAGACTTGTATACAATTTTAAAAATTAAATTTAAATAATTTTTTGTTAGTGAAAAAGAGCCAATTAAAATGGCTACTGGTCTGAGTATTATATACGGTATGGTCCTCTGTATCACAGGTATTTTCATTTCGTTAGATTCAAATGCTGGTAACATTGGTAATTACAGATTAATTAATACAGTAATTGCATTCTTTTGTTATGGTGCTAGTTTTTAATTTTTTTTCAAAGATATTTTATTCTTATTTATACATAACTGGCATTATTGGAGTTATTATTGTTTACTTTGACTATAACAAATACATTAACAGATTGTATGAGTTGTTCAAGTCAAAGGGTAAAGACAATGGAATCCCTTTCAATAGGAAAAAAAGCCACACGAACAAAAATGAAGATGTATACGCTAGTATAGGAAAAAATATTGAACTAAATCAAAAAGAAGTGCCATCAGATGATCAACAAATTTATTGTGAAAATGAGTGTAAGTTTTTAGTTTAATTGAATGATAAAAGTTGAAAAGAGAGTTTAGATGAGAGAAATCTTGCTGATTTTAGTCATAAAGGATTCAGTGGATACCTTGTAGATAAAAATCAACCTTTTAATTTGTATCTAACAGTTGGAATCGGATGTAATTAATTAATCGATAGTATATAATTAAAAATGTATATTTTTTCTTGTAGTTTTTTGCATTGCTACACTACTCCAGTGTTGCATCGGAATGGCCGAAGCCATAGAGAATTTTATTTTTGGAAAAACTAATTGCAGTGTAGAAACATATGAAGGGATTATATCATTATTGCAGTTTTTTTTTATCTGTTTTCAATTCTCATACATTATACTTAGGTTAAATGTATTCATATTTTTAAAAAAATAATACAATTAAGTTTTATGAGTAATCTTTTATCTACAAGATTGTTATATGTAGAAATAGTTATTGGTCGCATCTCTTCTCAATGCATTTGGCGATGACAAATTTAATCGTGTGGTTCAGATATATTTTAATAGAAACAATTGATGAATACTATGAAAATATCCTTCACGAGGCTTTTCATGGAGGGTAATTTAAAAAATGACTAACCCAAGTTTACCTTAATAACTTTCATTTTAGTTCCCATAGAAATTCTTTCGATCCATATGCAGTTACAGGTAAGTTTTATAAATTTAGATTTAAACTTTCTTAATCAATCAAAAAAGATCAATTAGCAGAAATAATAAGATTTATTTAAAACTGGCATGAATTTTTTTTCCTTATACGCTCAATGAGAAGCATAAAATCATCACTTTTGATTTCAACTCAATAAAATTACTACCTGTGATTTTTTAAATGTAAAAAACTAACTGAATTTATAAATAAGATTATTTTTATTTTCTTCTAGCTAATGATAACATTAATTATTTCCATCAGTCTTCAAATTCATGATCAAGGTTTTTTTAGCATCACACATAAACGACTGAACGAAAAATAACTTAATTTTTTATAGTTTTACTTAGAATTAGGTCCCAGAGCCTGAAAAAATTGAAAAATGATTATGAAAAAATGATAAGATCTTTGAAAAATATTAAGGATTTCTTCAACTAGAGATATTTTTTAATTTGCATTTAGATGCTAGGCTACTTATGTTATATAAATGTACCATCACGAGAAAGATTGACCAAAATTAAAAGCGAAAATTGATGAAAATTTTTCGATTAACTGTTAATTAATTTTAAAATTGTATAAAAATTTCATTCCACTTAATTATGTTTTGAAAAATTGGCAAAGTGGCAAATCAATGTAATTAACATTAAATAAAAAAATCGAAATGTCTAATTCAGTATTTTAGTTTTTTTTTAAATATTACAAGCTTTTAAAATATTAACATGGTTTGAGATGATTAATAAAAGTAATCTTATTATACGAAAAAAAAATCAAACAATTATATCTAAGTTAATAATTTAATTTTATAAAACATGATTAAAATAAGTTAGTAGTAGTAGTAGTTTAAACTGCAGCTTAGAGGTTCTAAGCATAGCCCTAATGAGCTGTAGCAGTCGCTTCTATTTGTTTCGCCATCCAGCAATCAAGCTTCGCTTTGAAACTATTTATATTCTTTGCATTTACTACATCTTCCGGAAGTTTATTCCATCCATTCACGACTCTATTTGTAAAAAAGTTATATCTGGGAAGACAATTTTTTATTCTTTCACGTGTTAGACAAAAGCTATTTCTCCTCAATTCATACTTTCGACTACCAAGTATTGTGTTAAGGCTGTAATTGATTCCTTTATTAAATTCAATTTGTTCATAATTGTTTACCAATTTGTACATCTGAATTAGGTCACCTCTTAATCTTCTTCTACTCAAATTTGTTAAATTAAGCCTTAACAAGCGTTGTTGATAATCCAAGTCACGGACTTCTGGAATCAACTTAGTTGCTCTTCGTTGAACTCTCTCAAGCTCATTTATGTCTTTTTCTAAATAAGGACACCATGAACTGACAGCGTATTCCAGGTGCGGTCTAACCATTGAACAATACGATAATTTGATACTCTCGCTACAAGGATACTTAAATGCTTTCTTAATTAAACCCAACATTCTATTTGCTTTAGCTGTAGCATTTTTGATTTGGGTAGCCCATTTTAAATCACCTGTATGTAAATACCCAAATCCCTTTCGACTTTGACTTACTGAGAGTTTTCAAGCCAATTTTATAATCAAACTCTGGATTTTTGTTGTCAATATGAACAACTTTACATTTGTCTTCATAAAGCTGAGTCGACCATTCTTTTGACCATTTTGACCATTTACACACTTTATCTATATCTGATTGTAGGTTGTAAATCGAGTTGAAATTTCCAATTGTTGATATTATCTTAGTGTCATCAGCATAAGCTTCACAATGGTTTTGGACAATTTTCAACATATCGTTTATATAAATAATAAAGAAGAGAGGACCCATCACTGAACCTTGTGGAACTCCACTGCTAACTTTTACCCGATTTGACTTGGTATCTTCTAATACTACTCTTTGTGATCGTTCTAAAAGAAACTCCTTTATCCAATTTATCAGGCCTTCGCTAAATCCAAAAAATTTGAGTTTATAAGTTAAATAAAAGACTTGAAATTTAAATGCGTCTGATCATAAAACATATAATCATTAGATGATCATAATCATTAAAATCAAATCGTAAAAAATATTATTAATTTGCCTACATAATTTATTTATTCCAGAAACTTTAATTTTTGATTAATTGGCTATACATTTAAATTAAATTTTTAAAAATTTGTTTGCTAAAAGTTGTAACTTAAGGGTCATTTACTAAATGTAATCCAAAATAATAATTTTGTGCCCACTAGTTTCACGTCACAACTGATTCTTCTCTCTTCAATTTTTGTTCAATACAATTCGATCAAAATAATTAATAATCATACTTATTAAATATTATACGTCTCCGCAATCCTGCTTGCGGTAGCTTAATTATTATTATCATTATTAATTCAAATGATTTTGGCTAATCGATTAATAAAAGTAATAAAAAAATATACTTTAAAGTTTTAAAATTTTATCTTTAAAATTAAGTCGATTAGTGATATTTAAATTCAGTGAATGAAAATTTCGCTAAGAAAAATTATTTTCTGCCAACATAAAAATCCAATAAGATAAGATAAAAAATATTAAATTTTTTTTTTTAAATTATCAATAAATAAACGTTAAAATGTTCAAATACGAATCAAAATTCGAATTTAATTTAAAATTTTTTTATTTATTAATTAACAATTAAAAAAATTCAAGATTAAGTAAAAAAAATAAATTTCTAAAATATTAATTTATCATACTCATCACAACACTCAAAAATAATTTAAATTAATTTTTTGTTTAATTTAATTAAATTTTAAGATCCGACTAACAATTTCAATTCAACTGATTGTTACGACTCAGTAAAAATAAAGAAAAGTGTTCTTAAAATCAAGCCTTATTTATATCCGATAACTATTGAATTTAGTATTTCATGTGCGACTTTATATTTAATAATATGGTATAAAACAAATAAGCGAAATTTAAACTGGCTTTCATTGCCACCAATGAAAAGAAATTTCCAAGAAATTGGTGTTGTAGCAACACCATTTTCTAATTTGTTTATAATGCTTGATTGTACCAAGACAATCAAAGGCCTATTGTGCGGAATTTTGATTTTTGTCCTGACAATTCTAAGCAGCATATTTTTTTTTGTCTATCGCTCAGCAAATCCATCTTTGGCAAAACTAATTTCGGAAATAGCCGAAATTATACTGCTTGTAATTGCCTTTGTAATTGCGCTTTATGCTTATAAAAGAATCAAAAAGCATTATAAAAAGATTTGCCTGCCTACTAATATGTTTGACGTGGTGCTTGAAATTTTTTCACTTGGAGGAGTTATTGCATATAACATAAATAGTTTTATTGCATTAATTTATGGTTTGTCACATGGCAAATCGCCTAATGATCCTTTTTTACCAAAAGCAGATCAAACTGAAGATCCATCTGATAGTATAACCTCATTGTTTTCAGCCTCGTTGCAGATAATCCAATCTAGTATCCAAACTTTGTTTATTTTAGAATGTTTGCGCAGATATGCAGAAGACAATGCATCTTATGCAAGAAAGCCTGGTCGAGAGCTTATCACGGTTTTATTAGTGATAAATATTTGTTTGTGGATAATTGACACATTATCAGGAAAGCGCTATACGGTTAAAGATTATTTAATAGATTATTATGGTACTTTAAAGTGGAGTATTATAAATGCATTTAGTGCGCCGATTGCAATATTCTACCGTTTTCATTCATCGGTCTGCTTATCGGATATTTGGTTTGGACTTTATTATGGCGAATTGGAGGACAATTTCAAAGATAAAGAAGATATATATACAGAACTTAATTGGTAAGAATTTTTAAGTTTTTAAGAAATCAAAAATTTTAAATTAGAATTTTTTTAAATAAAGACTTTTGATTCTTATCAAAATTTGGGATTTTGGTGGGTTAAAAATTTAAAAACTTTTTTAAAATCTTTTTTTGTATCTTATTAATAATAAATTAAATTTTAATCATATTTTATCAATTATTTTTTTAACTTTAATTTCAGCTTTCGATATAAATTTGATTAGATATTCCAATAATTTATTTTTGGATTTTGGTGTTGTATGGATTTTTGTTTAAAGTGGACCATATTAGTTCAAGATTATAAAATTTAAATAAAAATTTTGATTTTAATTAAAAAATCGCATTCAATTTTATGTTATCTAAAAAAATATGTGGCTTCTATTATAATTGATTCAAGGCTTTTGAAATAATTTTGCATAAAAGAATTCTATACAAAACTATAGTTGCTTTCTATCTTGTATTTATGATTCGCCTTTTCAAAGTAAAATTAATGGTTTAACAAGGAATTGATTTTCTGATATAAATAACTTTTTCTATGTTAAACAGAGAATATAATAAGATATTAGTTATTAAATTAACTTTATCAATTATTATATTTATATATGTTTTTTATAAAATTAAATGGTATAATGTTGTCAAGAGGAAATTTTCTTGTTTTAACTGTGGTAGATATTATATTTATTTAATTTATTTCCTGCTACATAGGAAAAATTTTATGAAGAAGAGTGTTTAAGAATAAATCTTTCAAATGACTATTTTTAGGGTAGAAAACTGATATTCAAGGATTGATAATACATAATTGATAAAGTTAATGAAGTAACTTATTCAAATATACATTGATTTTTAATTCTCTTTTTAACAAAAAAGTTATTTATAACCATTCCTTTTTACCGTCAGGAAAAAAGAAGTATAGAAATGCTAAAAAAAGTATTCCTAGAAATTAATCAAAATTTATCAAAAATTATACCAAATTATAAATTTCATTTAAATAAATAAGTAAACAAGTAATAAAAGGGATAATTTAATAAAAATTCAATCATAAAAAAGAAAAAGTAATGACATATTAATTATTATTTTTTATATTTGTACTTGAGTCTAAGCTCTTTCAGATATTATTTGAAACAATTTTAACAATTTTTTCATTAAATAATGAGTAATTAATGATAGGTAGAAAACTTATATTTTGAAATTGATTGATTAGAAAGAGACTAGAACAATTCAGAAAAATTGGTACCGACAGCATATAAGAGTATGACTCATCACAAATTTTGAATTGAAGGCTCTATGGTACTCAAAAATACTAAGCTTGTTGGTCTATATATTTATTTTATATTAACTTTATTATACTGAAAATCAAATATTATTTAAATTAATAATTCATTTTTGTGCGAAGGCGTCTTTGTTTTTCTTCAATTTTGTCAATCAATTGTACTATATTTACATGAGATCGTTCCATGGCAAGATCTCGACCTGTTTTTTTAAATTGATTAGTAATATTTATATTAATATAGCCTTTATCGGTTAATTTTTTCAATTTCTCGTACTCTCCATTGGCGATCAATTTAAAAACAAAGTTATCAATTGCCAATTTTGCTTGAATTTTATTTGTCTGAATGCAGTATTCTCTTAGATTCAGATTCAACTAAAAAAAGACATTAAATACTTTTAAATACTATTATATTTTGTACCCATTGTTTGTGTCTTGATGCCAGAGAAGCGCCTTTTTCCAGCAAAAGTGTTATCATATCGTTTGAATTTTCAAAATGTACTGATGTCACCAAACTATCTCCATACTTATCAATAAATTATTAAATTATTAGAAACATTTTTATTTCCAATTACCTCTCCGATTAAGTGAATATCCGCTTTTCTGAAAATAAGATATTTTGTAGTCTCATTTTTTTTAAACTGAATAGACCGTAACAATGGAGTTACTAAAATATTCTTAATAGTTAATAAAAAAAATTAATTGTGAAATAAAAAGTCAAATAAGTCTTTCTTACATCAAAATGGATCAAAATGTTTATATCAACCTGACTTTGAGACAAAAAATAGTCAATTAACCGGTTTGAACCAAGTTCGGCAGCTTTTATTAGGCCTAGATTCAACTTTAGGATTTTAATAAGAAATTAATTAAATATTTATCGATTAGTTTAAATTACTAAATGAGTTTTATTTTGTGAGTTGTTAAACTTTGTTCTGAACTCTTCAATTTGATTCATGTCTAGAGTTTCTAGTGTGCTCAGCCATCGTTGCTCAAGACTTGGTCCATTAAGTTTGCTTCCAATTATATTTGCCATATTTTCTTGATTCAAAAATTCAGCATATTCCAATGGACTCATTTTTTCTAAAATTTCTTCATTTGTGTTCACCTTTTTTGTTTAAGAACAATTGATTCCATCTTAGCCAAAAGATATTTTTTTAATTGACATACTTGATATTTGCTAATCAAGTCAATTTCACGATCCAACAAAGCCTGAACAAAGTTTATATCATTTTTTTGTATAGCATGGAAAATAAATGGTTTATTCTATTAAATGCTTAGTTATACCTTTGGGAAATTTATATGCTAAGTTACCCCTTCTTGGAGCGAGTTTAAATCTATATTTGCTGTGGATTGATAAAATCTTTTTAAATCGCCCGAATCAATACATCTTATTATGTCCTTATACTAATTTAATCATGTTTAAATAGTGCCTTTTGGCAATTCGTTTTTAAAAAAATTTAAAAAAATTACACCAATTTGAAAATCGTCCATATGATGCATTGCGGATTTTTTAGACAGAGCTTTTTTTCCTCTCATTTTTTTCTCTTGAGGCAATTTTTTTAAATTTATAACAAAAGACAATTAGCTTAAATTTGACTTAAACAGTCCTTGGCAACACTTTTCAAAAGGTAGGAAAATAAACAGTCTTAAATAAGCTTGGCGTTGTCGCTCTGTGTGTGTACCACTCTATAAGTCTGTCATTACCTGTATAAAAAAAATCCGGTACGGATAAATTCTTATTTAAATTATAAAAAAAGTAAATTCAAATGCTAAATTTAGATTAAATAAAAATATGATACAAAAATCAATTAAATTTTATGTCTAAATTGTTTAAAAACCAGACAGAAATAAATCCATCTAATTTCTTTATTCTTTATTTTGGAATCATATAATCGTTCAAGAATATGCTTTTCTAAAATTTGGATCCAAAATCAATAATCAATTTTAAAACAATTTTATCAAGTTAAAATACTAAGTTGAGAGGAAAACGCCAATTTTTTTTCAATAATTTGAAAAAATAAATAATAATAAATCTACTTTAAATCAATGACGAAAATTTAGATCATTAATTTTCGATTATAAAATTCTGATCCACTTGGTTTTTATAATTAATCTGTTCGATGATGTAATTCAAATTAGCTTTTAATGATATGACTATATCGGGTTAAGCTTTTTCGAAGCTATGGCACTAAATTAGACCTTTTCTTGAGCCATTTGTCCATTTGTTCAGATTAATTTTTTATTTAATTATTGATTTGGTATTGACGATGTATTGAGGTAGACTATTCCAAACATTAACTACTCTATTTGTTAAGAAATGATATCGTTGCATGCAACTATTTTCATCTTCCCTAACAATACATTTGTTATGTCTTCTTTGGACTTTTTCGATTTGCTGAAATATCTTTATCTATAAATGGACACCATGAACTTATGGTAAACTCTAAATGAGGTCTAACCAGTGCTGTGCAGATCATTGTCAACGTATCAATGTTAAGTCCACTTCAAATCACTCTGAATATAAATACTCAAGTCTTTTTCAAGAATAGTTTTAGATAAATTCTTTGTATTGCATCTGCCAAAAATTGTTTAGTTAAACAAAGAATTTTTTGAAACATTATGCATTACACTGTATTTTAGATATTTAAATTGATAAATTAATTTAATTTGTTTATTTAGAATTATGAATTTTGTTTTTTTTTTAAATATTTAGTTGGTAGAAACTAAATTTTTTTAATCATTATATCAAATATTAGGATAAAAATAAAAAGAAAAGGAAAATATTTATTTCATACATTTACCTTTTAGTCATTTTAGTCTCATTAATCAAAAAAGAATTATTGAATTTAAAATAAAATATAAATACGAATTGAATTCATGTTTTTAAAATTGAATGTTTAATTTTTTTCCAATTATTTTTTAAATTATATTCATCTTTTTATAAAATGATTCTTCGGCTTTAATTGGCCGTGTTGAAAAGGTTAATTTTAACAAATCACTTTTGCTTGGAGCTAAAGGTCCACTACCAATTCTTCTAATATGACAATCTTGGGTTATAAAAGTTGTTTGAGTTGGTTCTTCATAGTTTCTTCTTTTATCAATTGATTTAGCTTTAGATTTTGCCTTGTGATTTACAAAGCATTTTTCGTTTATTGGTATTACACAATTGTAATAAAACTCGTTATTGTAGTTATTATTAAAAAAAAAAATTTCCATTTGTTTTAGAGTTCTCATCCATTTTTCAAATTCATGTCCACTTTCGTCTAATACTAAAATTGATTAATAAAATTATATTTGTTTATAAAATCTTAAGAAATTTTTGATATTTTATACATAAATGAAAACAAAAAAAGTGAAATTGAACAACTTATTGTTAAATAAGTTGATTCTAATTATTTTTTAACTTAAGTAGGATAGCTACAATTCTAATTTGAATGATTGTAATAAAATTTCTCAAAATTTTAAAATAGAATTTATTAAAATAAATTTTACCACTGGTAAAAGATAAAATCGTATAAACCATCACAGATAAATTATAAGAAACAATTTCCTTGATTTGATACTTAAAGCATCATTGATTTTTATATTAAATATTGAAAATAATTTGTGTCTATTAAATTAAAATTCTGGTTTTTTGCTAATAATATCTAAAATTGTTTTTAAAATAAATATATTACGTTTTCGAATTAACTAGTTTTAATAAACACTGTGTAGGAATGTGAGCCCATTTACCATAAATATCAAAATGCAGATACAAATTATTCTTTAATTAATTGTCAAATAATTAAACATTGTTCGATGCTAAACTGAAATTGAAATTTTACATTATATTTGTATCATAAGATAACTAATCAAATTAAAATCAAAATTTTTTATTGGTAGTGACAAATATTAATTTTTTGCTGTATCATAAATTCTCTTTGAACCAAAAATGCTTGTTCAAATAACGCATAAAGTTTGATCATTGAAAATGTCTATAAGAATCTTTTTTCAGCCATCAAAAAATTAAAAAACAATAAAAAATGCTTTATTTTTTTTAAATGGGGTCTACCCGGTTATGTGAACAGTTGGTCACATAATATGTGAACAAAAATTGTTCACCTAATTTTAATAAATTATTTTTGTTCACATAAACACTAATGTTCACATAAACCTCGACTGTTCACCTAACATTCAATGCTAAAAAATTAAAAGAATAAAAAAATAAAAAATTTCATAAATATTTTTTTCATAAGTTTGTTAAAATTATTCATTCCAGTAGAGCTAAAAATGATGATGACTGTAATAATAGTTACGCTGATGCTGATGAATTTAAAAGTGATGAAATAAATAATATTCAAATACATCTAAAGCAAAGTTCTTTAAGTGAAACTAAAATAAAGGCATCTTTTTTTGAATCTTTGGAAAAAGAAAATTCACAAATACCAGAGTCCACGGTTGAAAATGTAGAAAAAGTACTTAGTAACAAGCGTAATCCAGTGAAATGCGATTTTTGCGGTAAATATTTTGAAAGTGAACGTGGACTAAATTTACACAAATCAAAAAGTCATTAAATATATTGACCATTAAAGAAAAAAGACTAAAATATTATTATTTACTTTACTAAACGAGCTTATTCATGATTATAATTATTAAATTTTTTCTGTTCACGTAAATTTTTTGTATATATTTATGTTGTTCACATAACCACCTGGTGTTCACCAAAAAGGTTAAAAAATCACTTTATGTGAACAAAAATAATTTGTTAAAATTAGGTTAACATTTTGTTCACCTAAGCCGTGAACAATTTTTGTTCACATAACCGGGTAGACCCTTTAAATGATTTTTTTAATAAAATTTTTTTACTTAAATCTTTAAAGGAAATAAAATGTCTTGTCATAAATTACATAAGTACTTAACTTTTAGAGAAACATTATCTTAATTTGTTGAAAAAGCCGAACTTTTTAACGATTAGCCAGAGAAAAAAAATCTTTTTGAATTTTTTATGCAAAAATTAGCAAATATAACTTTGTCTTAGATTATTATAAATTTTGTTTTTTTTTTACATCGCCTTTAAGGCGCTCATTGAAATAAATAAATAAAATAAATAACAAAATATAAAGTTTGATATATTCTACTAAAAATCAACTACAAAGTATATTAGATTCAAAATTTTAAATTAAGCATTATTTATAAACATTTTTAGAAAAAATTTTGTCAAAAAGAAATTCTGAATTAGTTAAATAAAAATTCTTGTAATGAAATTCTTGTCGATAAGGTCCATCACTGCTTTGTGGCAGTGTGTGGTGCTGTAGAAGCCATTGAAATTTAGCAAAATATCTATAAACATATTTTTAAAAATGAGTAGTGTTTTATCTTTATTTTTAATTTAAATTTTCGTTTAAATCATAAGAAATGAAAAAAAATTGATCTTAAAAATTTTATTGAATATCAACAGAGAGTATTATTTAATGAAACTAAGGTGGTTTAACATAAATATCATTTTGAATTAAGACCGATTTAATTATTTGATTTTCAAGAGGAAAACGAATTAAGAAACATTAAATTAAAAGTTTAAAATAGTTTTAAGCGAAACAAATTAGCTCACAAAAAAAACAAAATTTTAACAATTTAATCTTTTCGAACTTTACGACGTCCAGGAGATTTGTTAGAACTTTCTGTTGCTTCTTTATTTTCGTTGTTCTCAGCATTATCAACATCCTCTAGGTCATCCTTGCCAACTTCTTCAACTTCCTCTTCGGGCTCTTCACTTGGCTGATCTTGTTGCTCGGCAACAGGCTCATCATCAGGTGTAACAGCATCAGTTTTTTTACTATTTAATTCTTGTCTGCCAGCACTACTCTTGCCGCCGCAACAGAACACAATCACAAGTACAGTTGGTATAAGGACAACTAGAACGTAAACAGCCCATAGCCATGGGTTTTCATTGGCACGTCTAGCCAGTCCTTCGAAAACACTATCTGACGATGGCACATTGGCCATCTCTAGTTTGTTCTTAACTGCCCAATTTTCTTCGGCAAATTGTTCAGCAACTGTTTCATCATCAGTAACCAAAAAGTTGTCAAAATAAATATTTTCAGTCATGGACCATAATTCCAATCCGACTGAAGAAAATGGTAAAAGTGATTTAAATGGATTATTGTCTTCAAAATATTCTGGATTAGCAATCTTTCTAGGTTCCCATACTCCTTGATAGTTTGGATTATCAATCATAGGTGCTCTCCATTTTCCTTTGTATTTTGGATTGTTTATATTTGGCGGAGACCATTTACCACAACCAGGAGCATTTTTACAGTTGGGATTATCAATTTGAGGCGCTTCCCAATCTCCATCGGTGCTCTCATCCCAATCTTCAGGCATAACTGCATCTGGATCCGGAATAGTCTCTGGCTCATCTTCCAACCATCCACTTGGCATACTAGCATTCGGATCTGGTATTGTTTTTGGCTCACTTTCATCCCAATCTTCTGGCTTTACAGCATCCGGATCTGGAATTTTTTCTCTATCGTCCCAATTCTCTGGTTTTTTATCATTGGGGTCAACAATTTCTTTTGGTGGATTTATTGGCGGAGTCATATCGTTCAACAAACTGCCCGAGTTAACTTGCACTCGGTCAACTAGCATTTTAAATGTGTTGTCTGGTCTAAGTACTTAACCAAAAATCTAATTAGAAATTTTTTTTTCCCAGAAACTTTATTTTACCCAAAGTGAATAAATGAGTTTTTCCATCACTGAAAATTGTGTCTGAAAATTCAGATTTTTTGGCATGGTGTTCTTCCACTCTTCCAGTAATTGGATTTTTGAATCTGACAATGAAATGAAACTTGGTCTCTGATCCACATTTGTCTGGACCAAACATGATTGAAAAACTTGTTTTGTCGAAGAAATCTTCGAGGTTAAAGTTTGATTTATCTTCAACTAATTTCACATAGGCTCCACCGCATTCTTGGGCATTTTGGAATTTTACCTCATATCTTTCAAAAAGCTTTATTAAAAAAAAAATTCTAAATATTATCTGGAGATTTACTGAACGACTAAAGGCTTATTTTGGTCAAATTTAAATGGTTTGAGAAGCTTGGCAGCAATGGCATGATGTTTGGCTTTTGATTTTAGAACCAGACCTTGATCACCCTCAAGAACTGCATCTAAACTAGACTCTATTGCCCATTCTCCATCATATTTTGCCAATGATTCTTCCACATCTTCTTTCTTTGCCTTGGATTTAATCCATGTAGATCCAATTATGTCAGCTTCAAAGGTTTCTACAAAATGAAGCGGACCGTCTGGTACTTTTCTGACATACTGAGCCTGATTGAATATAAATGTGGCGAGAATCAAGTTTAAAATGCGAAAAGCTTACCTTAACTGGCTCCGCTGCTTCGTCATCACATCTTACAGAACAAATAGACAAACAAATAAATAAAATAATTTTCAACTTCATTTCAGTTTTTCCTCTAAATCTATAAAGTATTATAAATGTTAAAAATAAAGCTTTGAATTTGTAAAGTTGGCTTGATTTGAGTATAATTTTAATTAAATACAACAAAGAAAAAACTGGAAATATTTTTTAAATAAAGATACGACATCTATGACTATATAAAGTAATCATAATTGTCTTTTATTTTTTAAATCATTTTAATAATTTAGCTTTAATTTTTGGATTTCATTTGTGCTCGGGTATGAATTTTTATTTTAATTTTTAATATTTATTCTATGCCAGCTGAGTTTGGTAATTAGTTTCTAATAGAGCCAATAATATTTTCACACGCGCCGAAATTTTAATTTCAAAATCAAAATCCTAGGTTATTTTCAAGTTGTGTTTAAATTAATTAAAGGAAAGTAAGGTGTTATTAATTTGAGATAAATTTTATGAATTTTCTAGAGTATTCGACTTGTCTTTAAGTGATAAGTTATGTTTATTTTGATCAAGAAATGCAAAATAAAAAAATCTATTAACTCTTTCATCAGAAGTTACAAAAAATATCGTGCCATTTTTTATATTTTAGATACTTATGAGAGCATTTAATTAATTATAAATTAAATTTCAAAATTAGTTAATGAAATTAGATTCAAATTTTTCAATGTAAATAAAATCACCAGTATATTTGTTGATGATCTTATGTAACATTGAGAATGTCGATTTAATTAGTTTTATGAGAAAATAAGTATATAGTTGAAAAATGGCAAATAAATTTTGAAGATTATAAAATAAATAAAAAATATAAATATCAAAAAAAAATAAATAAAAAATATAAATTTTTCGAAAAACTTTTGGAATCTTGTTAAATAAAAATCTCTTAAAAAATAACTTTAAATGCTATGAGAATTTTTTCTTAAATTTTGTACCTGATACGGCTAATTGAAGTTTATGATCACGAAAATTATAAAAATTTTTTCTAAAATTCTTTAGTTTTAATGTGAAGATATTAACTCACTTTTAAAAATATGTTTAGCTACTGCCAAGTATTTTACTTAATTCTGCATACTTAAAAATTGTGCAGAGTTTTGCAGACACAATAAATTAAGCTAAGTATTTAAAGTTTCCTATTTATTAATATGGTTAAGCTATAAACTTTGTATTAAAAAATTCTTTTATAAATAAATTTTGAAAATAAATTCTTATCAACTTAAATCTGTCAATTAAACCTTTTTCCAAAATTATTTACAATTTTGTTTATATAATCAATTGATATTAATTTGAAATTTGATTAAATTGATAAATTTTATTTTAAGAATTTTTGTTTCTTTTTCCATGGTATCGTTATTAAGAAAAATAAAATTTACAGGATTTCTGAAAATTTAAAATTGAGAGTGTTTCAAAATATAAATAAATTTTTATTTAAAATTTTCAATTAAAACATTTAAAAATAATAGCTTAAAAGGTCAAAAACATGGTTTTATATTCAATAACTGCTCTATTTCCCATCTATCATAAAAATTATGCTGTTCAATGCATCGAGGCGGTTATCTTGGTCAATGTTAATTAAATTTTTTTTCTAAATAATAATAAAACAAATTTTCAATAAAATATTTATTTAAACTTGATTTGTCTGAAATAAAGAAGAACCAAAAAATACAAAAATCCTTATCTATCCAGAAATTTTTTACAAGATATGTTAGTCTTTAATCATTACACATAATTTTTAATAGTATCTGTGATAAAAATGAATTAAAATTGGAACATAATTATTTTTTTTAAATTTGATAAATCTCATGACAATATTTTCGAACATGAAAATAATTATTAAGCGATACAAAATAAAAGATTTAAGTTGAAAATAACTTCTAGACATTGTAAACTTTACCCACATAAAATACTTTGGACATTTTTTTCTGTATTAAATCAACAAGAAAAAAACGGTCAACTAAAAAAAAAAAGATAAAAATTATTTTAAAAAAATTCAATTAAAATCATAGATAAACGCCTAGCACAGTCCATCCAATCAGTGCTTAATTTTTAATTTATATATTTCAATTAGTAATATCATTTTTACTAAATTTATTTTTACATTTATAATTTTTATTGTTTCTGGCTCTTTTTCAAGTCATAGAGATTACAAATATTTACTTTTTGATAAGGAATTAAATTTTATATTCACCTCATTTGATTACTAATGACAAATATTAATAATTATAATAAAACAAAAATTCATGCTCTTGAAAATTTCCAACTCTTTTAAATTTTTAAATTACATTTTAATATTTGAAAAGGTTTGACCACAATTGATAGATTTAAATGATATGGCCACATTTTTTCTAAAATTAATTTTGTTGGCTTATTTATGCCATACGACCATTCAATCGACTTATCAGTCCGATTTTTGGCAACGAAATCTGATACCAAGAAAAAATTTAGGCGGAAATCAATGGATGATGAGAACTTACAATGTGACATGCTATGGAGGCCGTGTTCTATATCCTTTCGGTCCTGAATGTGCAGACTATGAGGTGAGCAAAGACAATACTAGATCAAAAATGATAGATCTTGGCTTCAATCTGACTTTTATGGGTCACAAATTCGAAAAAGCGTGGATAAACCAGCACGGATTTATATCTTTTCAGGAGTCATTTTTGGGCCAGACCCTTTCTCACGATGACTGGCCTCAGCCTAAGTATCCGTATGTAGACGATCCAGTTTTCATAGCACCTTTGTACGCACAAACCGATCTAGTTGGTGACAAGATCGAAGATTTGACTGAAACAAGATACGGAAGAATATTGTATAAAGTAATCAAAAGAATGGATTTGCCTCTGGACTATACAGAAGAGGAAAAATTTATTTACCAAATGACAATGGATATTTTAGACGAAGCCCAAGTAAGTGCTATCATTTTTCGAACAAAATTTGGAATTTTTCTCTAAAACTTTTAAAAGAAACAAATAAGAGAATCAGTTTCAGGCGGAGAAGAATTCATTGCCACCCATGCACTAATTGCCACATGGAAGAGTGTTACATTCCTTGGAAATAGTTTGACCGATATAAATCTAAGACCTGTAAAATTTTTTATTATTTAATTTTATCATAAATTTATTTTCATATTTAAGAGAAATACCTTTCAATCGATGATAGTGACAAATACCAATCATACGTATGCTATATTTAATTATGAAAACATTGAATGGTACGCATCAACAAGTCAAGGCGGAAATCCAGAGACAGGAACAGGTGGCAGAGCTGCCAAAGTAATAATAATATAAAGATTAGAA
Source organism: Brachionus rotundiformis (assembly GCA_016802295.1). NCBI lineage: Eukaryota > Metazoa > Rotifera > Eurotatoria > Ploima > Brachionidae > Brachionus > Brachionus rotundiformis. The sequence continues at coordinate 3,569,407 of JAESIW010000200.1, forward strand.
AAAATTTGTGTATAATAATTAAATTTTAGATTGGATTTAATAGAGGAAATGGAACACTTTGGGTTGACCATAAACCATTTTCCAGAAATGCTCAAATAATTAAACGATTGTCGAATTATTCGAATGTAGCTATACCAGGACGATTTATATTTAGGATCGATGAATGGATACAACCAGCTGGTTGTCAGAGTGTAGATTTTGATTTTGAAAGTATTTTTTAAAAAAATTATCGTTAATTTATTCTATTTAATTGTCAAAATAAACAGAAAAACTGCATATTTGGCCAAGGAATGGAAACATGTTAGGAGGCCAGGAAGTAAGAAAAATACTTAAATTCGTTTTCTCCAAATTAGCAATTTATTAAGGTTAACATAACTGGTCCTTGCTTTGGGAACCATTCTTTTTTTCGTTGCAAATGGGGAGATGGATATGATAGCAAAATAACCATTGGTGAAACAACTTATTTTAATTTTAATCACAGCGAAATAAGAGGTAGATGCATTCAACCCACTGTTTACCACAATGGAAGAATAAATTTATCCATCTCTCTGGATAATGGTGAAACATTCCCGTGGAAGGCTGAATACAACATTGGTAATATAATTAAATTAATTCTAGATAAATGATTATTTTTTTTTATTTGTTAGTTGATCCCTTGAGGTATCCACCTAAAGTTGAACTAGTAAATATACTCGAATGGCATGATCAAGTCTCTCCAGCAAGACTAATTATTAAATGGAATAGGCATGAGTTAAGTTATGCTGAGAGCGATTTGGTTGATATTGAACTTTGGGGTTATTATGAAGACGATGATGGTCCACATTGGGATTTTGTTCAAGTAAATTACAAAGAATAAAAAGATAAATAATTGCTAATTTTTTATAAAGATTATTGGTGAAGGAAAGCTGAATAAAGGATCATTTGGATTTGATGTAGCACCAAATAGAGCCCCGAATGAAACCATGGCCAGAAAATATAAATTAGGAGCAATAGCTGTAAGCATGTTTGATTCACAATATGCTAGTCATAGTCCGAACTTTACAATGTCAAAGCAAGTATTTTTTTGATGTAGAGTAATAATTTCTATAAAATGATGTAAATTGTAAATTTTTAAGACGACTTTTTTCAGCATTGCATCCCATCGGATGGTGGAGAAATGACGAAATGAAATTTTACTATGATAAAAATAGTCATTTTTTGGGAAATAGCAGGGGACGCAACTGGGCAGAGGATCAGTGTAGATGGTACAAAATAATATATTTATTTTATAAAAAATAATTTTAATTTTTCTTTAAATATAAGGTGGCATGAGTATCGAAAATATGATCGATTTTGGATGGATGATCTTGAAATATGCCCTCCAACTTTAATGTTTGCCATTGGTGACGCTGGAACTTGGGCTCCAGATCCAAATTGTAATATGTATGGCGATGGATACAATGAACTTAACTGTTTACAACATAAAGGAGCATCACATTGTGTGATTACTCTTAAGAGAACGTAATATAAAAAAGATATAAAAACCATTAGATTAAGTTAAAATTCACTTTTAGACCGTCTGGTGCCGGAAATCGATGTTGTTATGGAAATGATGGAAACCTCATGTATACAAACGATACTATGTCTGGAAGTACTCCTGGTAAGCTTTAAACATATTTAATTGACCAGTAGAAAAAAATTAATTAAATTAATATAAACATTAAAGTTAACTTAATGACAATTTTATCTATGACCATTGTCTATCTGAAATTTTCACCTCTAAAACTAATAAAAGATTTATTTTAACAATTTTTAATATTTTCAGATAAAATCATTTAATTTTTTATCTTGTTAAAAATTTTGATTTTTGTCTATAATATTATTTATTTAAAAAAAGATAGGTACCATTCATTGGGTATGCCTCCGTACAATACCTATGGACGTGTTCCTGGCTTATCTCACTATTTCCATGACATTGTTCCGTATTATTTATGCTGCCATTGGAGTGACCTATGTGAGTCCTATTTATACTTGAGAGAAACAAAAGATGCTAAAGGATACAAAGAATCAAGGATAGGTATATATTTACTTATTCAATTTAAGAATTCAAAAATTAATTAGTATTAATTAGCGGTTGCTTACGGTGATCCTCACTTGATTACTTTTGACGGAAAGGACTATACTTTTAATGGAAAAGGAGAATTTACACTTTTGAACAGCAAGCGCTTTAATTTTAAACTTCAGGCAAGATTTGAACAGCCACCCAATGCTACATGTAATTTTACCAATTCCCAATAAGCTCAATTAATCATTAGTTTTTAGTCTGCTTACTCAGCTCGAAGGGTCAAATTAACGCAACCAGAATTACAGCAATAGCAGCTGGTCAAGATGAAAGCGATATTGTTGAAGTTAGAGCAAGAATACATCCCTCACAAACTCACGATCTTAGATGTGACATTTTAGTCAATGGAAAAACATATTATTTTAACTATACCGAAGAGAAACTTCAAATATTTAAAAGTATAAAAATAAAATATTTATTAAATTTTTTAAAAATATTTTTTAGATGTATATGTCGTTAGTCCATTACATGATATGCATCAATCTAATGTGACAATTATGTTTAATACGTCTGGTATCGGGGTATCAGTGGAATGCATGCATGGTCTGTTACATGTGCGAGCATCTGCACCATTTTCGCTTTTTGTATATGAATAAATTTTATTTTTCCAAATAAAAACTTGATATTTTTTTAAAGAAAGAAACATCCGGTTTATTTGGATATTGGGATAACATAACAGCGAACGATTTCATGAGTCCAGACGGAAGCACAAATCAATTAACTTTAAAGCCTGATCTGCTCTATCAGCGTTTCGGCATGGCTTGTACATTTTATGAATATTATCATTAGCAAAAAATTTAACTAAATTTTAAGGGAGACTCCAGGATGAATCGGAATCAATATTTTCATATAGTGGATCTTGGACTTTTGACACATTCCATGATCAGCGGCCTATTATAAGAGAATGGCAGCGATTTAGACCCTGGTTCACACATACAGAAGTTCCATTCCCTAGCAATGTATCATTCACGTAAATTGACGTTTATATAAAATTTATATTTAATTAATGATAACTGATTAATTTAGGCAGCAAGAATTAGAGGAAATTTGTGAAGGCGATGTGCAATGTTTATATGACGGAGCAGCTCTGGGCTCATTAGAAATTGGACAAGCAACTAAAGAGGCCCATCACTACTACCGTCTTTTACATGAATCAATGAAATCAGGTAAATTATTTTTATTAGTCAATTTTGAAATCAAATATCTAAAATTATTTAATAAAGTAAATTCTTGCGGAATTTATCTAATGAAAGGTGGCATACGAGAGCTATCCAAAGGAAATTATCTAGCAGGTTCAGTAATGCGTTTGACGTGTGAAAAAGGCTACACACAATTTGGCTGGAATGAATTTTACTGCAATTGGAATGGTACATGGTTGCCAACAAATAATCAGTGGCTGGCCGAATTTAGAGATTGGCCATACTGTGAACGTAATTTTTAGTTTAAAACTTTTTACACAGAGAAATTACTTTAAAAAATTTTATCAGATTATCATATAACTGCAATTAGATGGACGTCCATAAGTATAAGTATTATATGGACACTTTGCTTGACGGCTGGTCTGATTTATTATTTCTGCTTTAAAAAGCAAAAAGAATACATGATGTAATTAAAATTGATAGATAAAATTTTTAAATAAAAATTAAAAAATTAAAATTTCAAGACCTGAAAAAGTCAACCAAGATGAACCGGATATTGATATAGAGGCTAAGGACATTGATCCTTATGAACTGAAACAATTGGAAAATCAGTACTACCGAGATGGCTTTGTACCAGCTATAAAAGAGCTAAGTAATATAGCTAAATCATTGCATGATTTAAGTGCCAAGCAACCCGAAGAGAGCAAAAATAATCAGTTAGCTGAGTATGAACAAAAATTAATAAAATAATTTTTTTAATTTGATTTTTAAAACAAAAGGGAGGATCAAAATGAAAATTTAAATTCATGTGAATTTGTTCCGACTGATAATATGCAAAAGCCTAGTATAATTTTACAAATACCTAGCAAATCAAGGTAAAAGTTATATTTTTAAATAGAACTTAAATAATTTTTTTCTCCAAGTAATGAAGAAGGTCAATCGGAAGCCAAAAGACGTGGGTCAATACCAAAGAGAGCAAAAAATTTGGAATCTAATGAATCAGAGAGCGAAACAGATAGCTATCAATATGAAAATTTAAAAAATAAACAAATGAAATTGACTAAAAATAATAGAGCTTTGGAGTCGAAAATTCGCAATTTGCAAAATGAATACATCAATAACAATCAAAAATTGATACTAGATGAAGAGAATTTGAATTTACCAACTGGTCATACAACAGATGTTTAATTTTTTCTACTTTGATATTTTACTCAATCAAGTCTTTAATTTGTAAATAAAAACAAAAATTCTAAATTATTTTATTTCTACAAAAATGATACTAATATAAAGTTAGCAAAAAAAATCATCTGAAGCCTCAATAGCGCAGTCGGTAGCGCGTCAGTCTCATAATCTGAATTTAAATCTTTGGAGTTATCTGGAGGTCGTGAGTTCGATCCTCACTTGGGGCAATTATTTTTTTCAAAATATTTTATTATTAAAGTTTCAAAGGAAGTTATTTAATTTAATAAATTAGTGTTCATTATTTAAAATTTTATTAAGATATATTTCGAGATATATAAATTGCATTAAATAAAATTCTAAATTTATTTTGTTGTGGGTTTGCTTGACCAACATACTATTAAAAGTTTTTAACATGCTCATTTTTCTATTCAAGCATATGATAGTAGTTACTTTTTCTTTGAAAACATAACTTTCATTTAAAATAATAAAATACTCAATTTTGAAATAAAAAAAATTATTTTATAAATTTAATTAATATATTAAAAAGTTATGGTAATTTAAATAGATAGCAGTATTAGAAGTAGTAGTTTAAACTTCAGCTTAGAGGTTATCTAAAGAGCTGTAGCAATCGCTTCTATTTCTTTCTCCATCCAGTCATCTTAGCTTAGCTTTAGAACTTATTAGATTATTTGCATTTACATCATCCTTAGGAAGTTAATTCTATTCATTCACGACTCTATCTGTAAAAAAATTAATCTCAGAAGACAATTTTTCTATTCTATTTCTCTTCAATTGATAGCCTCGGCTACCAGGTCTTGTGTTAAGACTGTAATTGATTCCTTTATTAAATTATATCTGTTTGAATTAGATCACCTCTTATTCTTCTTGTACTCAAATTAGTTAAATCTAGCCTTAACAAGCGTTGTTGATAATTCAAGCCACACACTTGTCGAATCAACTAAGTTGCTCTTCTTTGAGCTCTCTCAAGTTCATTTATGTCTTTTTAAATAAGGACATATGCAGTGGTGGTATATTCCAGGAATAACCATTGAACAATACAATAATTTGATAGTCTCGCTACTACGACGTCTAAATGCTTTCTTCATTAAACCCAACATTCTATTTGCTTTAGCTGTACTTTTTTTGACTTGTGTAGCCCATTTAGATCACTATGAATGTAAAAACCCAAATCTCTTTCGACTTTTGACTTACTGAGGATTTTCAAGTCAATCTTATAATCAAACTCAGAATTTTTGTTGCCAATATGAACAACTTTACACTTATCTTCTTTCAGCATAAGCTTCACAATGGTTTTGGACATTCGTTTATATAAATATAAAAAAGAAAGGACCTATCCCTATACCTTGTGAAACTCTATTGTTAGTTTTTACCCAATTTCAGTCGGGATCTTCTAAAACCACTCCTTATGAGCAAGTTCTAAACGGAAACAGAAGCTTTCTATTATATTTTCTTTGTCGAAAGCCTTTGCAAAATCTGTGTAAATGATGCCAACAGATAAACCATTAGAAATCGCTTCAGATATTTGAAAAATGTTACACTTTTTAGATTAAAAAATGTATTAAAATCAATTTTAATCTTGACTTTGCCTTTGAAAATTTTTAAAAATAGTTTACTAATTTTACCATTTAATCATGTCAACCAGTATTTAATCTTTTTTCTTTGGGTCCTATGGATCAAATTTTTTTATATAATAAACTACAATGACAAAGTATCAAATTTTGATAGTATGTTAAAATGCTTTATCGGTATGGATTTTTTTGATAATTTTAGAATAGATTTGTTTCTAATTACAACAACAATTACTTAATTATTTTTTCACTTGTGTCATGTTAATAATTAAACAAAAAATAAATTTTGTTCTTAAATTAATATTTAGATTAAAGGTTAGTTTAGATTTTAAATTAATAAGATTTTTTTAAAATAATATGGAAATTTTATAAATTAGTTAAATTAAAATGGAAAAAATTCGATTGAAAAAACTTTATTTGGATTAAAACATGTTTAGCTAATTAAAAAAAAACAAACAAAAGTGATGTTATCATCAATTTTAAATAAATTGAAGAATTTTTTTAAACTCGATTTAAAAATTTTCTAAAAATCACAGTTCGTCTTTAACTTCTTCCTCTGGCTCATCTTTTTCCTCGTCATCTTGATCGTCCTCTTTATCGTCTTTATCTTCATTTTCTTCTTTTTTATCAGCCTTCTCATTTTCAAGTTTGCTCTTAACTACCCAATTATCTTGAGCAAAAAGTTCAGCAAACTTTGGATCTTGAGCGATAACAAAATTATCAAAATAGATATTTTCAGTCATAGACCATAATTCTAATCCAACAGCAGAGAACGGCAATAATGACTTGAATGGATTTTTATCTTCGAAAAATTCTGGGTTTGGCAACATTCTCGGTTCCCATTTTCCTTGATATTTTGGATTATCTACCAATGGAGGAGTCCATTTACCTTTATATTTAGGATTATCGATATTTGGTGGAGTCCATTTTCCACATCCTCCTTTGCTACATTGCGGATTATCAATCATTGGTGGTTCCCATTCACCATCAGTAGCTTCATCCCAATCGTCTGGTTTTACAGCTTCTGGATCTGAAATCATCTCAGGTGCATTCTCATCCCAATCTTCAGGCTTAACAGCATCAGGATCTGGAATAGTTTTTGGCTCACTTTCATCCCAATCATCTGGTTTAACAGCAGTCTCATCCGGAATTTTTTCTCTCTCATCCCAGGTCTCTGGTTTTTTGTCATTGACGTCGACTATTTCTTTTGGTGGATTTATTGGTGGAGTCAAATCGTTCAATAAACTGCCCGAGTTAACTTCAGAATTATCAATAAGCATCTTAAATGTGTTATCTGGATTTAAGACTAAAATGATTAATAAAATAATTAATTTTCTATTTTAATTAATTTTAATTTTGATAATTCTAGCTTACTTAAAGTGTACAAGTGAGTTTTTCCGTCACTAAACACTGTGCTTGGAAAGTCCGATTTTTTAGCATGATGTTCTTCTACTTTACCAGTGACTGGATTTTTGAATCGAACAATAAAGTGAAACTTGTTCTCAGTGCCGCATTTGTCTGGTCCAAACATAATTGAAAAACTGGTTTTGTCAAAAAATTGTTCCAGATTTAGGTCTTTTTCATCTTCAAGAAGTTTGACATAAGCGCCACCACAATCCAAAGCATTTTGAAACTTAACTTCATACCTTATTTTGATAAAATTTAGATTTTTTCATTTTTAAATTAAGATTTGTGATTAATTTGGTGAAATTTAGATTTTAGTTTATTTAATGGAAAAAGTTTAAAGATCAAATTAATTGTCTTACTGGACAACAAGCGGCTTTTCTTCGGTGAAATCGAATTTCTTTTCCAACTTGGACGAAATAGCATGATGTTTGGCTTTCGATTTTAGAACAAGACCAAGGTCACCTTCAAGAACTGAATCGGAACTTGATTCCACAGCCCATTCACCATCATATTTGGCTATTGACTCTTCGACTCCATCTTTTTTCGCTTTAGATTTAATCCATACTTTACCAATCTCATCAGATTCAAATGTTTCCAAGAAGTGTGCCGGTCCTTCAGGAACTTTTCGCTCGTATTTTGGTTTCTCATCACTACAATTTACTTGGTAAATTGTGACAAAAGCAAATAGAAGAATTAATTTAAGCTTCATTTCAAAAAAATTTCTAAATTTTAAAAATAAAGTTAAATGCTGTCTTGAAGATTAGATGATTTAAATTTGCTTTGGAAAGGTTTTCCATTCAAAAGTTAATGCTTCAAATAGCATATGCCACATATACAAATCAAAGACGTGGAATTTTCTTATTTGCTTTTTAAGCATCATACTAATACATTTATGATTCGTTATTATGAAATTTTTTACTTGGTCGAGGTTGTTCTAGATTGATGGTATAGAAATAATTTTTTTTCTTTTTAACTTATTCGGACTCTCGCAATTATAATAACATTGATTATAAAGTTGTCATTCATTATTTGGCGCTTTAAACAGAAAAAAAACAATAATTTTAAATTTATTTCGCTGAATTTTTAATTTGAATTCATCTAATTAATTGATTTTTTTAAATTTTTTTGAAAACTTTTAACTAAAAAGATGTTTTGTTTGTTTAGAAGAATCTCTCTTAATTTAATTTACCTAAACAAATTAAAAAAATAAAAATATAATTGTTTAAATTTTAAATCAAGACTAAACAACTTTTTATCTAAGATACAATAATTTATTTTTAGTACCATAAAGATCTCTTTGTGAACCATTTGTCCTACATTAATTTCTATTATCAGGAAAATCCATATTAGGAGAAATTTATTCCGATATCTACCCATAATTTTAGCAAATAACACATTATTTTTTAAATAGGATTTATTAATTTCTTTCTTATAAAGTAAAAAGATTTTTGTCAATTTTTAATCAATCTTTTATTTATTTTTAAAATATTGAATTTATAAACGAAGGCTGTACGCATTCGGACATTCCCGGGATTTAGACCCAAACTATTGTTAATAAAAAAATTAATTTTAAACCATTTTTATCATATTTGATTATGAGTTATAAAACAAAATCATACTTAAATGTAGTTTAAAAATAAAAGACTTTTATTTAATAACATTTAGATCATGACTTTGATAAATTTTAATATATAAAATTTTAATTTGGTTTTAAATAATCAAAAAATACAATAAGATTAAAACGAATCATTCGACAATTATCACATATTACAAAAGTTTAGATCTATTTAAAGAGATTTTAAAAGTATCTCTTGTTTAACTTCAATACAGTTCATTAAAGAGTTAATTTTGTAATAAAACTTTGAGTTGGTTGTCAGTCCTATATTTAAACATCAATGAAAAAAAATTCCAAACAATTTTAAAAAATTATCGTCTTTGTCTTTATCTACAGTTGATTACTATTAATTGATAGTTTTTGTAAATATCGAAGTTCAGGAATAGGGATAAAATTTCGAGGATTAAGTTGTTGGAATATTTGGATTGTTCTTAGTTACGTCGCCTAAGCCTGATAGATTTTATTTTTATCAGTTGATTGAAATTTTATACATATTTAAATTTAAATTGGAAAATTTAACAAATCTTATTTGTCAGCCCTATCCAAGTTTACTTTAAATGTTGGGCATTTAAAGTGAATATATTAATTGCTTAAGAATATAAAAAGTCGTAAATAAATTTAACTTCGAAATAAAAAAATTTTGTTAATGAGTCAAAGATATACAGTAGTAGTAGTAGTAGTAAATAATACTGCGACCCTATTGGGTTAAGCTTCTTCGAAGCTATGGCAGTAAATTAGACTGTTTCTTGAGCCATTTGTCCAGGTTAATTTTGAAATTAATGATTGATTCGGAATTGACGATGTACTGAGGTAGACTATTCCAGACATTAACTACTCGATTTGT
>JAESIW010000200.1:3584085-3631140 GCA_016802295.1 Brachionus rotundiformis
TTTTGAAAAACCCAGGGCTTCTAGTATATATTATGGTGGTGGGGCAATAGCTAAAACCATAATTGTACCCCGGGGTAGTAAACAAGAGTTTACGGTATTTAAAATTATTTATCTGCTATAGAATGGCTTTAATTAATAAAAAAAAAGAAATCTGAATATGACAGTTTTATTTAACCTGGCAGGAAAAAAAGTTTAAAATATCATTTTTTTTTAATTAAGATGATTTTATTTTTTGTTCATTTTCATTTATTTCATTTCCAGGATTTACGGTGTTAGGTTTACGCCGATTTTTCTTGGATATTTTTACCGAAGTAACAAGTAGAGGCTCATCAGGTGAAAAAGGAGAAGAAGGTTCCACTTGAGTATTTGGCAAAAGCTTCGGATTCATTTTTGGTATCAATTTTTGTTCTTGTTCAGTAATTTTTTGCTTCTCTAAAATTAACTTGGTCTTACTGAGCTCACAATCTTCTCTGAGTTTAAGGGCTCGTTTCTAAAAACAAGTGTGCTTTTTTAATTAGTTAATTTAATTTGAATTAGTCAGATACCTTTAGATTGATACATTTTTCATTTATAATGATCAAGTCTCGTTTTACATTCACGGCTTTTTCAAAATAAAATAGGCACTTTTTCTGGATTAAAAAATTAAATTAAATTTTTTAAGCTACTAAAGTGTTGAATTTTGATTACGTAGTTTTCCTGAAAAGTGTCTTTTTCTATTATTTTTTCATTGCATACGCTCACTTTTTCAATAATAGATTTTTGTTGATCTCTTTTTTCAATAAATACTCAATTTATTTTTCAATTAATAGAAATTAAAAGATATACCTAATTTTTTGAGTTTTTTGAGTCACGTTTCCGAAAGCATTCTCATAAAATTCCTCAATCAGATCATTAGAAAATTTTTCATAGAAGCTTTCGTAATCTTTAAAGACAAAGTTTTGAAAACTCATATGAAGATCTATTATGATATATCTAAATTTACCTGAATATTGCTGTGTAGTTTGCATTATTTTAGCAATTGAAGACTCTTTATTGTATTTTATTCTAATAATTTATCATTTTAGGCAAAATCATGTGATAAATAAGTTATGATATTATTAAATTTTTTTTTACCTTAATAAATGATAAATTTTTTTAACACGAGTATTCAATTTTTATGCATCTATTCAAAATTATTAAACACTTCCTTCATATTTCAACACGATAGTTTGAATATCACATTTAAGCTTTATTTAATTTAAGGTGATCGATAAAAATTTTAGTTTTTGAGTGAGGAAAATAAAAAATAAATATAAAAATGAAATAATTTTTAAAATTCTCAATAGTATAGACACTAATAAGTTAAATTTTAAGTTTTAAATCATATGATTTTTTTGCATATTGATTTAAATGTGGTGAAAATTATTTAAATTAAAATAAAATTCTAAATTTTTTTGTTGGTAAATTGTTGTTAAATTTAATCATACTTGTATCAATTTTATTGATCATTCGAGGATAGTCACATTAACAATATATTTAAATTATTTATTTCTAATTCTTTTCTTAAAAAACGATGTATGTTATAATCTTTCTTTAATTTGAAGCAGGAATAAAATTAGCTTCCTGTTAAACTTTTCAATTTGGGGTGCCCTTTTAATATTCTAAAATGTTAAAGACCTTGATTTTTGAATACATGTATTAAAAATGTCTCCTCATCTAATAAATTTTTGGAGTTAGTGTAATAATCTATTGAATTAAAATCAAAATAATTATTAATTTAGAAATTATTTTCATTGATAAAATTTATTAAAATATTGATAACAATTATTGTCTAATTTTGGAAAAATTCAAAATTCAATTTTATTAAAAACCGGAAGGGTTTGCCGAATAAAGAAAAGACTATAAAGCAAAGATGTCACCATAATTAATTATTTAAAATTCTTTTTAAATCTTTGGTTTTAATTTTCATATCATTTAGGGGTATGATAAAATATAAACGTTAAAACTTATTCGTAACTAATTAGAAAATATATCTCCAAATTAGTTACTTAAAAAGCTATATTTTAATGTTTTAAACGCAAGGGATTATAAGTTTTAATGAGGGAAAATTAAAAATTTTTACACTTTTTCACATGAACCAATTAATCATCCAGTTTTTTAACAAACAAAAATACCCAACAAAAAATAACGGATATAAATTTGTTTAATTTATAAACTGATGTTGTCTAAATTTAAAATAATATAGAATGTAAATAATTTAGAATAAATAATTTGCTTAAAATTTTATTTTTATTATACAAAAATTAAATGATAAAAAATTTCATCAGCTTGGCCAACTGAGTCGGATCCAGAACAAAACAGCTATAGAAAAGCCCTAAAATATTCACTTAATTTAATTAGATAAATAAATTTCCATTTTATGCTATTTTTTTCTTTGTATAAAAATAGTAACAATTTACAATCAATCAAAATAATAAAATTAAAAATTTAAGCTCTTATTCGATGAAAAAAAAAACAAAAAAAAATTTAAATGCATCTTGCTCTTAAATCACCATCTAAATAAAAAACTATCACACTTTTAAATTCTTTTGGTAAAATTTTCCGGAAACAGTCCACGCTTATTGCTCAACTCATGTATACCAATCAGCCATCCCTCATCCAAATCTTCTTTCTCACTATCTGTCCCGTCAACTACTGCAATTACATCATCCTTTTCGAAAGCTAATTCATCTATTTCCTTTGGGTCGTACGGATATGTCGCCTTAACTTTGTACAAAAAATTCTCACTCTGGGCTTTTCTCTCATCCAAACTAGTCTCACTGATCCTGTCCACCAAGTAACTGTAAATCATTGAAGTGTTTTGCTCAGTAGGCCTAGCACCAATCGCTTCTGCATTTAAATTGGGGGCAAACTCGGTTATAGAATTAGTCTTGGCCTGGTTATCTGGCTCGTTGTCATCTGTCGAATAGTCATTATTATCAGTTTGCTCGCTATCTATCGGTGGTAGGTTTCGCTCTATTGGCGATTCCAATTCACTAGCTTGTTCGAATCTCATTTGACCTGTTTCTATTGACAACTTTTCGCACACATCGTCCAATTTCGACTTGGCCTCTACACACTCGGAATGAAATGTGGTCTCGGTGTGGAAAAATGTTTGGAACATGGATGAATAAAATTTGATTCTATTATCATATAAAACAGGCAGTGCCAAGCAAAGTGTTTGATTCAGATCCTCGTAGACGTGTTGTTTGTCTTCAAGATCGATTTTTAGCTTGGTTAATTTGGTCAATTGATCGGTGGTTGCGTGATTATTTGATGCAGTCGATGAAGAGGAGGATGAAGAGCCCGCGGACGTGTTATTGATGGTTGAGGGCACGTTGTGGCCAAGTTTTTTGCTAGTTTTTATCTCAGCATTTTGCAAATTGTGCCTTGCGTTATCGTAGTCCAGCAATCGGTTGTATCGTTTCTCGATTTTTTTCTTATGTTCGGGAAATTCGTTCAAATAGGATACAAGTGGTAGTTGAACATCCTTGTGCAATGTTGCCAAATATTCAATCCATTTGTTCTCCAAGAGCTCTATTTGCTCGGCAAAGAGATCCGACGCGGGCCAATCGGCCTCGTAGGTCTCGCGCAAAGTGTCGTAAAATGCCTTGCTCGACTTCTGGGTCTCACGCAAACAGCTCAGATACTTGTTCAGCTCTTTGTTGAGCTTATTGGCTTGGGCGTGCTGTGCCTCGAAGTTTTGCACATAAACATCAAAGTTTTCGTCATTGGTTCTGTCTGTTTTGCCCATGCCTTGCAGGATTTTTTCCTTGGTACGACCAAAGTTCTTGATTAGTTTTGACTTTACAGATGGCATCATGCTATGGTTATGGTTGAAGCTATTGGTTCTAGTTGTTTTGTGTTCAGAAAGGCTCATCATCGGCAGATGATGTTTGTCTAAATTTTGAATTTGGCCACGGTTCGGCTTGGTAAACGATTTGCGGATGTCTTTGAGTCTGCTAGATGAAAAATTAAAAGAGGACATTATTTAAATGCATTAAAAAATAGATAAATAAAAGGGTCCTAGAAATTGTGAAGTGACCAGGTTTTTGTAGAAAATTTATATTTACTAGATCGTGAATTGAAATGACAAATATGCGCCCTCAAGGTTTATAGATAGTTTTAGCTCGCACAAATAAAGCGAACTTAGAATTTAAAATATTTGTGTGTATCTAGTTTAAGAATAGATAATTGCTAGATAATGGTATGGTTGAATGAAAAAGGCTAACTATGACAATATCTGGCAAATGGTCGATGCTGAAATCAATTTGTTAAAATCAATAAAGCACGAAGTTAGAAATTATCATAATACACTGTTTGGCTAAACTATATGGATCCATCTATTTATTTATGAATTTTTTTAATAAATCGATATTATAATTTTGCCGTAAAGATACAAATAAAACTAGTTTATATTGAATTTTTTTAGCATAGCCCTAAAATCAAGCAAACATAATTTGAAATTTTGAGCTAATGAATTTTTTTGTTTATAATTCTAGTGAACTTGTTTAGGATTCATCTAAATTATTTCCATTGTCTAATTAGCAAAGCCTTGCTAATTACCTTAAGGAGACATACTTTTTATTTTATCTTTCATTAGGGCAAATATTAAAATTTTTCTCCTAAGCTTCCTAAATTGGAACTTTTGAGAAATTTTTTTTTTTTTAAAGCTCAAATAGAATTAGGAAATTTGATATTTAAATCGATTTGAACCAAATTAAAAATTATAAATAAAATTATCATTTTAAAAGGTTTTCCGACTAACATAAAGTTTTAAATAATTTAACTTTTGCTTAATTTTTATTTTTCTAATTTTTAAATTGCCTTGACAATTATCAGATAAAAATTTCTAAACTGTATAGCTGAGTGTCAAATTTTCAAATCTTAATTTTAATTAAAATTATTTTTTTATTAAAATAAATTTAAAAAATACAACATTGTATTCGAAAATTTATTATCTCAATTCGAGACTTCCCATTAGGGCGCTAAAAAGATAAATCAGATTTAAAAAAATGTATTTTTTTCTAATAGTTTAATTATTTTCTTCATTGAATCACATTGTTTCTTCTCACGATACTTAACCTAATTCTACTAAATTTCTGATTGATATTAGTAAGAAATTTTTAAATCAACTTGATAAAAAATCTGTCAGTAAGCAAACAATTTGTTTTTTGTTTTTCTTAATTTAAAAACACTAAAAAAAAGTTTTATTACGCAATATCTGATTACTTCGATTAATCAGAGAAGTATGTAGAAATTTAAATTTAAATCTGAAGTCAAGCATATAATTTAATTAAAGTTTTTAAACTTCCGAAAGATCTGGCTCAATCAGATAGATTTTAAACTAGCATAAGTTAAGTTCTGAATTATAATTGATTGATTACAATATTCTAGGATCTAAAGATAATATTGAATATTTGCTTTTTTAAATAAACCGATTTTTTAAAATTGATAAGAAAGTTTTTAAATTCACGTTATCCTCAATCATGATATCTATTTAAGCAACCGATTAAAAACTTAAATGGAAAAATTAAACTAAGATAAAACAAAATTTTAACACACTTTAGTGAATAGAAACATAGAGCCTTTAAAAGTAAGAAAAAATCAAGTTTTAATCTATGCTTATTATTTGTTCTGAGCAAAAATAGATAACATGTATTTTATTATGTTCAAGTATTAGTTTTCTTACTAAAACTTATTTGCCTCTTTATCCAAGATATGCATACTTTTGCTTATCTTTCTAATTTTTGTAGCTCTTAGGTTTTTTCAATGCTTTAAAATCTAGCTTAAATTTTGATAATCATTAAAGCTAGGTGTTACGTAAAATTCTAATTCTGATTACGAATATTTCTTTATCCGCTACTTAATTTCAGCTAAATCATTAGCAACAATATTTAACAACGCCAAAAATCTAAATCGAACATTTAAATTTCTATCCGAAAGGTCTCAAATCAACTTTTCAAACAATCCTTAATTCTAAAACAATTATCTTTAATATTTTAACATTTAACTCAAATTGTAAATACCTTTATGTTTTGATTTAAACCTGATTTTGTTTTTTAAAACAATAAAGATTTAGCTATACAAAATAAACTTTAATTATAAACTTTAATTTCTGAAAAATGACATGCTTTTTGATTCCAAAATTAAAAATAAGCATTTATTGTTTTGGTACAAAAATTATACTGATCCAAAGAGAAATGAAGAAATTTCATTTTGAATTTATTATTATATAAATTTGGCTCATACATACCTTTGTTAGAATTGAATAAATATTTCTCTTATAAGCGTAAATGATTAAATTTGCTTATAACTTTTAAACAAAATTAAGAATAATTACAAAATTCGTATGTTCAACATATTTCTAAAATGTGCATTCATGTATTTGAAAATTAATAAAAAATTAAAAATTAAGAGAAAATAATCATAAAAAATATACAAGATTTAAAATTACTCAATAAAATTATTTTGAAAGTCCCTTTTTCCAGAAAAAACCTAATCTAAATGGAGTTGCCACATTTAGGTGAGCATTGTCAAGAGCCGACTTGCAAAATTCTTGGTATAAACCTGTTATTACCTGTTTGAAAGTCAAAATAAACAATTTTTTAAGACTTTTTACCATTTAGATGTGATTCATGCAAAAAAATATACTGGTATTACTTAATTTGTAGTGGTTACATTTTAAAATTATTTTAAGCAAGGATCATTTCCACTACACGAAGCATAGCTGTGACCCAAATGGTCTCAAAAGCAAGGACTTCCAAATACCCCTTTGCCCATTGTGCAATCAGCCTGTGCCGTACAAAAGAAATGAACTACCCGATGTAGCCATGTCGGCTCACATCGACCGAGACTGTAAATCAGATCCAGCCGAAGTAAATAACCATCTTATCTTTACATTTTAAATTTTTATATTTTTTAGGAAAGAAGAAAAATATTTACAAATAGGTGCTCTTTAAAAGGGTGCAAGAATAAAGAAGTATATTTGCTTTTAATTAAGTTTTTATTAACTAAACTTTTCTTAGCTCATTCCTTTTAACTGCAATAAATGTAAAAAAAATTATTGCCTAAGACACAGACATGAAGCTGACCATGAATGTGACAAGATAGTCACTGAAACAAATTGCCCTTCTAGTTCTCGTCAAAATGACATCAATTCTAAGAGACTTATGTTTTTTCAGAAGCAAGAAAAAAAACCTCAAACATCACAAAAAGCCCCAATACAACCAAGTTCAATGGTAAGACCATTTTGATTAAAAAAAAAAAATTAATTTTAAATTTAAGACAGATAATGAAGCATTAGAGTACGCAATACAGCTTTCGCTCAAAGAATCACAAAAAAAGTAATATATTAGCTAGGTTTTTTGATTTAAAGTGACTAATACATACCTTGAATTATTTTAATTTACCTTGAAAAAAGTTACATAAAGATTTTAATTATAATTTTAAATAAACCATTAAAAATGGTCTTCGAAGTATCTAGATACGGCTTTAAAACACAAGATTAGCAAATACAATTTTTTTCTTATATTTGAATTTTTTATCAGGATTCTATTTGACATAGATATTAAGATTTTTTAAAACTTTGGAGGCTTAATTATGCTTTATTCCTTATTAAAAGATTAAATTATCCAGTTGTAATGCAAACAATAACTAATTTGTTGTATGAGACAATTTACAAGAATCTTAAAATTGTAACTCAAAACTTAAGAGTCCCGTTTAATCGGATTGAAAGACTAAAGAGTTCAGAAATCAAGCTTTTTTTAAGGGATTTTTTAGTTCATGTCAAGCCATAAATCCTAATATGACCTTAAATATTTTAGTCTTTGTTTGTCCAACACTAAAACCAAACCAACAGTAAAAAAAAAATTTTTAAGAATTCTAAAATTAATAAATATATCAAAAATATATGTTTTTTTAATAATGTGATTCAGAGATACAAAAAAAGCTGAAGAAATGACTGAAGAAGAGCAGCTAGCTTTGGCTTTGGCTGAAAGCGAACGAGAATTTCAAAATCAAAGGAGAAATACAGATTCTCAGAAAGAATCTTGTTTGTTAAATTAAAAATTAGAAAATGATTGTATTTTAAATTGCGTAATTAAATTTTTATTTAAATTTTTTATGAATAAAATTTCATTCATTGTAGAATTAATGTATTATTATTCAGTAAAATTAATTTTCGTTTAATGTTTAGATTTTTTTAAACTACAACAAAAAAATTTCAACTTACTTAATTATTGAATAAGAAGAAAATCGTTTGAATAATTAAAAGATTAATAATCCTGATCTATTTTGGAACAAAATTTTTAATTGAAATAGAAAGCTGTTTAATATTTAATTAATTCATTTTGTAATAATTAAAAAAATTTAATCAATTTAATATAGTATGATTTAAATTCTGTATATTAATAAATTATGTGTATAAATTTTAGATTTTGTTCGGCTAATTTATGATAGAAACTTTACAATTCAAAGTATTTGTAAGAATTTCCTTGATTGATCAATAATATAGAAGAAAAAAATTCTATAAAAGTGCAAGAAATTGATTATTGTGGCAAAAATGCTCATTTAAAAATACTGCATTTTTTATTTGGACCTATTGATAAGATGAAATTTGACACAAATATAGTTTATGTTTGATAAATACTCAGATTTGAGATTAAATTGATAGAATGTATTCAAGTTCAAATCAACATATAAAACTAGAATTTTCTTATGTATTCGTTTACCTTTTGATAGAATTTTAATTAAAATGAATTGAGATATTTTTGAAATTTTATATCTCATCCTTGATTGAGCTTTAAAGCAAATTTTAAACTTATTTCAATATTTGAACAGCTTTTATTTATCTTTCTTTACAAAAATATCAATAATTGACAATGAATACAATATTTCCAAAACAATACTTAAAATATTTTGAATTTTTAAAACAACAAAGAAAATAATGATCCTAAAGGTGTTCAGAATAATGCTAATAATCATAGTGGACTGTTTTTTAATAGGTCTTGTATACAGCGATGTTATAAGACTTGGAAAATGCCCATACGTTCGACTTCAACGAGGATTTAAGAAAATTTTGGTACTTTTTTAAACCAACTTTTTCCACCTTTTTAAACAATGAATTCATTTTTGAAATATTTAGTTTGTTGGCGATTGGTACGAGGTCGCCCGTAATCCTATAATGCTTTTCAGCAACACAAAGTGTAATAAAATAAACTTTAAAAAAGATGAAGATAAATTTAATTTTAGAAGTTCTTTGGTTTTTAAGTAATTGATCAACAAAAAAAAACAGTTTTTATTTATTTAAATTTATTGTGTCTTTTAAAGAAACTTTAAAAGAGAAATTATTTTTGAAGCATTCGCTTATTCACCTGATTTCGACGAACCGGCAAAAATGAAGATCGAATACCCATTAACTTTATTAAGTAATCTTGACAGAATTTATTTTACATAAAAATAAACAATAATTTTTTAGAGACTAACATTAGCCTACCCTATTGGTAAATAAAAAATTAAGAACTAAAAAACAAAATTTTTAATACTTATTTTACAATAAATAGGGTTCTTTACACTGATTATGATTACGCAATTATGTGGTCATGTGCTGAATACCTTAAGATTCTTCATTTTGAATATTTTTGGATATTTTCTAGAAAGCCCTACATCAGCGAAGAAAAACTCAGAGATCTAAGCGATGTTTTGACTTTATCAAACATTGATTCATCATTTATGGTTAGAACTGAACAAACTGGTTGCATGTAATCAACATTCTCTTATTTAATTTTCTTGTTACCAAGACTAAATTTAAGCAAAAGTCATTTAAACTGTTTTAATTATTTTTCAATTTTTAATAAATAGTATTGTCAATTTATTTATTCTTTTAATAAAAAGTATTGTCATACCATAAAAGTAATTTCTGTATTCTTTCAACAAAAAAGTTTTTAGGCAATTTTGTTAGTATCTAAATTTTAAATTAACAATTTTTTGTTCTTTAATTTTTAACTATAAAATTTTGCTGTTCATTTAATGCTAAAAACATTTTACTCTTACTTTTTTTATGTGAAAAAATATATTAATTTCAATTTATTGTTTATTGAAAAAAAAATTATTTAATTTCAGTTATAATCTAATTTAATTAAAAAGAAATTTAACTTTGGGAGCATAAAACAATTTATTTTTTAAAATAAATATTATCTTTAAGAGTAAACGAAATTAAATATGGTAAATAAAGATTATGTTTTTGACAACTTATCTTTTTAGAAGTTAAAATTTAGGTTTATTTTAGGTCATTTTTAAAAATGAAAATATCATTAAAAATTAATATCTAATATCACTTAATTTTAATGATTTATTTTTATTTTTAATATTTAATTATTGTTAACTTATTCATTCTAATGAGCTAATTTCAGTTAAAGTCAATTTTTTTCTCATGGTAGAAGTTTTAGAAAATTGCCAATAAAAAATGCCGAACAAATCGAAAAATCCAAGAATTTCAAAAGGAAATGATAAAAATATGCAAAAAACCAACAACCAAATTACTAGATATCTGCGTAATAAAAATAGTTAGTATTAAATAAATTTTATTATATTTGCTTCAAATAAATATGAATAATTGAGAATGCAGCTTTTTATTGCTCGAAGCTTTCCTGTATGCAATCCTATCAAACCCATTAAAACTATTTAAACCAAACTTACTTCAGTCAATAATGAGCATTTAAATAATTTTCAAGATAATTATAAGTTGAGTAAAAGACCTTGAATATAATTTTGGTTTTTAACAGAATAGCAACCAGCGAAGCTCGCTTCGGGACACTTTATTTGCATAGTTAGAATATACACGAAATATTTAAGTAAAAAACATATTTAAAAAATAACCAAAATTTCATGATTGCCGTCAATTATTCTTAAGCAAATTTTAGGAAAATTGACTTTCAACTATTTTTTTTAGAATATAGAAAAAATCTTTTAAAAAGAATGGATCTTCTCAAAAGTGACCTATATGCTTTGGATGTGAATCAATTTTCTGATAATTTAAAAGATTTTATCAAAGTTAGTATTTAAAAATAGATATGATTAATAAATATTAGACCAATTATATTAATATTTTGTAGAATATTGAAATAATTCCGTCAAATGAATACAAAGAAAAAATCAGACAAGAAAAAATAAAATCCAAACGATATTTTAAATATTTTTCTCGAGTTATACTTTTGATCATTAAGTCTCTTTTAACAAGACGAAAGTAAAAGATTTTTACTAAAAATACTAAAATTAATTAACTTTCGTTTTAAAAGATATTTTCAAGAGTCGTGGCTAAAGTCAATTGATTTTGATCAAAATTTATATCTTTTAGAAAATAATAAAATAAGGTATTCGAGCATTCTGGAAGCTCACGAAACAAGAAGTTTGGTACCAAATAATCATTAAGATTTTTTGTATCTAAAAAATTTTGTTTTAGCTTACCAGAGACACTTTGGTTGCTTTAAATACTCCTAAAGAAGATAGAACTGACATAACATTAAAAAGAGTAGTTTTTAGCTTACAAGAGACACTTTTTAATTTAAATATTTTAGATTTTGACCGTGTTATTGAGATATGAAATTTTTTCCAAAATTATACCGAGGGATTTAGTGACAGAACTAGCAAAAAGAATAAAATATCAAAAGTATCTTGTATTTCTACTTGTAGCCACTCATGGTCAATTACATTTATAGGTTTGAAAATAGTCGAATATTAGCTTATGATGGACAGATAGCCAAAAATGTTTATTGTGTCCTGTCTGGTAAAATAAATTGTGTAAAAAAAATTGAATTATCCGATGGCGAGTTATTCAAGGTTGTTAGATGCTTGAACAAAGGCGAACATTCTGATGTAAATTTTATTAAAATTTAAAATAAATGAGTCTTAAAAAAATTTTAGCCTCAAGAAGTAGAAAACAAACATAAAAGAAATCATTTAATATATTCAAAAGGAGTAACAGAAGTTTTGTTTTTGAATTTATCAGATCTACAAGTTCTTAGGAAAAATTTTTATAATTTACCAGTGAATTTTTTGCAATCAATTAATTTATTCGATACATATCCGGTGACAAATCTAGTAAAAAATTCCGAAAACATATGCTACAAATATTATGGGTGAGTTTCAGTTTAAATTAATCTAAAGTTCTAAGAAAATTGATTTAAAAGTTAAAAAAATAAAAATCAAGCAGCTAAAATAATCTGATTATTTATTGAAAGAATAAATATCAAAAAAATAAAAATGCATGAGTTTAGTCTATTATAATACTTTTTAATTTTAAATTACGATTTAATTTAATTTGGTAAAATAGACCGAACGAAATTATATGCCAAGATTCGGACAATTCTCCATGGATATTTGTCATTGTTTCGGTATTATTTTTAAATCAATAAAAACTATTTTATAAATTTTAATAATTTTTAGGGATTTGTAAAGGTAGTTAAAAAAATGAAACTGTTTAATTCGAATCGCGCAAAATCAGCCAGAAGTGATTAATTTTTTAGTTTAAAAATCATTCCAAAAACTTTTTTTTAGATATGAAACCAGCTATTACTGAAAATGAATCCTACCATAATGTAAATCCAGCTCCATCAAAAGTAAATTTTCAATTTTAAATCAACTTTTAAGTTTTTGATTTTTTTTTTATTTGATTACTTAAAATTTATAATAAGCAAAAGTTAAGTCTAAAATAATAAAATGTTTTTCGTTTTTGTTATTTTTTCTCTTTAGGAATGTGATTTAGATCCAGAACAAACACTTGATAAATTTATGATATCAAAAAACTTCCAAGAATCGACTAGGGAATTTAGATTTAAGCGGGAATCAACCCTTCCACCAATTAATTTTAGTAATGAAAAAGTAACAAGACAAAGCAGTGTATACTTAAGTGCCAGTGTACGAAGAGAAACTCCAATTTTTACTTTGGAAAAAGAACCAGATTTTTTACAGGATCAATTTGTTAAATCAGAATATGAAATAATAAACATTTCATCTAACAAAAAATCTACCAATACAGCTAACTTACCAATTCAGCCTCAAAATAATAATGCACTTGTAAAATCAATCAAAAATAAGCATTCAGGCCTCAACGAAAACTACAGGTTATCATTTGTTGTGGTGGATAGAATTGAAAAAGGAAGCATTTTTGTAATTTAGCTCAAATTTTTATTTAGCATTTAAAGATAAGTTTTTATTGTCTAGGGATTATATCCATTGATTGGCGAAGAGAAGTTAAAGATAGAAAAATTGTCTAAAAAAATAGCTCCCAAATCGGCAGACAGGAGAAAAAATGTTATTTTAATCAGCGAGGGTACAGAAGTTCTCTTAATAAATAAAGTTTCATTTTATCACCACGCTGATGTTTTGACATTATGTAAAATTCAGCAGTTGGAGCGAGCAGATCGTAAATATGTTTCTGAAGAAGAAGCAAGGGAACATTTGGACAAGATCGAAAAATGGAAGGAATACAAAAAAAAACTTTTCAGTTCTCTTGTAAACATGTACAACTAAATTTTTGAAAAATAATAAAAAGTTTTTATTATTTTTTGTATTCTTTTTCTAAATAAAAAACCATCTAGTTTATTTTTATTATTAAATTTAATTTTTCCAAAGTCTGATAAAAAAATTGGTTAATAAGCGTATGGCTGCTAGTCACAAATATTTCTAGGAATAAAATTACCTAAAATTACATTAAGATGGATTAAAACTGTTCGTAAAGGTGAATTTTACTTGAAGCAAATCTAATCATTTTTCTAGATTTAAATATTTTTAAATATCATAAAATATTATTTTATTAATGCAATAATAACAAAAATTTGATATATTTATTATTGTAATCAGAAATTTTTATCTAAAAGTAATATCGTTTTACTTTTTGTTGCTCAAGGAGTTAAAAATAAACTGTAAGCTCACCAGCAATCACAAAATTGATCAAACATCTATCACTTATACAATTTCCAATTTATACTTTGTTTATAGTAAATTTTCTAAACTTTTTTTATAACAATACTTTTCTTAAAAAAGTACTTGACATTATTTTATATTTCTAATTTTAGCAATTCATTTGATCTATTTAAAGTTAAATTTATATGCTTACAAACTAAATCTAACAAGTTTAAATCATTATTTCTTTATTTTACTTAGGCTAACCAAAAGGATTACCTAAAATTAAGCCAAGATTGGTGTTACTCAACTAATTGTTTTTGAAAATATTTTTAAGGTTAAAATTGATAGACCAATGGACTAAATGATTCAATCAATTGAATAAAAACAATTTAATTAGGCTATGTATACATTTGCCTAAACACAAAAAACCCAATGATTTAATTGTCTTATTTACCAACATAAAAAAAAGAATAATTAAATTAAATCCCTTCAGTGCATAAAAATATGATTATTTTTAAAATAGTATTGTACAAAATCCGCGTTCAAAGCTTAGGCTTGATATCTGTCGAATCATGATTTTTTTTGTTGAGTCAAATTGTTTCTTTATTTTCCATTTGTATTTTTAGCTCATTTTTTTATATTATTAATTTGTCTTGTAATATTCAGATTAATTTTGTGTTCACTTCATTAAAGATTCATTTTTTTTCCATATCTAAACAAAAATCAATAAAAAAAAACTTCATAAAAGTAGTTAATTAAAATTTAAAACAATTCAGCATTTTTTCTATTCAATTTATTCGATTAGTCAATTTTAAACAAAATAATAAGTTTAATTTAGGAATTTTTTGATCTTTTTCAACAAGCAAAAATTATCAAAAAATTGATTAAATATATTTTACAATTTATTATCTACTAGAAATTATGATTAATAACCTTAAAGGAGCATATTTTATGATTTAGAAAAGGAGGCTTTAATTTGTTTTTCTGTTTTTTTTCGAATAATAAAGTGCTTAAATTTAAAACTAGTTACTCTATTAGGTCAGCATCTTCTTGTGCCCTAAATGATCACAATTTGTTGAATACGGTTTAAAGATAAAGTTTGTAAAAAATAAGGGTAAATGTCTCACGTAAAGTTCAGCTTTTTTGCCAAGAGTAAAATTATTGAGTAAAACAATCATCTCTAATTCACAAATATTTAGATAAGTGCTCGAATTTTGTTTTTAAGTAACAATATTTAGAGCAAATAAATGTTGAGAACAAGGGCCTAGACACAGATAAGAGTTTTCTAAATGCTTTTATTCGAAAGGTTTTATCATTGTTTATTTTTACAATTAGGTTGTATAATGACAAAATGTCTTTATCTTAAGGTTGATTTTTTTTTAATTGTAACATAATTTTTTCCTAATTTATGCATAAATAAATAGCGACAGCTAAACTACATGGTGGTGGTGGTGGTGCTTCCACAACCATTTATTCATACATACAATTGTGCTCTCTATTCTCTTTCTTTTTTCTCTGAGTTTCTTCTGCGAGCATATTTGCTGCAATAAAATTCTAATTCAGCACTAAACAAATCCTCAACCATATAGAAAAAGAAAATAATTTAAATTATTATTTATTTTACACGATGCTTTTTAAACTATAGCTAAGATGCTTAAACTAGAACTAGTCCTATTCATTTAGAAACCATTTTCTCATTATAGTAATTAGTCAAGAGCGAATATGGACTATTGATCAATCATAAACACAATAATAACCAGTTTATCGATTGCTAGTCTAGTCCAGGTCACTCGGATGTTTACCTAGTGTCCAACATTGAACACACTAAGACAAATAAAACGAGCTGATCTAAATCGATGATGAATGAATGCTCTGTTTGGATTTGAATTTTATTTTGTTTTAAATTTTCTTCTTATGCGCTTGTTCTCAACTGTGTATGAATAAAATTTCTTAGCTGATTGTTTTACATTGCTTTATTTAGGGAGAAAAAAATAAGAATTCTATACTTTTAAGCTTAAATAAATTCAACTCAAGACACAAACTTAAATTATAATATGCAGTTCCGTGAGGCAAACTAGTGAACTTCGCTTTATTTTTAGATAACAAAAGCCAATATCAAAAAGAACCCGTCCAAGCCCCATTGTTTTGCTTTAAGATATATATTTTAAATATATATTTAGCTTTTTGGCCAGACAAATATTGCCACAACATAGACACATAGTAGGACACAATGTCGGCATCGCAGAGTGGACGCAAAGAGGACATACCCATTCCGGACATCGTGATCGATCCGTCCACGGGCAACAGGTACATGAAGGGAAAGTTTCTTGGCAAGGGCGGCTTTGCCCGCTGCTACGAGCTCACCGAAATGAACACCAAGGAAATATTCGCTGGTAAAATAGTCAGCAAACAATTGTTGACCAAGCAGCACCAGAAGGAAAAAATGACCCAGGAAATAGCCATTCACCGAGCAGTGCACCATCAGCACATAGTCGAATTTTACTCGTTTTTCGAAGACGAACACAACGTGTACATAATACTGGAGTTGTGTCGTAGGCGCAGTCTTATGGAAATGCACAAGAGACGCAAGGCCATCACTGAGCCGGAGACCAGATACTTCATGAGGCAAATAGTTCAAGCGTGTCAGTATTTACACGACAACAAGATAATACACAGAGACTTGAAGTTGGGCAATTTGTTTTTGAATGATGACATGGAATTGAAGATTGGCGATTTTGGTCTGGCGACCAAGGTTGACTTTGAGGGCGAGAGAAAAAAAACCCTATGCGGCACACCTAATTACATTGCGCCCGAGGTCTTGAACAAAAAAGGCCACTCGTACGAAGTGGACGTGTGGTCTTTGGGATGCATTTTGTACACTTTGCTTATTGGAAAGCCTCCTTTCGAGACCAGTTGTTTGAAGGACACATATGCCAAAATCAAAAAGAATGAGTACACAATTCCGCCAAACAAGGTCAGCTCTCCGGCTAAAAGTTTAATCAACAGTCTGCTGCAGGCCGATCCGAATCTCAGGCCAACAATGAGCCAAATATTACAGGACGAGTTTTTCTACAGTGGTAATTTGTTTTCTATTTTAAACACAAATAAAGTATTTAGTATTTGAATTTTGTAAGGCTATTTGCCGCCCAGATTGCCAACCACATGCTTGTCAATGCCACCTCGCTTTGACCGTGACAACAGCATGCATCCAATGTCAATGAACATGATGTCTTGCTCAAATAACCTTATGTCAAACAATGGAAACGCTCAAATGATTATGGGAAATAATATGGCATCGAATGGCGGCATTGGATCTGTTTCATCTGCTCTTCGTAAGCCTCTATTGGAAATTAATGGTCAGACAACAACAAAAAAAGTTTTATTAATGCTAAATATTTTTGTTTAGATGGCAAGTCGGCTCAAACGAATGGAATCGAGTCTGTGGGAGTTTTGTCCGGTTTGATTGGCGGTCGAATGGATTCAAGGGCCCAGAGTGCTGCTTCTGGCGTCCAGGGTCAAGCTCAGGGACAGCAGGCCTCGGCTGCCGGCCAACGAAACCGCATAGTAGATGTAGACAATGGACAAGAAAGACACGACGAACCGCCAGAAGATTACTACATAGCCGATTTGTATCAACAATTGTCTTCGGTCATTGTAGCCAAGCCTACCGAAATCGAACCATTGAGAATTGGTTGGAAATTTTTTGACCAAATTGTGCTCTTTTTCTTTTTTTAAATAAATTTTTTTCTCTCAGATGATGCCGAGGACCCGGCCTGTGTGCCCATGCTCTGGGTCAGCAAATGGGTCGACTATTCGGACAAATATGGCCTTGGCTATCAGCTTTGTGACGAAAGTGTCGGAGTCTTGTTCAATGACTCGACTAGGCTAATACTTTGCTCCAGTGGAGAGTAAGCCTGCACTTTTTACCAAAATTTATTCTTTTATTATTAAATGATAAAAAAATTAAGCTACAACAGGTGACCTGTGGACCAGATTACCTGGTAGCTGATTTTTCTCCTAATTAGTTTCCAAAAAAATATTTTTATATAATAATTAGCTAAAAAAAATGTCTTGTAAAAAATATATTTTTATTTTTTTTTAATAGGAATTTACAGTACATTGAAAGAGATGGAAGCGAATATTTGTACACTCTCCAGTCTTATCCAGATTGGTTACAAAAAAAAATAACTCTACTCAAATACTTCCGAGACTACATGAGCCAACATTTGTTAAAAGTAAAAATAAAAAAAAATAAATAAACTAAAAAAATAAAATTTATTTTTTGTTAAAAGGCTGGCGCTAGTATTGCGCCCCGTCCAGGAGATGAGATGTCCCGCTTGCCATTCTTAAGAACTTGGCTAAGAACCAGAAACGCAATTATTTTGCATTTGTCAAACGGAACAATACAAGTAGACAGACCACTTTGATTACTTTAATTGAAAGAATATTTATTTTATTTTTTTTTCCAAGATCAACTTTTTCCATGACCACACCAAAATAATTGTGTGTCCGATTATGGGCGCTGTTACCTACATCGACGAAAAACGAGACTACCGCACATTCAAATTTTCCCTAATCGAAAAGTTTGGTTGTACCAAAGAAGTATTCACTCGTCTAAAATACGCAAAAACAATCGTCGAACGAATAATGCAATCGAAAATATCGGGCCGTCACAAGTCTACCTCATAGATCCAACACTGCCATCAAAAGAAAAAATATAAATTAATTAAAAAAAAAATAACTTTCTTATAAATTTGTACTCTCTAGCTTTAAATATGTCTCTTTCTTTTTTTTCTAAATCATTAATTAAACAAAAATTAAGTCTCTTCGTCGGGTGAAACCCATCGTGTATTTTTATATTTCTTGTGGTCAAGCAAATTGGTTTCATTTCTTTTTTGAGTTTTTTTTTTGTCATTTTAAAATTTTAAAAAAATTGTATCTATTTTGCATTTCGGAACTATCTCTATGACAATTCCTACAAATCACTTGTACGTGTTAATTAGCCTTTTAAATCAATATTAAGCACATAATGCAAGTGATAGAAAAATTTTCTATTATTAATTTTTAAACTTTATTTAGTGATATTGCAAAGCTGTTCTAATCAATTGGTAACCAAGGGCAATCATTCGCCGACGAAGGTGTAACTGGCTTGTTCTGAAGCGGTTGTTATTAGTTCTAGAACAATTAGCTAATTGGCTTGAAATTCATCGCAGCTCTTTGAAATTATTGAATAATTTAACTTTTCTATTTTTATATCGAATTTAAATATATTGCAAAAATAGTTAAAAACAATCTGATTTCTATAATAAAAATGTTTAAAAAAAATCGTTGCCAGCTTAACAACGTTTATTAAATTACATTTTTTAATTGAAATTAATTGTGATATATTTAGTAATTAGATTATTTGAATATTTTTATAAATTAATTTAAGTTAATTTCAAGATAACTCTTAAAAATATAAAAAATTGGCATATTATAAGTATCTTTTTTAAAATTTTTAATTTTTAAAAATTAGATTATTTATTTTTTATGATCCCGGTAAGGGCTTTTCTATAGGTATTGACTTTTAATAATAAGACCTAAATTTGAAGCGAAGCAGGCTAGATTGACTTGGACAACTTTTTCTGATTTTATAACTATAGATAAAAATTAAATTTTTATAAAAGATAAATTATAAATTTTAATATTTAATCTAACTCATGGATTTTTACCAAAAACTCTTAAGTACAATCGCTTACAATGTCTTTCCTAATTTTATTCTTAATTAACTAAAAAAGTTAATTATTAAAAGTAGTATGTTTGCTTTGGGAAACACGAGTTTCTAAAAAGTGGCGCACGTAGACGCCTACTATAGCATCATTCAATCATTTCTTATCATAGCATCTTCGCAATTCTCTTACCCAGAATTTTCCAATATAACTCTAGATAAATTTGAAATAGTTCTATTATTATCTACTGGGCTGTCCAGATCATCCGAGACCAGCTTTTGATCTCCATTATCTTGATAGTGGCCATGTTAAATTTTGTGAAACTGAGTCGCTATTAAGTAAAGCTTTACCATCAATTAAAGTACTATTTTTTGGAAACCTTCACTTAACTTACTCCAAAAGAATACGGGTTCTAGGCTTCTTCAGCAAAATTCAGATGGAGGTGAAAAAAATACTTGAAAAGAAGGCATACGCTTACGGTGTTAGATAGAAGTATTGAAATGTTCGCTTGGTCTGGTCACTTAATTGAAATCTTTGACAGCTATTTTTGATCAATAATTTGAGATTTTTAAAAAAAATTGATTTTATACATTTATCTAAATTTTAAAATTTTTTGCAATTTTCAATTTAAATAAAAACAATTTTAATACTTAATTGTTTAAAAATTTATTAATGAAGTTATTATAGATGTTCGTTAGGTTTAAATATTAATTGACTATGTTGTTTGTTTCCTGTTTCTTCTTTTGAACTTTTCCAGAGCGTTGTTGATCTTTTGGCGTTACGATTTGCCTATTTCATGAAGTCCGCGAATTACAGACTTACAGTAAAAGTCTTATTAAATAAATAACTTAAATCTTAGAAAATTATAAATATTTACCAATTTTTAAGTTAAAAATTTTTTTAACAAATTGAATTAAAAATCCAATAGCATGTTCAATCTGACAGAAATTCTAAAAAAGTTTTATAAGTAATTAAGTTTTGTTAGATTGCAAAGCTTTCTCATCATTGGAATAAATCGATTATCTTAAACTTTCTGAAGTATATCAATCAATATATTGTTAATTTCAAGTCAATACTAGGATCACAAATTCTGGTAGTCGACCAAAAGGTTGTATTAATTTACTAAAATTTAAAACTAATGCTTGGTTTGAAAATTATTAATTTGTAAAATTATTAATTAGTAATTTTTAAAAATAAAAAGAAAAATTAATCAAACAAAAAAATCATTTATTTTATAGTGTGACAAAATTTAATCTATTAAAGTTCAATGGATTAAATTAACAATGGCTTTATATTAAATAAGTAAAATAATAATTAAAAAAAGGGAAAATATTCATATTAAAACAAAATATTTAATAAAAAATATCCAAACTACTTGCATCTAAAAGAAAGTCAAAATTAGGATTATAAGGAGCATTGCAACGTCTCCTTAGTTTTCTTGTAGGTGCTAATTTGCTCTCATAAAAATCAAAATTAATTTCAAGCATTTTCAAATCAGTCTCAATTTTTTTCCTTATTTCTTCATTTTCATTTATCAAATTATCTTTAAGCTCTTTGCGTTTATCGTGAAATTCTTGCACAGCTTTTTTCTTCTCTGTTTTGTAAGTTTCGTCTACTTCCTCTTTTTCGCGTTCGTACCATTCACTCAATGACTCAAGTCTGTCCTCACAATCTCGTTCCAATTTTTCCATTTCGAACAGGTACTCTTTTAGAAAAAGGCCTAAGCTTTCGCCCATTTCATTTTCTTTCAGATCGGACATGCTCTCTCCACATAAAACACCAATATCGTGGACACGCTTCAGCTTTTCTGACAAATCTTTTAGTTTATCATCAAAATACTTTTCGCGTTGTTTTATCTCGTCTGGCGACAGGTTGTCCATGTCGAGCTCGACCAAATTGCCATCTTTATTTTCATCTGATCTGGCTTCTGCTTTTTGCTCAATCTGACCAGGTTCTTTTTTCACATCGCCATTTCTTTCCTGGTCAAATCTCCTCAATTTGTTCAATACGTTCCCCTGGTCGACATTCTTTGGATATTTGGACGGATTGTTCAAGAAACTTGTTCCTTTAGTCGTATCATTTGAGCCATTTATTAATCGCTTTGGCGTCTTTAAACCACCAGCATTTGTTTTAATGCTATTTTTCTTGCGACCCTGAACAGTTAATGACATCTAAAAATAATTAATAAATTTTTATCATTTTTTCAAAAATAATTTTATTTTGCCAGGTTAATGGAAATAAATTTGAAGTTTAGATTCAAATATTTATTAAAAAATGACATTTTATTTTTTTAAGATATATATTAATTTATTTATAATTTAGTTAAAAAGAATTAATGTTCTCTTAAATCTCTTTAACTAACTAATTTTTATTTGTGGTTTAATTATAAGTTCTACTTGTATGTTATTTTTTATTCAATTTAATTTTCAAGAAAACCTTCTGTATAGCAAATTGAATAGTCTCTGATAAGTTTTATTTATTTTATAAAAAGTTTAATATTTAAATATTAAATATGACTTAAAATTAATACATTTTTTATGTATTGATTCGCAAGTCGGATGATGAACAGATGATGAAACTGGATCACTTTTTGGATGATTTGCCAATTATAAAAGAATAAAAGATGAATTAGGATATGATGATGATTGAACAGCGAATAGATCACCTAATAATTCTAATGTATCAAGCATGAAAATTGAATATATATAAGAAATACAAGGTTAGAGGAAACTGATAGATTGCCAGAAAAGTTGGGAATTATTAGTGAAAATTATATTTAATAAAAGCTTTGGAAGAAGAGAGCTCCTCGGTTCCTCAAGAGTCAATCAATTTAGTCGAGTAAGTTTTAAAAAATCTTACAAAATGTATAACCTGTTGAGGCTATAATGGAGGCGAAAGGATTAGGGGACTTACCTAGCTTAAGCTTAATAAAAAGTGTTACCATGTAAATAAATGACTTATTTATACTCAATTATTATGCCTTAGTGATATTTAATTAGGTATCTAAGTTTGTCAAATTGATTAAATTGTGGCTGGTTACAAAATAATTTAGATATGTATAAATACCCTTTTTTTATATTATTGGTGGTTGCTCTTGTTTTAATAAATATTAATACTTATTAATATCTTTAATTATATACAATTTCTAGTTTAAAGAGGACAAGGGCTGCGCATTGCAGAAGCTGATAATGGTCTGTCAAAAATAATAATTTATACTAATTGGCTCACTTAACCTAAAAATTGTTCACATAATCCTATTTTGATTCATTTTTTCTTTTAAAAAAGTTACTTAAATGTTCACTTAACAAGAAGTTAACTCAATAGGCCAACTCTTTATGGCTAAATGACTAGACTCTATATTATTTTTTTTATGGAAATATCATTTAATTTCTCTTTGATTATTAAGTTAAAAATAAAATGCTATCAAAAGTTTTTAATCAAATTATTTTGAAATAAATTTAGTATTTAAATTTGAAAAAAAATCTTGGTTAGATTTTTGATTATTATTTGATTTGTAAAAATAAATTTTATATAATTATAAGATTTTTATTTTTTTTTAATTACTTTAAATTAAAAAAAATAGAATTGACAAAAAAATTGATTAAAAATCTAAATTTCGAGTTAGTGTCTCGAAAATTTTTTACAGACAAGAATTTTTTTACTCATTTTATTTTCTTCGTCCTTAAACACACTGTGTGGAGTTTAAAGACAACTAAATCAGATAAATAAAATTAATTTTTTTCAAAGAAATTCATTTTATTTATTATTAAAAAAAATAAAACCTAAATTAATCAAGTTTCAAAATTTAAAACAAAATTAAACAATTCTACAAGACTTAAATTTTGTCTTTGTCAAAATTGATAAAAAATTTCAAATTTGCATAGTCGTATTGGTTGATATTTTCAAAAATATTTTATGCTAATTAGTGGAAATTTTGTTTTTCAAGATGAAATTATTCCAAAAATAAAAAGAAATCTTACTTTTGAATTCTTGATTTAAATTTTATCATCTTTAGCGTTGTATCTAAAATTAAATTAATCAAAAAATGGAAGTGGACAATCTTAAAGGAGTAAGAATCATTGAGTGCAAATTGAACAATTTAATTATCTATTTTTTAATAGCTACGAGACTTTATCATGACTTATAATCAAATTGCTGACGATTGTTTCAACAATTGCGTTTTTAGTTTCAATAGTCGCGAGTTGAGCCAAGACGAGGTTTGTCTAAAAATTTTTGGTCCAAAAAGACCATCTTAAATTTAATTATTTATTGTAATTAACAAATAGAAAAATAGTGATTTATAAAAAACTTTTTAAAGTAGTTAAAAAAAATATCAAAATACTTTTTGAGACGATGAGACATTAAGTAAAATTTAATAAAAGAATTATTTGATTAATTCTAGTTAATAATTAACAATAAAAAAAATGAACAATTAATTTTTCAACTTTCAGATAATTTATTTAGTAGGCAAAAAATTACTTTATTAAAACAAAAAGATCCAAGAAGTTGATTAGGTAAAATTTCAAACTATCAATGGTGTAATATCTTAGAGATATTATATATTTTAAAATTTATAAAATTATTTATAAAATGCTAAAATTGTCCAAATATTACTTCTAAAGAATATTAATTGCTTTTAAATGATTATATCTTTAAGACATTGAAACAGTTACAAATTTTACCTAAAAACTTCTTGGTTCATCTAGTGGTTTAAATTATATTATTTTAATCAATTTTTTGAAAAAAGGAAGTATGTTTGCATAATTGTACCAAACGATTTGTATCTTCTCAAACACGACTGAGCAGAGGCTTTGCTGACTATCAAGTGAACAAAATGAACCAAGCGAATCAAACATCAAAACAAAATTAATAGAAAATATTTCTTAATAATTCCTTAAATAAATTTTTGAATCTCCAATTAAAAAAAAAAATTAATTATTAGAATTGCCATTAACCTGGCAAAATAAAATTATTTTTGAAAAAATGATAAAAATTTATTAATTATTTTTAGATGTCATTAACTGTTCAGGGTCGCAAGAAAAATAGCATTAAAACAAATGCTGGTGGTTTAAAGACGCCAAAGCGATTAATAAATGGCTCAAATGATACGACTAAAAGAACAAGCTTCTTGAACAATCCGTCCAAATATCCAAAGAATGTCGACCAGGGGAACGTATTGAACAAATTGAGGAGATTTGACCAGGAAAGAAATGGCGATGTGAAAAAAGAACCTGGTCAGATTGAGCAAAAAGCAGAAGCCAGATCAGATGAAAATAAAGATGGCAATTTGGTCGAGCTCGACATGGACAACCTGTCGCCAGACGAGATAAAACAACGCGAAAAGTATTTTGATGATAAACTAAAAGATTTGTCAGAAAAGCTGAAGCGTGTCCACGATATTGGTGTTTTATGTGGAGAGAGCATGTCCGATCTGAAAGAAAATGAAATGGGCGAAAGCTTAGGCCTTTTTCTAAAAGAGTACCTGTTCGAAATGGAAAAATTGGAACGAGATTGTGAGGACAGACTTGAGTCATTGAGTGAATGGTACGAACGCGAAAAAGAGGAAGTAGACGAAACTTACAAAACAGAGAAGAAAAAAGCTGTGCAAGAATTTCACGATAAACGCAAAGAGCTTAAAGATAATTTGATAAATGAAAATGAAGAAATAAGGAAACAAATTGAAATTGATCGCAATACTTTGGATATTAATATGGACACAGCTGAGATAAAACCACCACCTACTCGCAATCTACGCCGTCGAACCAATCACAACAATAATGAAAATGATGCCTCAAATCATGACCTTTCTTCTAGCCATATTGGACTGCATGTTTCATCATCTGTCTCATCAAACTCAGGACTTTTGCAATCAACCTCTGTTAGCCTATCGACCAGCGGCAATTTGGCTGCAAACAACATTTTGGGATCATCCCAGACCAGCTTTTATTCTGTTCAACAAAATTTTTACTCATCCAGCAGCTATTCTCAATATGTCAACGATCGTAAGCGTAAATTTACTCCAAACATGATGTTTCAGCTATGTGAAGATGACCTCAATGATGATCTAAAATTCTTATCTAAAAGTCTACGTCTCTCATATTGCCAGTAATCATGCAAAAATCTAAATCTAAGTAAATTATAAAATTTGCTTACATTTATTTTATTCCGAATGTTTTGTACATTTTTGTTTGTTTTTAATTTGTATAAAAAATTCTTTAAAATTAGAATTATTTAAAAAATAGACAATAAGAGGAGTTTATCGGCTGAAAAAAATTTAATTCGATTAATTTCTCTTCAAAGTGTCATCAGTAAGAATTTTTGTTTGAAAATTTTAAAAAAAAAATAAAATTTTAGAATGGAATCAAAATTTATTGTTAATTAATTGAGGAATAACTTCCTCGTAGTGTAGTTTTTGGCAAATATATAATTCTGAATTTCAGATGAAGATATTGACCACATTGAGGAAAGAAACTAGCTCGTTTATCAAGACCAATATGGCTCAGCGAGTTGTTTTGACTCTAGGCTCAGGTCTCGTGTCAATATTTGACCCACACCGAGATGATATGATAAGTGCATTTGGAGAGCTCACCAGTTTTCAAGTGCTACCCAAGCTGCATCGAATGATGTTGACAGACCCCGAGGGTGCACTTATCCTAAAGGAAAAACCAGTGATTAATTCTACAGTCCTTGATCTTAAAAAACTGTCCACTTATCCCGAGAAAACTCTCGGAAAAGAGTACACAGAATTCCTAAAAAGCAACAACATTACTCCTGATTCCAGAAAACCAGTTAGATTTATTGAAGATGAAGAACAAGCTTATGTAATGCAGAGGTACAGAGAGATTCATGATTTTACTCATTGTATTCTAGGCTTGAAGACAAACATGCTTGGTGAAGTTACTGTAAAAATTTTTGAAGCCATTCAGCTTGATCTACCAATGTGTTGGTTAGCTGGAATCTTCGGTATGCTCAGACTAGGACCCAAACACTCACAAGTGTATTTAGAACAAAATTTACCGTGGATCATAGAAAATGCCAAGCAATCGAAGCCATTGATTAATGTTTACTTTGAAAAGTATTTGGAAAAAAATATTGATGAACTGAGAACAGATCTAAACTTAACCATTTTGCCGTCTATACCAAAAAATGAAAATGAATTCAATGAGAATTTAAAATAAAATATTTATTTTTAATCGATTATTAAAGTTATTAAAGATGTCGTTTATCGAAAACATAATAAAATTTTTAAATTTAAAATGAATAAAATTGAAAAAATAAATCTTAATTTTAGTGCGTAAAATCACTATAAATTAAATTTAACATTTTTAATTTACTTAATACTGATGATGTAAAACTTCGGTTTTCATTGTCAAAAATTTGCTTTATTTTAACTTTCTAGACGGCGGGATTAATCAAGATCTCGCCAAATTAAAACTTTATTTAAGATGAAAAAAAAATTCACTTTGTTATGGTCCACTTTAAGATATAAAAATATTTCTATAAAAATTAAATAATCTTCAGTTAATAATTAATTTAATATTTTTTTTTCCTTATTCACACCTGGTGGAGCATAGGATTATCACTAGATTTCCACTTAAGTCGATCTTTGCCTTCACCCTTGCTTCTCCCCATGTCTCTTGCGTGATTGTCAACCTCCATCTTAATGCTGGTCTTCCTACCTTTCTTCGAACTTGAATTACCGGCAAAATTTAGTCAATTTTTTAATTGTAAATAAAATACCACTAGATAAAAGGAGTGTTAAAAAATCATTTTATATACAATTAAATAATAAATAATTGAAAGAAGCAGTTAAATATGGAAAAATGTTTATCCCTTCATTGTTTATAGGCCTTCATAATTTTTACCATATATCATGGTAAAATATGGAATTTAAATTTAGCGATTTTTTTTTATTTTCAAGAAGCAAATAAAGTAAATTGAATTTTTAATGAATAATATTTACAATTAAGGATAATATTTTTGGATAATCTTTCATCAATAGTTTTTAAGACTATAAATTAAAATAAACCAAATTGTTTGATCTTTAATTTAATTTTTAAAATATATCTAAATTGTTATGATTCTTTCGATTCATTTAGAACATTAATTTTATAATATGATGGATCAGAGTGAAATTGACCAAAGTATTGTAGTGACCGGAATTAGCAATAGTAAATCAGACACAAATTTATTAAAAAATTTAGCCATGCAAAAATGTCAACTCTGCGGAGCTTCACTTACTTTTGATTCGAACCTAAATGAAGCCAATTTGAAACAATTGAGCACCACTTATTGTCAGGACGATTTGGATACAGTATTTAGCGGAAATATGGATCCAGAAATGGAACTTAGCATATCGCCGATTGGAACTGGCTTAAACAATGACACAGAACGTTCTTCAAATACCAATTTTGATGATGAAATTGATTTATCGAGCAAAAATTTTGAGCCCATTTTCAAGAAATCTATTCCGCCTAGGAATTTTTATCTATGTCCGACTACAATAAACATAGTTGATTCAACATCAAACAACCAATCGAGCATAAACACTGACCAAACAGTAGATTGGCATTCAAAAATCAACTCAATTACAGCTCTATTCGACATGATTTCGTCAACAACCAATATTGACCATCCACTGTGTGAAGAATGTGCTGATAGAGTTGTAAATGAATTAGACAACCAGTGTAAAATAGTTGATCAGGAGCATAAAGATTATCAGGCATTAATAAAAAGATTAAACAGTCAGATTCCCAGTGATGAGGAGATAAAAAAGCTTGAAGAAGAATTGGCAGCTCTTGAAGCAGATGAAACTGCATTGCAGGTAGAATTGGAAAAAGTAGAGAAAGAGGAAGATGATTTGAATGAAACAAAGAAAAAACTTATTGAAGACGAGACAAATTTGCTAAATGAAGAACAGACTTATTTGCTAGAATACTCCAATTTAAAGAGACAATTGGTTAAATTACAAGAAAACTATGAAAGTCTAGAGAACCAACATAAAAATGCCAATTTTCACTATGACCGTCTTCGAAGTGTTAATGTTCTGAACGCAGCATTTCATATTTGGCATTCGGGTCCATTTGGAACCATAAATTATTTTAGACTAGGAACCATGCCAGACGATAATGTTGAGTGGGATGAAATAAATGCTGGTCTTGGTCAAGCTAATCTGTTGCTCTATTGTCTAGCTAAAAAAATCAAACTAGAATTTAAAAGATTCCGTCTGGTTCCTTACGGTAGCTTTTCTTACATTAAAGTGATTGAAAATGATCCAAATTATCCAAATTTTAAAATTGGTGATGAATGCAATATGTACGAAGTGAAAGGGAGGAAGTATTTTTTGATACCAGACAAAAAATTTTATAAAGGAATGATGGCATTTTTGGATTGCATCAAACAATTAGAAGAAAGAATAAAAACAAAAGATAAACAATTTTGTTTACCGTATAAGATAAATGGAGATAAGCTTGAAGATAAAAACTCAAGCTATAGTGTTAAATTTACTTCAAATTCGTATGAACACTGGACTAAAGCGCTCAAATTCATGCTTACAAATTTAAAGTGGAGCTTGGCTTGGGTTACATCGCAAAAAAATAATACCTCAAATTAGTCGATTTTTTTCTTTATTAAGTTTTGAAAATAAATTTTTAATCTTTCGAACGAAATAGATTTTTAAAAATTTTCCTAATAAAATCATAAATGCATTAATAATTTTTTTAATCATAGTTATTTTTTTTTAAATTAAAAATTAAAAGCCTTCATTGATCATATAATCAAAAAATATTATTTTTATTCTTAAAATTTCAAGAAACAATTTCATCTAAATAAAAAAAGATAAAAAATATCTAATATCAATAATTTGAAAAAAATATTAAATGTTTTATTTAAAAGCATTGTATAATTAGAATTTTAAAAATTTAATGAAATAAAATTTTTATTTTTAATCGATTATTAAAGTTATTAAAGATGTCGTTTATCGAAAACATAATAAAATTTTTAAATTTAAAATGAATAAAATTGAAAAAATAAATCTTAATTTTAGTGCGTAAAATCACTATAAATTAAATTTAACATTTTTAATTTACTCAATACTGATGATGTAAAACTTCGGTTTTCATTGTCAAAAATTTGCTTTATTTTAACTTTCTAGACGGCGGGATTAATCAAGATCTCGCCAAATTAAAACTTAATTTAAGACGAAAAAAAAATTCACCTTGCTATTGTCAACTTTAAGATAATATTTCTATAAAAATTAAATAATCATCAGTTATATTCTTTATTAAATATATTTTTTTCCTTATTCACACCTGGTGGAGTGGAGGTTTTTACCATATATCATGGTAAAATTATGGAATTTAAATTTTGTGATTTTTTTTTATTTTCAGGAAGCAAATAAAGTTAACTGAATTATTTTTAAAAGATTGTAATATTTCAATTAAATAAATTGCGGAGGGTCATATTTAAATTTTGAAATAAAATTAAATGTATAATTTTTTTTTTATCAACCAAAATATCTCGAATTTACCGTGATTTCTCATCCTAAATATGATTTATAACAGAAAATACAATTCATTATCTTAAATTTCAGAATGGTTAACGCTGGCCAAAGTCTTTTTGCGAAAAAGAACTTTTATTAATATTATTTTTCCATTTTTGATAATTTCAAATTAAATCTGATTCAAATAAATCTGTGAGATAAGCAGTTTTTATTTTAAGATTATTTATTCAATCGATTTTATTATAAGCGTTGTTTCAAATTCCTTTTAATAAAATCAATTTTTTCAATTCTCTGTAAAATATGAGCTTTTTAATTTTGTCTAGCGCAAATCGACTGAAGTTTTAAAAAATTTAAAAATTGCTTATGTCAACCAAACCAGTCAATCTAACAATATTATAAATAAAAATTTCTTAACGTAATTCATATTACACTCGAGTATTGCCTTGTAATAGTCGTCATGATGATAACACACAAATTCTAAACAAATAAAATTTCCATTATAAATTTAATATTAAAATTATTTTCCTAAGACCCTTAATCAAATTCGATCAAATAAATAAAATTCATTATATTACAAAAAAAGAAAAATTGTTTAATTTTTTAATGGTTTTAACAAGAAATGATAAAGCATTACCAAAATTAAAAAATCGGTCAAAAAAAGACAACAATTGGTTTTAATTATAAAATTTAAATAAAAAACTTTGGTATTTGGTATTTTTATTGTTTAAACATTAAAGTATCATGTCTCAGCCTCATCTGAAGAAACAATGCCATTTGATTTTTGTGCATCAGTGGAATTTTTTTTAAGTTTTTTATTTGGCGAGCCGGCTATTGGCGCCATCGACTTGCGACTCTGTTTCGATCTGACGAAATTATAATCTTCCAAACGCGAAAAAGGTAGCGAGTCCAGAAATTGTTTCTTTTTCAGCAAATACTCATCTTGTTTCTTTATAGGAAATAAATTAATTTAATAAAATAAATTTCTTCTATTATACAGCAGAATGTTCTTTATGAATTTCTTCTTTTTCCTGAGGGGTCATTTTTTTTAAACATTCAAAAGCTTGTTTCATTGTGCGAAGACCTTCTTTGGTTTTCTTGCTAAAAAAGTACGCACTGAAGCTAAATTCACAAAAAAAGATAAATATGTATCTTCTGATTTAATTAAAAGTTATTTACTTGGGCACCGAGTCGGGCATACCATACGACTCCATCAGAAGTTTAACTTCATTTTTATTCAGA
Source organism: Brachionus rotundiformis (assembly GCA_016802295.1). Taxonomy (NCBI): domain Eukaryota; kingdom Metazoa; phylum Rotifera; class Eurotatoria; order Ploima; family Brachionidae; genus Brachionus; species Brachionus rotundiformis. The sequence continues at coordinate 3,615,457 of JAESIW010000200.1, forward strand.
TACGAACAGAGCAATTGTCTTTCTTCGTTGGAATTTTTCTTGAAAAAAAATTATCTCTTTCTTTTTTAAATTTTTCTAATTAAAATTAAAATTACATAATACTCGTCATAATTAGACTCAGCTTTTTTTATATATTTAAGCTTTTTTTTATCACTTAAATCTTTGAATTTGGAGCGCGCATCATTACGGCCTTTCAGATTGTCCTCAAGATCGAACTCATCACGATGCTTCTCTAAATAAAGTTCAAAAGGAATGAACTTTTTATCAAAGCGTTCAACAGGCTCTTTCTTCTGTGCTCTAGGATTTCTATCTCTAGTGATCGACTCAGACTTTATAAAACATTAAAATACCCATTTTGGTCAAGTCAAAGCACCATCTTACCCTTTTACAAAATTCCTTATAATCAATTATCCGATTTTTTGGCAAATTACGGGCAAAATCGAAAAAATTGTCATTATACTCTGACACTTTCTTTTAATTTTAATTATTAAAATAAATATTTTAATATTAAATTTAATTTTTGTAAATACTTGATGAAATTCGTCAAGTAAATTTTGTTTCTCTTTGTCTGTGAACTTTTTCCAGTCGAACTCTGCTTGGGATCTGGCTTCGCGCAGTGCGGACTCTACCAGTGATGGGTCTTCCACATTTTTTCGCGCTTCGTCCTGTTTTTTTTTAAAGAAATACATTTTGCTGTTTCTTTTAAGATTTTAAATTGTTCATTTAAACAAAAATAGCTAAAAAATAGTTATACTGCTGAAGTTTAGATGGAAGACCGTAAGACTTGAGCAAAATTTCCAATTCGTGGAATGAAAGTAAAGAGCTGAAGGAATGTGCGTCAGGATTTTCCTGAAATATTTATTAAATTAAATTAAAGACTTGGATTGCTCATGTGCCAATTTACCAGTAGATAAGCGTCGTATTTTTTTTCAGCCTTTTTTATGAATTTGAGTTTTTTGCCAGAATCTAAATTGTTCCATTTATTTTGAGCCTCTTCCAATGACTCAGCATTTTCCTCGTTTGGAAACTTTTTTTCTAAGAACAGATCGAATGGCTTGAACATACTCATGCTTTGACTAGTACCGGTCTAGGATTCTAACATTAGATAAGAATAAATTTAACCTATTTTAATAAAAATGTGCTCAAGTTTTTATTTTTTATTTGGTTATAAAAATTAAAGAGGTCTAAAGATTTAAATTCAGCTGTGTATATTTTCAAGTTTAAAAATGCATTTTTGCAGCCAATTTAAATTCATAATTTTTATCCATACTATTCGGACTAATGCAAGATCCGAATTTGGTTTATAGATCTTGCATTTCTAAATTTACCTTTTTGTATCTGACCCACGGAAAATAAAAGTTAAAATTAAATTTGTTTATTTAAACAAAAAAATATAAGGACTTGATTCTGTAGGACGATTCATGTTAAATAATTTAGATAGATTAGAAGATTAAATGTGAATGATGAAACCAAAATTAGGTTAATTAGTTTATGTTGACCAAAATAAAAATTTTTAAAGTTCATTTTTAATTTAAAAAAATCAAAATTTTAGATTATGAAATTTGGGCTGATTTTATTGAGTTTATGCTAAAGAGTAGCATGTTTTAAATTTTGTCTTTTTAATTCAAATTTTTGTAATAATTATTTTACCAAAAAATAAATTATTCTCATTTTTTTCTTCTGGTATTTGTCATTGTGATTAATTCGATTAATTTGAAAATTAAAGAAATTAAAAAATATATTTCCATCTAAAAACTCGATTATAATAAATTAAAATCATTGGAAATTAGTAATACTAATTCTTATGTGCAATGTAATCACAATTTTCCTAAATAGGCACCCCGGGTTCTTTAAAAAAACTATCTCTCCGCTGAGCACCCTAGGACAATTTCCTATTTTTTTAAATCCTAGAATTGATTTATTATATAAAATTTAAGATAGCAATTTAAAATTTAAAAACTCTTATACATATTTTTTAATATTTATCTAAAAGAATTTTTTTCTTTCGTTGTTTTTTAATAAATTAAATAATAAGTCAGCCATCCATAAAATAATAAAAATAAATAAAATTCCGGATTTTAACTAATAATTATTTTTTTCCATTATTATTAGTAAATAATATATTTATCATTTGTTATTAATAAATTATTATAAGCTAAATAAACAAAACTGGATGATTTTTTTCAATGTAATATGATTTAGAGATTTTATTTTAACTGATATTTAAGTTATGTTTTGTAGCTGAAAAAAATTGAATTTTTATCAGTTGAAATAAAAAAAATATTTTATTTAATCAAATAATATTGAGATAACATCAGCCGTTCTTTCCTTTTCACAAAGAGTAAAATAAGCGAATTATAATTTTGATTGATTGTTTTTGAAATGCAGTTTTAAAAGCATATAAATAAAAACAAAGACTCAAAGCCAAATTTTTCAAATGAATTTTCCTCAAATTTTGAAAATCAAATATACCAATTATCCAGATTAGTTTTTAGTTAATTAATTTGTTGAAATACTTTTTATTTAAAAGTAGAAAGAGGAAGTGCCTTTAATGTATTTTTATTCCTAAATAGGAATAGAAATTTTATTATTTAATTAATTATTTTTATTATTTAAAAATCCAGGCTTTTTTAAATAATTTATTTAATTATATATTATAAAAATAACTTGGCGAAATTTTAATTTTTCCTTGAGATCTATAATTATTTTTCGTTTCAAATACTTAATAATTTTAAGTAAAAACAAAAATTTACGTTTTTAAAGCATTTAAAAAAAATTGTCCTGGATAATTAGAAAATAAAGTTTTATCTACAAAAATCACATGATTTATTTTTTTTCCAGCATAATCTTTACATTATTTTTTTTAATTCAATTTTATATTTTATTTTATACGGTATAGAATTGTTTATAGAATTATAATAGTATTTTTTATTTTAGAAGATCAAATGATTGATAAATTGAAGATAAAAAATTTAAATAAATACCGGATAAAAGAATTTCTTAATTAAATCCTATTAATTGCCGATTTAATTGTTCTAATCGAAGCATTTAATATCCTTGCATTAAAACTGACACGTAACAATACATTTAAGTAGATTTAGATAAAATTTAACTCTTAAAAAGATATAATTTAATTATGATTATTTATTTACAGATTTAGGGAAACATATTTTTAGCTGAATCTTGAAAAATAAGATTACTTGTTCGCTGTTTTTTTAGTTTGGTTACACGTTTAAGCTACTAAAAAAAAAATCTAAATCTACATTTTTATAAAAATTGACTTTTAAAACTGATATGATAAAAATTTATTGCCTTTATTTCTAGTTAAATAAAACTTCTTTGAAAAAATTATTTTAGTATCCTGAATCTATTTAAACTCAGGTGAGGTATATATGATCAAAAAAAATAAAGGTTCATAAAAATGGTATATCTAACAAGTAAATATGTTTGTATTATTCAAGCTGAACAAAGAATTTTAATGGTAATAGCATTTTTACCAATGTGAGCCAAGCCTATTCGAAAATTAAAATTTTTAAGTGAATAAATTAAATTATATGCCTAGATTAAAACATGCAGTAATAATTAATTTTTGGACTGTTTAAGAGCTATTGTAATCAGACTATATAATAAGGTTAAATTGAAGAATAGGCCTTGTAGATAATGCACAATTTGCTCCATTTATCATTTATTTCAGAACTATTTCATTTATTGCTGATTTTGGCCTAATTAGAATATTTTTTATTTAGATAGATAGTTTAGTTAAGTCAATGTTAAAGTTATAAACATTTCAAGATTGGTACTTGGTGAAACAAACCATCTTGAATTTTGGGCAAACGCTTCAAGCTATTAAGCTTTTTTTATTGAGAAATAAAAATCATTTTATTTAGTACACTTGGCTCAATCAATAAACAGGTGATGAGAATTCGATGAGCTTTTGATTACTTTGGAAAGCACACACAAGTTCCTAGGACTTAGAATAATATCTTCGAAACGCTCAGACTAGACGATATAATTAGAAATTATGCAATTTTTTTATTTCTTAACAATAAATAATAGTTTTAAAACCTGATTTCAAAAAAAAGTTTATTTCAAAATGCTTGAATATGTAATTTGCTTTTCTCTAATGGCATATCTTTAGTTTTGCCTATGTAAAGCTAAACTCGTGCAGCCAAACTACATCTTGTAAAGCTTTTCTATTAGAATATCTAAGTTGTATGCAATAAAGTTGTTATGATATTTGCCATTTTAAACTATAAGTGGTAAGATAACCTAAAAAAATTTTCCTATCTTAAAAACCAAAATGGCTTCTAAAATCTTAAATAGTGTTAAATTTTAACTTTTTAAACTTAAAAAGAGACAACGCCAAAGCATATACTGACACTAATGGTTTTTGTTCTTGCAAAGCTTTTCTAAATATAAAAAAAAATTAAATCGAGTCTAAAAAGCAAAGCTTTGCTTAAGCATTTATATTAATTTTTTTCTTTAGATCTACTTCTAATTTTGTAATTTTTCTATATTTTTTTAAATTAGCTTCAGAATATGTCTACTCGGCGTAAGTGGTTCTACAATCTAAAATATCTACGCTTATAGTTTGAAAAACAACACCCAAGTTTATTTCTTTTTCAAGGCATAAGTAGTTGGTAGCACACTGAATAAATATGTACCAACTCTTTGCATGTAATCGCATAATTAAATGCTCAAATTTATATTTATTTTTGTTATGCAAATATTTCTTTAGACATTTATAAAAAGAAACCTACTCAAATGGAACCCAATATCGAACTTCGCCTTTTAGACTACAAACTTAAGATAATAAGTGTCAAAAAGCCATCTATTCACAAGCTTATGTTTGCTATTGTTAAAATAGCTTTTACCAACAAGACCAAATGCTCTTTTTTTTCTTTCACAGAAACCAACGATGACTATTCAATAGTGGTCGACAATTTTGGCTTTGAGGGTATTGAGTTACAATTTTTAAATTTAAAAATAATCATTATTTTTTTAAATAATTTTCAGAGCTGGTGCCGTTTACAAACGATGTTGACATCACTTTGAGTAATTCAGACTGGATTCCTATGCATTTATCAGGCGAAGACCTACAACGCGGAATTTCCAAGATTGCTAAATATCTAATTCTACCTTTGGCCGATTGGAAAATTAGTATTATGGCCATATCCATGTACCAATGTGACTATATTTTGGTATTTTTTAGCTTTTTTTTATAATTCAAGATTAAGGAAAAATTTTATTAAAAGATTAAAGAAGAAGACTATGAGACTGTTATTGAATGCCTATCGAGTCATATACCGAAAATTTACGATGAATCTCAGGAACCGGAAATTGTTTTTATAAAGCAAAATGGCAAAGCCCATTATAACATTAAAAAAGTCCATAAATCAGACAATAAGCTTTTAATTAGAAAACAGTCTATTTCAGATGGTAATACTTGTTTACCTAAATTTTAAACAAAAATTTAAATTAAAATTTTTTTTCTAAATCAAGAATCTCGCCAGCGTAAGATAACCTTACCACTGCTAATACCTGACACTATCGAGTACTGCATCACTGGCTTATATAACATGGACACATTTTTCTTAATAATTCCAACTCTGATTGGTATAATGTTTTACGAAACAGAGTAAGAAATTTGGCTTAATGATTCAATTTTTTTTTTCAAGGGTTTTTTAAAAAATGATTTTAAATTGAGCCTTAAATAAAATCGAAAAGTTAAGTAGTATAAAAAGGATTAGTGAATAGATATTAAAAAAACTGGCAAATAATTATATTAATAAAATATTGTTTTCTTTTACAAATAAGATCAAGTAAGGTTTTTTATTTTTAAACTATTTTTTTATAAATTTATTAATATTTTCATTATCTATAAACTACTAAATACTCATAGCGTTTTTTTCAGCTGATTTAGTCTTAATTAGCATGAACTGTTAGAGAAAATTAGATAAAAAAAACATATGTTTCTTATTAGAATATTTTTTGATTATTTGATTTAAAACTAAATAAACAATAAAACTAATTAATATGTGATTTTTTTTAGAGAATATGAAAATAATGAGATATTCTTTAACTTTACTAAAAAAGAATTTGACATATCTCTTGTAATGGAGACTCGTTTATTAAAAAAGTAATTAAAATAAACAGTTAATAAAAATTATTTAGCTTGAATTAAATAATTAAGATTCCCGCACGGAATATTGCTCAACATCGATAACGATTACTGGAAAATGATTCGCATCGGGCAGTTGCCAGTTGGTTTTGGTACGTTTACTCAAAGAAAAAAAAAATATTTTTACTTTTTAACCTATTTTATTCAATTAAAGAGGTATTTGGGGTGGTAGCATCCATTAGTCAACCTTTAGAACTTGGCAACATAGACGAGTATTATATAAGCTCTTATCACACTGGTTATTGCTTTGTATGTTATCATTTTAATTCAAAATTTTATTTATTATTATTTTTTCTATTTTGTATTCAATTTATAAATAGATTCCTTCTGAAGAACTTGATTTAGCTAAACAGTTGTTTGCTCAAAAAGACGCTAAATTTGTGACATCTACCAAGACTTGCTTTGTGGAAGTAGATTCTTTCTATAATGCTATCGACTCAGAAGAGGACTCTAATAATTTGCCAAGCGAGGAAAATTGTATAGAAACACAATTTCCGGATCAGATCGAGTCATGTGAAAATGGTAACCGTACTTTAGACAGATCATTGAACGAATTAGACAAAATCGAAAATGGAATTGTTTAGAGCAGTCACTTAATATCAGGATTATTTTTTTTAGTTGTATTTATTACATCTTTAATAATTATTTTTATTTAATAACTACACAGTAGAGTAAAATAAACTTTGGTAATTACTAGCAAAATACGGGTACCCGAGGTCAATTTCTTTAATTTAAACACTTTAATTCTTTAGTATTAATTGATGCTGATTTACAGTACAGATCAGTAATTCACTTTAGTATAAAATTTTTTGCATTAGTATTTTTTGTATTTTTTTTTATTTAACTTCAATTTTGAGAAATTATATACATTTTTTTTTATTTTTTTTTCTTCTCAAAGGAGTTATTTTAAAAGTCGATCCAATTCTATGCAAAAAATTGCAATCAGGATCTGATTCGATTTGTTTTTTTTGTAATTACTGTAGATTTTATTTCAAAGTTAATATTTATTTGTATTATTGTCCAATTTATTGCTCAATGTAAACTCGTAATTTTATGCTTTTACAAAATTTATCTTCTGCTTTCATTTAAAATATTTTAAGAATAAATATTTTCTAAAATTTTATTTTTAAATTATGTATTGTGATATAAATGAACTAATTAAACAAAAATCAAATTTTATACTTTTTTTAATTATTAAATTATATTTAATCAAATTAACTATCGAAAATTGCCACTAATCCAGCTTAAATTGCTAAAAACATTTATTATCTATTTGTGTTTGCTACAATAATAAAATTTTATTGAGTCTTCGGTGAGATACGAGTCGATGATGAATGTAACTTAACACAGAAATAAAAATTAATTTTTATTTTATTTGCTTAAGCGATTTATGATTTAAATATTATTTAATCTCTCTAAAATATATTTTTTTCTAACTTAAAAAACAATCAATCAACGTGTGAGCTACTCTACGTTTAAAACTTTAATTGTTAAATTAATAATTATTTATTACTTAAGATTAAATTAGAGTTTAGGTAAAAAAAGCTGATTCTAGCTGCCAACAACAAAATAATTATTCCTAGAGGATATGCCAAATTTAAATATTTGGTCAAATAACAAGTTACTTAAGGCAAAATTAAAAATATTATTTCATTACTCAATTGATTTTATAATTGAATATAAAAATGATATTTAAGCTGACCCAATCTTAAAGGAATGCTTGTGGCTGCTTGAAACCGTATACTTTATTTAGAAATAAAATTCTAAACTAGCTATATGATTTGCTTTTAGACGGGCAAATATTGTAGCCTAGAATTTATATTTTTTTGAACTTGACACCAAGAATAAATTTAGGTAAAATTAGATACCAGAAAAATCAATGTGAAAAAGTCACATTTAAAAAATTTATCGAAATTTAAATTTTTTTAGATATGAGGAATACGTAAAAAACTAGCGTTAGTTAAAACACGTAAATGTGACTTCAACAATAAATAGTTAAGTTGTAGAGATTTAATAAAAAAAATTAATTTTCTTTAAAATTAATTATTATTATCGTTAATTAATATTTTATTTAGCTTTATTTATCTGATAAGCATAGATAAATCTTAGATTTTAATTTATTTTAAAAAATCTGTTTGAAAATTATGCCAAAGGAATGATCATAAATGCTTACTATAAATTAAGAATTGTTTTTTTTTCACTTAAATGGATCCATAACATGATCCAATATCGATAATGGTCTGTAGATTTTATTTCAAATATAAAATAGAAATAAAAAAGTTTTCTCTTGTCTACCAGATTTTCCAATCTTAATATTTAAGGTTTTAAAATAAAAGTTTATAATTAATAATATTTTTAAAAGTCTTTGTTTTAAGTGTTAACATTTTTTCATAATACTTTTTAAAATACTTGAAATATTGCCACTATTTTGGAAAATTTGCGACTTCATCCTGACAATTTTGATCAAATGCGACGATTGGAAGAATTTGGTATTTAAACGAAAAACACGTTCAGTTCTAAAAAAATTAATGGCTAAGAACTAACTAGGTACATATTAAAAATTAAAAACTTGATAGTTTAAATTATTGTTAAACAGAATTAAATAATTATCATTTTACAAATAGATTAGTAAGTGTTTAAAGTATCTGGCTATTTGGACAATAATCCAAATAAAATGTATCCAAATTTTCCCTATTGAAACTCAAAACTAAGCAAATTTTAGATAAATTTAAGTCAATTCTCAAAAATCTTTTGCTATTAAGCAAATAAATTTAAATAATTTTTTATTGACTTAAAATTTAAGACCACGTGATTATATAACTTAGAATTTGTTTAATAAATTTAAGAATAAAAGAATTTTAATAGACTTAAGCTTAAAAGCTACGCAAAATTCTAATTACAAAGTTTTAAAACTCATCGGCTATAACAGTTGCATAAGTTGATTAAAATAATAACTTTTATGAGCTTCAAAAAGTCTGACCGATGGTATTCATCTTCATCTTGAATAATGAGTTTTTCTAAGAGAGTAAAAATTATTTACAAAACGGTTTGTTGAAAGATAAACCTTATCTCAGCTATAATCAAGTGTAACTGAGAAAACAACTTCAAATAAGATAAGATATCTTCAAAAAACTATATTAAAAATAATAATCTAATATCGTTTTTATCTAGTTTAAATGGCCAAGAGTCATCAGCGAGATATGTTTAAATCAAAAACTAATTTCTAACATAACATTTTTGTCTATTAATGGCCTGTTGAAAATTTAATGTAGATCTACCTATTTTTCAAATGATAATTGATTTAATTCCCATATTAATCTTGTCAAATCGAGCTGTTAATTAATTCAAATGGTCTTTTTAATAAATGAGCCGATAACGATCGTTTCAGACATTCAAGTTATTAAGATTGTTTTTAATAAACTATAAAAATGTAAAGCACAGAAATATTAGTTTATATTTTAATCAAATTTATTAAGAATATTGTTAATAAATTTAATTAATGTAGCGTTTGTATTCTTATTATGTTATTAAATTATTTGTGTGAAAAATGTAAAAATTTAAAAAGTAATAATAGCGACAGAAAAAAACAATATAATATTTTAAAAATTCTAGAAAATTTTAACTTTTTTCAATGTTTTTAACTATTGAATTTTAATGGCTATATTTTGTTAGAATTTATTTAAGTTTTTTAGGTTGGTAAATACCCATAGGGGTTGTAGAATAGAATGCTTGATTGTTTTCATCTATATTATTTTATAAAAATGTTCGGCATTTTAAGAGCATTACTATACAAAATAATAACTTTTAAAATATCAAATATTTATTTTGAATAAAAAAGGATTCGAAAAAATTAAATATTTTAATAATCTACTAGCTAAAGTTTTGAAAACAAGCTTTTTAAATCGTCTTTAAAAAGTCAAAAAGGCAAGCGAGTTGAGTTTTCTTGGCAAAAAAAAATTATATTTGGAAATATTAAAATAATCAAAAATTTCATAAATCTAAATGCAGTTTTTTTCCAAAAATATTTCTTTCGGCTTACTTCATTTCAAAATAAGCTCATATTTGCATTACTCGGTGCAAAATAATTATATAATCCATTGTTTATCTTAATCTGAATTTTATTATATTCAAGTATTTAGTCTAATATTGTCCGCTTTATGGGTGTTTGTTCTTAGACAACAAGCGTCATTAAATTAGATTTTATTTAAAAAGGCAAAGAATATCAATCAATCAGTAGGTGTTTATTATTCTAATCCGTATGATTAAATTAGTCTAACTTAATAGATTTTATTTATTTAAAATGATTGTGTTTGAGTGAATGGCCCGTAGTTAGATTGGCATATAAAAACGAGGACAGCCTTAATATTCCAGCCTAAATATTGTAAAACACAATTAGCCTTAACATTATCTCTTAATTAAAAGGAAGTCGTAAAATCCGATTGAGTTACTAAGATAACATAAACATGTAAACTTATTAAATTCAAATTTTTTCAATTACTGAATATCCGGACCTGGTCTAACCCAATTTTAACAAATTAATTCATTTACTTCGACTACTATTAGTCTACAACCTATCGGGAGTATTAATATCGGTTCAATGGAGTGACTTAAACTTGTTCTAGTTTTTGGATAATCTTTCTCAAATAGTGCAAAAGTAAATAAAAAATTTGACCAAAAATTTCCGTAAATCTAGGCTATTCATATAATTGGTAAATATACCTGTTGTGATTAAGAAAGAAATTAATTAATATATATATAGATAAAAAAGACATGTAAGAAAAGTATTTTAATAATTTTATCAATTTTGTATCCAGCAAAACCAAGTCGAGTTCTTTTGCTTGAATTATATAAAGCATTTTTTGACTCGAGACTGAACTTAGAATACTGCGCATTAGAAAAGCTTGTAAATTCATGCAAAACTTTTTAAAAAATAGTTAAAAATTTATTTTTTAATGAACTTTATTTCTTCAATATATAGTGATTAAATATTAATCTTTCCTTTGTGGCAAGGACTTTCAAAAGGTAAGTGATCTTAGCATAGAGTCGATTATGTCAATCAAACTAGATCATTAATCGAGACGCTTTTATCTAATCTTTTTTTTTATATTCTTTGATAGAAGAAACTTGAATTTTTAAGTATCAAATTAAATCTCAAACTGTTAAGGAATTTTTATATTTACATATAGTGTGATAAAGCGTGTAAAAATGAGAGATTTTGTTAGCATAAAAAAGCCGATGTATGGAACCAATTTGGCTTCAAAAAAATAGAAAAAAACTTGTTAGATTGGGCCATAAATTGGATCGTTTGATCATCAATTCTTTTAATGGTTAACAAGAATAAACCTGATTTTGATTGTAAGAGTGTTTATCTTATATAAATTGATAGAAACCAAATTAAAATATTTTCCAAAAAAAAAAAAAACAACAAAATATTTCTAATTAACTAGCAATTAAGTAAACACATAACCGCGGTTATTGTGCATTTAAAATTTTTTTCTATAATTAATTATTAGGTAATAAGTTAAGTCTTTGGTAAAAGTTAGTGTTTAAGAGTTATTCGACCACTCAATAGGCTCTCGCTGTTGGACACTGACCAAATTTATTTTATCCAATTCCACAGCATAGCTCTTCTCACCTCAAGAGCTTATATCACTTTTGAAAAACTTTTAGCAGATTTTTGTCAGCCTAAGAGCTAAAGCTAACAATTGATTCCAAGAGTTATAACATTAATTTATGTTGTTTTAAAGATCAGCACTCTTAAGAAAACACTTAAATATAGAAAACAAAATCATAAATTTTATATTTAAACTTATGGAGGATTATGACCCAAAATTAGACTATAATTAAAAAAAAAGTTTTATTTTTTGTAGATTTTAATGATTCATAAGACGAAAAAATTATAAAGTAATGTTAAACTAAATGAAAATTTTGAAATACTTAGCAGTAAATAATCGACTCTATGGCCTACAAGGGACTCTTAGCCATTAATTAAACTATTTACGCTCCATTTTTCGATTTTAATTTTTAAATTGATATTATGTTTTTAAATTGAATTCTTGAATTTTTAATCATACAAACTTTCTTTTAAAATGTTCTTAACCATAGTTGGTATTTTTTTAGTTACAACTAAATATATAATTTCGATAATGATTTTATTAATATCATTAATTACGCACCAAATACTCAAACTTATCAATGCCAGACTGAATAGAATAAAGCGAGTGCCATCTTTCAGCGAGCCCGAGGTGCTCATGTTCAACGAGTCCTTTGATGCCGTTCAATTGAACCTGAGACGCAAGTCGATCAACTCGTTCCAAGACGACGACTTGTACTCTAGTTTTGAAATGCTAAAGAATCTCAACAAGCTGTACGAGAATGTCCAGTACGAGAACGAGTCCGTAGCCATGGACTCGGTGGACCAGGAGGAGCTGATGGAAGTGTCCGACTACATGGACGACAGCTTTTTCAATACAATCCTGTTCGATCAGCTGAGCAATGCCGAAGAGAGCATGTACCAAACCGAGTCCACTTTGACCAATTCAGATAGCAAGACATTCAACTGGCAAGATGAAGACTTGTGCCAATCTCTTGGTCGATACACTCAGTCCAATTCCTCCATTTCATCTATTAGCTCAACTCCGAGCTCGGTAAACACGCGCATCAAGTCGTACCGAATTTTGAAGAACTCGCTTCTATTCAAAACAAGCGGATCGAGGAGCAAAAAGCTGCGCTCCCGAACCGAAAGACTCAGACAGGCCAGAAATTTCTACCGCCGTCATCAGCGCAATTCTTCACTCAATGTTCCCGTAGAAAATGGCCTAAAAAATGGTATCTCTAAAAAGTACAGACCTTCGTTTAAGGTGGAAAAATTGCTGAACGACTCACGTGGTTTAAAAAAGTATCTCATTGACTATGATGGTCTAATGTCACATAAAAGCCAACAAAAAGTCAGAAATAGTATTTTGTTGAACAATTTGAGCTCGTTTTGCAACGAGAGCAATTCATTTTTGTCCACCAGTAGCAACTCATTGACCAGTATTGATTTTGACTTGACCAATGGCAATGAGCTATTCTGTTCCAATTTACGTGGTGCTTTAGTTTTCGATGATAGCTTGGAAGAAAAAGAAAACTCGCTTAATCTTAATCTTCCGTCATCTAATCGGTGTTCATCGGGATATCTGAGTGATTATTGAAAACAGTCTAGTTAAAGTCTTTTTTAGAGGAATAATCAGCTTCCGTCTATTTAATATATTTTCTCATTCCGTCAATGGGATTTTTTGTATTTTTATCTATTATTTTTTTTTGTAAATTAAATGCATTTATGCAAATTTAAGACAAGTTTTGGCTTATTTGAGAGAATATTAAAAGAGGTGTTTTATTAGAAAATTAAAAAGAAAGTTTTTCTTTTTTTTGTATTTAAATTTTTTTTGACATCTCTTAATTTGTGGGAAAAAATTGTTTATTTTTGTTGTGAACAAATTATTTAAAACTTTTTTTTTTTGTATTTGCTAACTAATATAATGAGAAAATTAACCAAAATTTAAAAACCGATGATAAATTTTTTTTAAATTGTTTTTTTTTTAATGTAATTTAAAAATAAATAGATTATATAAATCGATTTATTGGCATTAGTTTTATTCAAGTAATTTAAATTCGGTAAATAATGAAATTTTTTTTAAATAAAAATTTTTTAGACTCAAAAATTTTGTGTATGATATTCTTCTAAAATTTTATTTTTGTATATGAATGATCTCTTGAGTCCATGTCATACGCAGATTATTTGAAAATTTTATGAGTGTTTAACAATAACGATTCAGAATAAATATAAAATGTTGAAGATGACTTTTCATTCTATGTAATTAAGTCTGACTTGAATTAGGACATCAACTTAAACTGATTTTATAAACTTTTTCTTAAAAACCAATATATCTATTATAAGCAAAAATATCCTAAAATTGAATATATAACGACAAAAGCTTTTCCATAAAAAAAATTTTCTTAATTTTTTTATTTATCAATTAATTTAAATTCAGTAAATAATAAAATTTTTCTAGACTCAAGAATTTTGTGTAAGATATTCTTTTGACATATTCTTTTTGCCTTTTTTTTACACATGAATGATCTCTTGGATTTCCTTAAGAGTCCATGTCATACACATATTATTTGAAAATTTTATAAATGTTTAATAAGAACCATTCTAAATTGATACAATTCCAGAATGATCTTGTCAAAATAAAAGATTGGAACACAAAATGTTGACCATTGTTGAAAAACAAAACAATGCACATAGAAATTAAATAGTTTCAACTACAAACGGTGAGGTGATGCTCAAAAAAACTTTTGAACATATCGATCTTGGTGATCTAATCTCAAATGACTTATAATGGAATAAACAATGCTTATCTGTATCCAAAACCAATAAAAAACTAGGTAAAATTAGGAGTTCGTTTGTATTTTTGGATAAAAAACTATCATAAACAAAGCCTCTTAGACCGCGTCTTGGTAATGTTGAGTATTTTGATCTCTCCAACAAAACTTTAAAGAAAACACCAACATTTTTGAGAGAGTCCAAAAAAAGCGAGGAAACAAGTAAAAATGAAATTTTATTTGTCAGCAATCATTATATAATTAACCTGGTGAATGGTGTGGACTTGTCTTTTTTTTCATGAGACAAAGAAAGAATAGAAAAAGTATCACTACTTACTTATCACTACAATTAAATAGATTAAATAAATCGATTTATTGGCACTAGTTTTATTAAGATAATTTAAAATTTGGTTTAAATAAAATTTTTAAATGGCTTAAAATTTTTTTGTAAATGCCATGTCAATATCCTCAATATTAAAAAATTCTTTAAATCTTTTTTTTTGAATGGAACGATAAGCAAAATAGCTAAAAACTGATAAAATTATGAGTGCCAAAAGAATAGATCCTGTTATAATAAGTGGTAGATAGTCGAATTCGTCGGCTGGTTTCTGAGAAGTCGTTGTTGAAATTATTGTAGTATATTCAGTAAAATACTCTGTGGTTTCATTAAAAATTTCAATTGAAGTTTCTTCACTAGTAAAAAAATCTGTTGTTTGGTCTAAAGGAACATCTGTCTGATTATCTTCTGAATGGATTGGTAAAATTATTCCACAAAGGAAAAATAAACCTTTAAAAATAATGTTTATTTTAAATGAATACAAAATGTAAATAATATATTTAAAAAGATTTTTGAGTTATTACAAAATCCACATTGTAAAAATATTTAGTCTAAATTGTTTTATAAAAATGATTTATAATTTTTAAGTAGATATTTTAAATTCTAATAACTAAAAAATTTTATTTATTTTTTCAAATCATTTGATTAATTTAAATAGTATTTTAATTAATTTGTTAAATTCTCGCTAACTCGGTTATCAAAAAAGTAACAACATTTCTTGTTATAATTAAAATACTTTTGAATTATTCTAATAAATTGATTAAAAAGGACCGAAAATGTAAAAAGCTATAAAAGAATC